>CALSFV010000319.1:0-377566 GCA_943737045.1 Parapristionchus giblindavisi | reverse complement strand
AATGACATTCGGTATATTGCGTTTTATCTTGCTCCATTTGTTATCTATGTATAGAGTGAGTTCACATTCTACACTGGAATAGGTAATGGAGAAGCGGAGGAAATGCATTACCTCTTCAAGAAAACGTAAGTGTTCATCTTGCTTTTGTGTTATCAATTTATAATTTACATATAATTTTTACACATAATTTGAAGTCAAATTATAATTTTAAGAAAAAAATATTTCAATTCGGCTCTCAGAGAAAGAACAGCGAAGGTACATATGTGCGAACTAAGCAAACATGCAGTAGCAGCCAAAAGTATTCGCCAATAAATTTGAAAAATCATAACTTTTGAATTTGGGCAAACATGTCATAACTTTGTGTTCAGTGTTGCTGTAGGCTCAAAACTTTGCAGAGGTACATGAGTGATACAAAAGATGACCGAGTATGAGCTCGATCGGTTGAATTTTGAGAAATTTCGAAAATTAATTTTTCACATTTTTTGAAATACAGGAAGTCAATTTCCATTCTGTTTAACAGCCAGATGTCTATATATAGTAGGCGACAGTTTACTATTGTGTCACAAAATTTCGAGTTTTTCGAGAGAAGTTATAATTAGCGAAAAGAGTTCGTACCCTTACAAATTTCGACCCCCTTTAAAATTCGTACCCTTACAAATTTCGACCCCTTTCTCCACTTATATATACTTATAATTTCTTTCGAAAAACTTGAAATTTTTCGAAACAATAGTAACCTGTCGTCTACTATATAATGAAGACATCTGGCTGTTGATCAGAATGGAAATTGATATGAGCAGGTACTTCCTGTATTTCAAAAAAATGTGAAAAATTAATTTTCGAAATTTTTCAAAATTCAACCGATCGAGCTCATACTCGGTCATCTTTTGCATCACTCATGTACTATTATCTCTGCAAAGTTTTGAGACTACAGCAACACTGAACACAAAGTTATGAAATTTTTGCCGAAATTCAGGGGTTTCGGAAATTTCGATTTGCTCAGAGGAATGAATTAACCCCGAAAGGATCGCATAGCGGATTCTACTCCTCAGTAAATGTTGTTCATACACTGTTAACAACAAGTCACAGAAAAGTCCCGCTGAGGAAATAATTATCGCTGCGTAAGTATAGGGGGGTTCCAGCCAGGATCGCTACACAATACTACGACGACGAATCATAACAACGGGAGTAGGATATGATGCACACAAGTACTATAGTATCCTGCCAAAACATGAGCCCGATTGCTCATCTGAGTCAAAAGTTATGATTTTTCAAATTTATTGGCGAATACTTTTGGCTGTTACTGTATCTCTTCTTATGTATCTCATTATCTTGCTTACAATAAACCCCACTTAAGCTTGTCATATGGCGAAATGGTATATCATTATGGTCCCGTCATGACTGTACAACTTCCTCAAGGAATCGATTATCAGTTCGGCGTGGCAGGAACTAATAATGGTACTAATAATTAAATTTATTAAATTATTAGAATGTATTTATTTATATTAATAAAATTCAAACTATATATGTATTTATTTTTGTTTAAATTCATATATTTATCATATTTATTATAATGGTGGAACATAAATAATTTAATTTATAGAATTATATTTATATATTTATTTATATTATTAAAATTATAATTGTATATTTGTATATATTTATTTACGTTTATATATTTATTTTTAACAATAGTTAAATTATAATAGAAACGTGACATGAATGAATTTCAAACAAGAATCTCAAAAATATTGAAATTATCAAAGCTGAATCACATCGGCTGCTAGATTACATTATGTTTCCTTTTTTTTAATTTAAAATATATCTGTATAATCTGAAAAGTAAGATTCTTATTCGTAGCTCATAAGCATTGTATGCTGCCATCAAGTAATCACAGCCTTCTTTCTTACCTCCTGACTTTATAATATTTTGTTCGAACACTAAATTATGACTCTTAAAATACCCTCCGAGGTCAGATAACTTTAGTATTATTATAATAAGATTGATTTCAGCCGGCGAAATGAACACAGCCGACAATAAAGTGACTCTTGTGAGCTCCGGAGTGGCCAACGATCGTCAGAGCCTATCGGGCAGGAACTTCCATAGTCTCTTCGATTTCGGGTCAGATTCTATTTCAATGTTACTAGCGATAGACGCAGCGATAACGTTTGCAATACAAACCATAATAGGGCTATTATCACGAAACAATTCACAAAATAAATAAAATCAGTGAACACATTCCCACATGAAATAGATTTACATTCCAAATGCCAAAATTGGCATGATTATCATGAAATATTTGTGCATTCAAAGGCAAAGAAATGGCACTAGGCTAATATAAAGAATAAGATGCTTACAGTGCCTTAGCCGTAGTCAACATCTCTGGAAGGGCTACAATCGACGCGTCGACGAAGACGAATCTGAAGTTCACTTGCTATCCATACATGGACACAACCATTCAAAATATATTAGAGTGCGTTAATTTAATAATACTATAATTGCCCTTGAATTCTCACTGGCCTAGCAGTTCTCTTACGCAGTACTTAGTGTGTCTTGAATAAAGGGATATCGCTTTACCATTCTTATATATACATGCACTAAATTCGGGACACAATTTTGAGATAAAAAACACATTCGATTTCAGAATCAAATCATCGCAGACGGTATCCAAATCAATGGAGTGCCTGGCTCTCGAGGTATCTTATCTTGAATACATGTATCGATATCCAGTTTCTAAATTTGTGTTAAACTTTTGTAAAAATATCTCAAAATATTTTCAAAGTTTCTCCAAGGTTACAAATTTATCTAATTTTAGTATTCTTTTTAACTCTGTTAAAATATGAAAAAAGATGACTGGGTGCCTCCTGTGAACTGTTTTTGTTTGGAGCAAAATTGTCATCGCTGGCCCCTCCCAAAGCTGACAATTTTATATATTGTAGTTTGTGTTCATGACTCACGTTTTATGAAAGAATATTTGATATTAGTGTTTAAATAAGAAAAAAGTGGAAATAAGAAAGCGATTGAAACGTGCATTGTATTTGACTTCATCGAAAATTTGGGGGAGGGCGATCATTTCGGAAACGATCATTTCGGCAACGGACCATAAATCGGATGGGAGATGGCGAAAATGACGGCAAACCCCGGTTCGACTACGGTAGTTCGGGTTACGGTATCCAAAAAGATAAAAGTTGGGTCACCATTCATATAGCAACCAGTATTTGGTCTCGAAGCATCATGAATTTTTCGACTTCAGCCATTTTCAACCATGAACATGAAGGGTCATGGGTTGACTGAACAAAAAAATCAGTTCGCGCATCCAGACGGTTACGGTAGCACAATACCGTAAACTCCCGCTGATAACAATGATATAACTTTTGTTGCCATAGCTCATCTCTTATCCGATTTATGATCCGTTACCGAAATGATCGTTGCCGAAATGATCGCCCCCCGAAAATGTAGAAGAAAGTGCCTGAAACTGAAAACAGTGCATATGGAGTACTTCCATATTTTTCAACTATTACAGAAACAGCATGATTTAAAATTTTCAAAATGGATTACAGATTGATTACAACGGTAGGGTGGCCGATACAAAGATAGGACGAAGCAACGAAATGATATTGGTTGATATGACGACAGCTGGTTTTGATGAAGGTAAGGATCAATCCTAAGAATATTCCTATTTTTTCCAAAATATATAATATGCAATTATTTAGGTTAATCGATTAGCCACGGTCTATATCGATTGTTTTTTTTGCGGACTTTCGTTGAACAAAAGTGAAATATTTTTGAAAAAATATGGACAATTCTTTTTTTCGTGCATACAGGCGTAAATAGAAATACATAATACAATCAAATTATATGATATATCAAAACAGTGATTCGGAGGTGCATTTTATCATGATCGTGAATAGTATGATCCATTTTCAGGGTGGACAACTGCTAAACCGTCCACTACTACAAAGTCTACGCGAGTCCTTGCTTATTTCATTCCGAGCGTCTTGGTCCTTCTTAGCGCTTTACTACTATAAAATGAGGAGCAAAATTATAACCAGTTCCGCAACATTATTATTTAAACCTTTCTTTCAGTCATTCGTACAGTCATTCCGTTCGCATGTTTCCATGATTGTAAAATGCTATGTTATTACAATGTTATTCAAAGTCGTGTTCCATTCGTTGTCTATTGCGTTCAATAAAGTGTATTTTATTTTATTTCATTTATTTTATTGAATAAATGTAACAACAAGTGAGAAAATATATTCGAGGACCGGAAAGACTGAAGCAGCTCTTTTTGCTTCTGTGTTCAAAGTGTCTAAATCTTTTGTCATATGTTTTGTGTTGTTTTGTGTGAACATCTTTAAAAATGCGAATTTGACAGGTATAACTTTTGCACAACACAGAAATCAAAAGATGACTATGTGTATACTAAAATGACTAAGGTTCTTTGATATCTCAATATAAAAGATATCTTTGTCATCATTTCCATCATATTTCGATAAATCTTATCACTATTATCAGTTCAAGCACTTTCTCGTTCACAGGCATGCGTGCAACAATATTCATCTGTTTTGTGGCTTTCGCCATTATTCAAGGTTTGGGAATTACAGTACATCTAATAGTCATAACATTTGTTCCAAACACTAAGTTTTTTTTTCTATCTCTACCCCACAAGCTCTTATTTATCTGTTATTTAAATGTAGTCGCATCTTATTGATGTATGATAAATTAAATTTAAATAAAATAAAATAAACATTCTATTTTTCAAACTTCGATAAAGTCATGGTTAGTAATGTTTAGTAGAATCATGTGTACAAGTGTTCCTCTTAATATTTGACAAGTATTTAAACATTTAAACAAGTTCATCGGTTGCTTATTGTTAGAGGCGTTATCTTATTTGGTTTCCATGCTTGTCTACTGAGATCAATAAAGCAGTCTCACAAGTCAGTAAAGTCAATTCATCACCAATATTTTCAGTTGCCGACTGTTTCGTTTACACTTGCAACGAAGTCAAGAACAACGTGTGTTAATTTTTTATTAAACATTTTTTTCTCTATAGCCAAAATCTCCATACCATATGTTGAGTGTTTTTGTGGCGGAGAGTTTTAAATACGCTTAAAAATATTTTGTGCCGAATGTTACTGTTGTCTCGGTATTAAAGAAGGGGACCCACGAGATTTGGGCTGCGCTATTGACATGAAGAACATGGGACATAGGAAGCGACATTCCTTTCTCTATTAGAATTGACTGGTCGAACGCGTAGAGCGTGTCGCTCAGTGGTAAGTAGTCAGCGCTTGTAACCGCGCCACGTGGGTTCGATTCCCGTTTGCAATTTTCTATATATTTGTACTTCAATTTCATAAACTCGCGCCTTTCCCTGGACTTATCAATGAACTTTAAGCCCGAATTACGGTATTCCGGGGCATCTAAAATTTTAGAGAAAAATGTTTTTGTATACAAGGAGATGTGAGCCATAGTTCTGGCCAGTTTAGTCACGAAAAAACTCGTGGGTCCCCTTCTTTAACAAATGAGTCAATTTCTGAGGGAACACTCTATACGGAAACTAATATAACTTTGTTTTAAAACTGTGTTTACTGTGGATCCGCAAAAATGATTGAAAGTATAGAGAGGATTGTATATAACGACGAGTTGGAATTTCGAAAATCCCGGTGAATGTTGCAATTTCAGTTGATTCCGACTGGAAGGCAAATTGCCACACCATACGCGTGTTTGGTTGGCGAAAGGAGGGTTACCACGAGCGTCAACGATATGTCCTACTCCAAATATGCGAAATCCACATTCTTCAAGGATGCAACCAACGCAGCTTACAGGTCGGTTTCTACAAAGTCCTCACGAAACGATTTATGAACTTCGATGGATCGATAATAGTGGGTCGATTCATTATCAATCGTGCTAGAGAGAGATCTGAAATTATCTTCTATCTGAAAGAGAAATTAGATCAAGAAATGACAAACACATTGAATAACATGGAAAAAGTATGATTGAATATGCTACTTTTTGCGCGGTAATAAGGAAGAAAAATATTGGTTTAATATATTTTGATTGTTCCTCGAGTCAAATAAACATAAATAAATGAAAATAAATGAATAAATAAAAATGTTACTCAATTTTTAGCTTCTACGATGTCATGAATGCCACTTGCGTGGAGGGCCAGGCACCCTGGACGGTGATTGTTAACCCTGGCACTGAACTTGATTGCAAAGATGAGATCACAGTAATGTTCAGTAGCAGAAAGCCCAACATCGTAACAGCAAGAGACTTGGTACGTTCTTACAAGGAAACCATAAGCTAATTTGCAACTCTTCGCTATGGCCATACTATCTCACTTTCTTTGTCTACGAGAGAGTGGGCGGGGTAGAAAGGGAAAGTACACAGAGATTAAATTTGCCCGAGCAACGTCAGTTGGCGAGCAATTTCCCGTATTCTGGTAAATGTGGGTAAATGACCTGGATGTGGGCAAATCGCGTACAAAAGTAGTGTAAGGTGGCAAATCTATTGCCCATATTTGGGCAAGTTTGCTCTCTATGTAGCTTGGAATGATCGTTTTGCTTGAAAATAATAATAATTATCTCATATTCGTTACTACTGGTGTCTATGTCATACCGTAGTGTCCGTATTTTTAAGTCCTTTCATGCACATCATAGATCAAGTTTTACATTAGGCTAGACATTGTTAAAATAGTTGTACAATATAACGACGTTTGTCAAGCACAATCATCCTGTGTACGTGATTAATATTTACTAATATCAAGCAGGACTTCGTGTGCCTTGAATATCGGTTTTCACTTCTATTTTTACACGTTTGTCATAACCATACTTTGCAGAATGGCTTTTTCGAAACGGACACTGACGACTATGTTACGATAGTGAGTCCTGTAGGCGCCATTCAACTCAAGTATGAGGGCCCAATTCTGGCCAATATTCCGGTGTGTAATATTATCTTTATGTTCGTTTCACGTAAAAAATGATAATGAGATGCATAGAGAAATACATTAGGGACACACAAATACAATAACACGATGAGGTAGTAAGGTTGAATTATCAGATAATGATGATAATGTGTACCTTATTTTTCACGTAAACATGTTGTGCTTGTCGAATTAAGCAAAATTTGAAAAGATGGAGGACATATGCCTTGCTCAGATGTTTGGCATTGAGTCCAAAAATAGCTTGAATGAAAAAATAAATAAATAAATAAATAATAACGAATATAGCGTGATATCACATTCTACACTGGAATAGGAAATGGAGAAGTGGAGGAAATGCACTACCTATTCAAGAAAACGTAAGTGTTCATCTTGAGTTAGCGTTATAAGGATATATGGATATGCATATTAAGACACCGGCTCAGTAAGATTCGAGGGTTGAGCCGGTGACCCCGGACATCGACCTCACCGATTTGGCCCAAAAATTTTTTGTGGATACCCCCATGGGCCCCCATCACAAAATGGGTATTCATTTGGGCTGGTTCCTTGAAACACAGAAGTGGCGGGTTTTCGAAATTTGAAAACTCGATTTTCACCGAAAAAAAATGGAGCGACCTAGGACCAATGTTAGTGTCGATTAATTATAAGTATAAATAGACAATAAAAACTGGCTATACGACGGTCCGGAGATCCGATCGCAAACTGATTTTTTTACCTCCTTAAAACATTCTAAAATTAATTAAAATTTTAAAACAAAAAAGTGCAGTCCAATTTTTGTCTCATCTTATAGAGCAAAAAATTCCGCGTCGAATAAGCGACAAAATTGGAAAATCGAAAGATACCTATTTTGAGAAAAATGGACCTGAAGATGTCCCGAAAATATTTTTGTTTTCGAAACCCCTCGTGTTTGTACTCATATTGAAGAGCTCGTCGAGTAGAACAACTTTCATGTTGAACGTTTTGTCTGAAACTCATGTACAAGAGAATTACATGAATTAAGATTTACTGGATCCTAATCGTTTAGATTGCTTGTATCTTGAGAACAAACGACTTTCATAGAATACGACCAACATGAGAAATGATGTACTCGACGAGTTCTTTAAAATGAGTATAAACATGGCAAGGTTTCGACAACTTTTTTTTTCAAGACCACTTTAGAGACCATGTTTTTCAGAATAAGGGCCGACAATTTTTTTTTCGTGAAACAACAAATTAAGTATGGATTTTTGAGTTCTACAATATAGGCGTAATCAATTTGTGCACAAAAATATTTTACTTTCGTTTAACTCAAAATTGGGTGAACAACCGTGTGAATAAATAAAACTCATGTAATACTCTTGTACACGAGTTTCAGACAAAACGTTCAACATGAAAGTTGTTATACTCGACGAGCTCTTCAATATGAGTACAAACATGAGGGGTTTTGAAAACAAACATATTTTCGGGTCATCTTCAGGTCCATTTTTCTCAAAATAGGTATCTTTCGATTTTTCAATTTTTTCGCACATTCGACGCGGAATTTTTTTCTCTATAAGATGCGGCAAAATTTGGACTGCACTTTTTTGTTTTAAAATTTTAATTAATTTTAGAATGTTTTAAGGAGGTAAAAAAATCAGTTTGCGATCGGATCTCCGGACCGTCGTATAGCCAGTTTTTGTTGTCTATTTATACTTATAATTAATCGACACTAACATTGGTCCTAGGTGGCTCCATTTCTTTTCGGTGAAAATCGAGTTTTCAAAATTCGAAAACCCGCCACATCTGTGTTTCAAGGAACCAGCCCAAATGAATACCCATTTTGTGATGGGGACCCATGGGAGTATCCATAAAAAATTTTTGGGCCAAATCGGTGAGGTCGATGTCCGGCACTTCCTGGAATCTCACTGAGCCGGTGTCTTAAGGATACACATATTCGAAGTCAAATTGTAAATTTCGCGAAAACAAAACTAACTTAATCCGGAATGCTTCACATACAATCAGTGAGAGAACAGCAAAGTATACGCGAAATGAGCAAAATCCCTGTTCCTAAAACGCATTTTTCTGAGTTGGCAACGTTCTCTCGTAAACAAAGAAATCGATAGAGCATTGCCAAAGCTGAGAGTTTCAAATGAGCTCGGGGTGTGCCTTTTAGGTTGTCATTTGGTGAAATGGTATATCACTATGGTCCCGTGATGACTGTGCAACTTCTTCAAGGAACTGATTATCAGTTCGGATTTACTGGAATTAATAATGGTATTAACCTAAATAATTAAATTTATTAAATTATTATTATATATTTATTTATATTAATAAAATAATAATTATATATTTATTTATATTTATTTAAATTCATATATTTATCATATTTATTATAATAGTGAAATTCATAAACGAATTTAAAAAAATCTCACATACATAGATATGATGAGATTATCAGATCTGACACACATCGGTTGTTTTATTACAGTATTTTCGGTTTTTTTTAAATTTAAAATATTTTGTCACATCATTGAAATTACTGAATGATCGGAAAAGTTAAATTAATTTTCAGCTAGTCAAATATACAAAGCGGACAATAAAGTCACTTTTGTGAGCTCCGGAGTGGCCAACGATCGTCAGAGCCTTTCGGGCAGGAACTTCCATAGTCTCTTCGATTTCGGGTCAGATTCTGTTCTAATACCACGTTAGAAAAAGTTGTAACCTTGTCAATACTAACAATACTGGGTTCGTTATCGTGTGCTGGCAAAGGAAGAGGGATTGTTTGGGCGTACTTACCTACTTGGATACTTGTATGTCCGATGTTCAGCTATCGATAGTGTTTGTGTTGTGATAGTTTGGGCGTAAAAGAGGGTAAAACAAAGAATGAGATGATTGCAGTTCGTTAGCCGTAGTCAACATCTCTGGCAAGGCAACGATAGACGCGTCGACGAAGACGAATATGAAGTTCACTTGCTATCCATACAGGGACACAACCATTCAAGACATATTAGAGTGGGTTCAGTCGTTCATTGTCTAATAGAGATCCGCAAAGGAGAAATTATTTCTCACTAACTGATGAATGAGAAATCGCGCGCACGGTATTAATATGATAATTTAAAAAATAATCGGGCCAAGTCCACTCATTCTCATTTATTTCCATTGGCCGATATAAAGCTTGAAAACGGTTTGAAAATGATGTCCCAATGCACTACCTTGCACGGTATTATTTATAAAAATCGCGCTGAATGATTTTCATCATTTTAATATCGAATTCAAATGCACGCTTGCGGATATCTATTTTCGAATACCATAATTGCTCTTGAATTATGGCCTAGCAGTTCTTAAACGCAGTATTTCGTGTGCCTTGAAGAACGGAATTTTCCTTTCACCTTTCTATATTTTTTTAAAAATATTCCATTTCAGAATCAAAGCATCTCAGACGGTTTCGAAATCGATGGAGTGTCAGACACTTGAGGTATTTTATCGTGATTGAATGTATTGAGCACAGTTCTCAAGTGTCCAAACTTGTGTTCCACTTTTGTAAAAATATCTCAAATTATTTTCAAAGTCTCTCCACGGTTTCATCAAAAAAGGGGAAAATAAGAAATTGCTTGAAAGGTGCATTGCATGTGACTTCATTGTAATTGCAGAAGAAAGTCTCGGAAAGTGGAAATACTTTTTATTGTTTTTGTTGATTGTTCAAAAAAGTGTTCAAAGAATTGTTTACAGATTGATTACAACGGAATGGTGGCCGATACAAAGATAGGACGAAGCAGTGAAATGATATTGCTCGATATGACGACAGCTGGTAATTTTTTCCGAAATATATAATATGCATAATATGATATATAACATGATTTCCCATCCTTGCAGGGTTATCAAATCTCCCCTCCAACTACATCATTAAAGATTCTCGAATTCGTCCCAAATCCACCATCCTTTAAAAACTGCCACCGAGCCAAAAACGAAATCGCCTCATGCGACGGAAATCCATCTATCCCTCTTCTGTTCTTATACATATCACCTCTTACTTATCCTTATATTTGATGGAATAAAGAAATAAATAAATGCAATTATTTAGGTTAATCGTTTACCCAAGGTCTATATCGATGAATATTTTTACAGACTTTCGTTGAACAAGAGTGAAAGATTTTTGAAAAAATAAGGAACATTCCTTGTTCGTGCATACAGGTGTAAATATAAATACTAAATAAATGCAATTAAATATCAAATATTATATCAAAAAAGATGCTTCGGAGTTGCATTGTAACATGATCGTTTATAGAATGAAACATTTCCAGGCTTGACAACGGCAAAACCCTCCACGACAACAAAGTCTACGGGAGTCCTTGCGTATTTCGCTCCCACCGTTTTTGTCCTTCTCAGCGCTTTGCTGCTGTAAATTGAAGAGCGAAATAAGAGTTTGACTGACACAGTGTTCTGGTTCAAGCCATTTTGTTTCCATAGCCAGACAAGCGAAAGACGATTGCATTTGAGAGAGTTTCTATGTTGAGCGGTCGTTTTCGCTTTCAAAGTCCATAGAACATTGTGCTGATTAAGTCTTTCCGATTTCGTACCGTTTTAACGTTCCATTGTTTCCATGATTGTATTGAATAATGACATTCGGTATATTGCGTTTTATCTTGCTCCATTTGTTATCTATGTATAGAGTGAGTTCACATTCTACACTGGAATAGGTAATGGAGAAGCGGAGGAAATGCATTACCTCTTCAAGAAAACGTAAGTGTTCATCTTGCTTTTGTGTTATCAATTTATAATTTACATATAATTTTTACACATAATTTGAAGTCAAATTATAATTTTAAGAAAAAAATATTTCAATTCGGCTCTCAGAGAAAGAACAGCGAAGGTACATATGTGCGAACTAAGCAAACATGCAGTAGCAGCCAAAAGTATTCGCCAATAAATTTGAAAAATCATAACTTTTGAATTTGGGCAAACATGTCATAACTTTGTGTTCAGTGTTGCTGTAGGCTCAAAACTTTGCAGAGGTACATGAGTGATACAAAAGATGACCGAGTATGAGCTCGATCGGTTGAATTTTGAGAAATTTCGAAAATTAATTTTTCACATTTTTTGAAATACAGGAAGTCAATTTCCATTCTGTTTAACAGCCAGATGTCTATATATAGTAGGCGACAGTTTACTATTGTGTCACAAAATTTCGAGTTTTTCGAGAGAAGTTATAATTAGCGAAAAGAGTTCGTACCCTTACAAATTTCGACCCCCTTTAAAATTCGTACCCTTACAAATTTCGACCCCTTTCTCCACTTATATATACTTATAATTTCTTTCGAAAAACTTGAAATTTTTCGAAACAATAGTAACCTGTCGTCTACTATATAATGAAGACATCTGGCTGTTGATCAGAATGGAAATTGATATGAGCAGGTACTTCCTGTATTTCAAAAAAATGTGAAAAATTAATTTTCGAAATTTTTCAAAATTCAACCGATCGAGCTCATACTCGGTCATCTTTTGCATCACTCATGTACTATTATCTCTGCAAAGTTTTGAGACTACAGCAACACTGAACACAAAGTTATGAAATTTTTGCCGAAATTCAGGGGTTTCGGAAATTTCGATTTGCTCAGAGGAATGAATTAACCCCGAAAGGATCGCATAGCGGATTCTACTCCTCAGTAAATGTTGTTCATACACTGTTAACAACAAGTCACAGAAAAGTCCCGCTGAGGAAATAATTATCGCTGCGTAAGTATAGGGGGGTTCCAGCCAGGATCGCTACACAATACTACGACGACGAATCATAACAACGGGAGTAGGATATGATGCACACAAGTACTATAGTATCCTGCCAAAACATGAGCCCGATTGCTCATCTGAGTCAAAAGTTATGATTTTTCAAATTTATTGGCGAATACTTTTGGCTGTTACTGTATCTCTTCTTATGTATCTCATTATCTTGCTTACAATAAACCCCACTTAAGCTTGTCATATGGCGAAATGGTATATCATTATGGTCCCGTCATGACTGTACAACTTCCTCAAGGAATCGATTATCAGTTCGGCGTGGCAGGAACTAATAATGGTACTAATAATTAAATTTATTAAATTATTAGAATGTATTTATTTATATTAATAAAATTCAAACTATATATGTATTTATTTTTGTTTAAATTCATATATTTATCATATTTATTATAATGGTGGAACATAAATAATTTAATTTATAGAATTATATTTATATATTTATTTATATTATTAAAATTATAATTGTATATTTGTATATATTTATTTACGTTTATATATTTATTTTTAACAATAGTTAAATTATAATAGAAACGTGACATGAATGAATTTCAAACAAGAATCTCAAAAATATTGAAATTATCAAAGCTGAATCACATCGGCTGCTAGATTACATTATGTTTCCTTTTTTTTAATTTAAAATATATCTGTATAATCTGAAAAGTAAGATTCTTATTCGTAGCTCATAAGCATTGTATGCTGCCATCAAGTAATCACAGCCTTCTTTCTTACCTCCTGACTTTATAATATTTTGTTCGAACACTAAATTATGACTCTTAAAATACCCTCCGAGGTCAGATAACTTTAGTATTATTATAATAAGATTGATTTCAGCCGGCGAAATGAACACAGCCGACAATAAAGTGACTCTTGTGATCTCCGGAGTGGCCAACGATCGTCAGAGCCTATCGGGCAGGAACTTCCATAGTCTCTTCGATTTCGGGTCAGATTCTATTTCAATGTTACTAGCGATAGACGCAGCGATAACGTTTGCAATACAAACCATAATAGGGCTATTATCACGAAACAATTCACAAAATAAATAAAATCAGTGAACACATTCCCACATGAAATAGATTTACATTCCAAATGCCAAAATTGGCATGATTATCATGAAATATTTGTGCATTCAAAGGCAAAGAAATGGCACTAGGCTAATACAAAGAATAAGATGCTTACAGTGCCTTAGCCGTAGTCAACATCTCTGGAAGGGCTACAATCGACGCGTCGACGAAGACGAATCTGAAGTTCACTTGCTATCCATACATGGACACAACCATTCAAAATATATTAGAGTGCGTTAATTTAATAATACTATAATTGCCCTTGAATTCTCACTGGCCTAGCAGTTCTCTTACGCAGTACTTAGTGTGTCTTGAATAAAGGGATATCGCTTTACCATTCTTATATATACATGCACTAAATTCGGGACACAATTTTGAGATAAAAAACACATTCGATTTCAGAATCAAATCATCGCAGACGGTATCCAAATCAATGGAGTGCCTGGCTCTCGAGGTATCTTATCTTGAATACATGTATCGATATCCAGTTTCTAAATTTGTGTTAAACTTTTGTAAAAATATCTCAAAATATTTACAAAGTTTCTCCAAGGTTACAAATTTATCTAATTTTAGTATTCTTTTTAACTCTGTTAAAATATGAAAAAAGATGACTGGGTGCCTCCTGTGAACTGTTTTTGTTTGGAGCAAAATTGTCATCGCTGGCCCCTCCCAAAGCTGACAATTTTATATATTGTAGTTTGTGTTCATGACTCACGTTTTATGAAAGAATATTTGATATTAGTGTTTAAATAAGAAAACGTGGAAATAAGAAAGCGATTGAAACGTGCATTGTATTTGACTTCATCGAAAATTTGGGGGGGGGCGATCATTTCGGCAACGATCATTTCGGCAACGGACCATAAATCGGATGGGAGGTGGCATATGGCAACAAAAGTTGTATCATTGTTATCAGTGGGAGTATACGGTATTGTGTTACCGCGACCGTCAGGAATCGCGAACTGATTTTTTTTCAATCGACCCTTGACCCGGGGTTCGTGGTTGAAAATGGCCGAAGTCGAAAAATTCATGATGCTTCGAGACCAAATACTGGTTGCTAGTATATGAATAGTGACCCAACTTCTATCATTCTGGATACCGTAACCCGAACTACCGTAATCTACCTACCGTACCTTACAATATTGTAGTGAAAATGACGGCAAACCCCGGTTCGACTACGGTAGTTCTGGTTACGGTATCCAAAAAGATAAAAGTTGGGTCACCATTCATATAATAGCAACCAGTATTTGGTCTCGAAGCATCATGAATTTTTCCACTTCAGCCATTTTCAACCATGAACCCCGGGTCATGGGTTGACTGAAGAAAAAAATCAGTTCGCGCATCCAGACGGTTACGGTAGCACAATACCGTAAACTCCCGCTGATAACAATGATATAACTTTTGTTGCCATAGGTCGTCCCATCCGATTTATGATCCGTTACCGAAATGATCGTTGCCGAAATGATCGCCCCCCGAAAATGTAGAAGAAAGTGCCTGAAACTGAAAACAGTATATATGAAGTACTTCCATATTTTTCAACTATTACAGAAACAGCATGATTTAAAATTTTCAAAATGGATTACAGATTGATTACAACGGTAGGGTGGCCGATACAAAGATAGGACGAAGCAACGAAATGATATTGCTTGATATGACGACAGCTGGTTTTGATGAAGGTAAGGATCAATCCTAAGAATATTCCTATTTTTTCCAAAATATATAATATGCAATTATTTAGGTTAATCGATTAGCCACGGTCTATATCGATTGTTTTTTTGCGGACTTTCGTTGAACAAAAGTGAAATATTTTTGAAAAAATATGGACAATTCTTTTTTCGTGCATACAGGCGTAAATAGAAATACATAATACAATCAAATGATATGATATATCAAAACAGTGCTTCGGAGGTGCATTTTATCATGATCGTGAATAGTATGATCCATTTTCAGGGTGGACAACTGCTAAACCGTCCACTACTACAAAGTCTACGCGAGTCCTTGCTTATTTCATTCCGTGCGTCTTGGTCCTTCTTAGCGCTTTACTACTATAAAATTCGGAGCAAAATTAGAATCAGTTCCGCAACATTATTATTTAAGCCTTTCTGTAATAGTCTCGAGGGACTTATTGTGTGCCTTTTGACCCTTAGATGTGATACTAGTTACGATCGATTTGATATAGTATTAGACTACAATTTTATCGACTATTACACTAGAACACAAGGATGATATAATAATAAATAGTAGGTTTACAATCAATACAAGTTGACGATGGTGTTGAAGTAGATGGTTGATTAGTAGGACATCTATTGAAGATTTGCCTCTCAAGCCATCTCTCGTAATACACCTCAAACTTGGGTAATTAAACAACATTACGAAAAGGGGAGCAAAACGGGGACACGATAGATTTGCACAATAGTGATATGAATAGCGAAAGAACAAAGGGGGTAAGACTACCAAAGGGACAAATGGAAGACGGAAGGAAGAACGAAGACGACATCAAGAAGAAGAGCGATGACGAATCGAATAGGGCATCAATGAACGGAGGAATAGAGGATGAGCATCGAGGAAGAAAGATGAAGGAATGGATAGGACATCCATGAGTGAATGAATATAGTTGATAGGTTATAGACAATCAGAATATATGGATGAATGATGATAGATACATGAGATATTTGGACTTGACGAGCAATAGATGGTCAGAGAAGAAGAGGTAAACGTGTGAATGACATAGAAGCATGAGCTGTACACGATATAATGATAATAAAGTTTGAAATAGCAGCGAGAAGTGACATGCGTGTCATGAAGTTGAATGAGAGGAGAGAATGAAGAAAGAACTGCCAAGTCATCATTGTCATTTGCATAGACACATCATTGCTCAATTTGCATCTAGAGACTGTGAGAGAGTGCGCTAGAGCGTAATTCTGATCGGCGAATATTCAAGTAGTGATCATAATCGCTACACTCCCGCCCCAGAAAAGGAGTAGAGCACCGAGAACAGATGAAAATACGCGAAGGTATTGATGTTGGATAAGGATGATCGACTAATCTTGTATTGAAAATACATAAATAGGTAAAGAAGAAAGATATTTATATCAACTATGTAAGGATAAAGATCAAAGATTATTAATCATAGATGACTATATGTAGGAAACGATGATTAGGAATGAAGTGTTGATATGAGATATAAGAAACGTTCATACGCTTATAGAGATCATAGCATCGCCTTGAGGTGAATCATAGTGAATACTCGTAGAAATACTATTAAGTTTAAAAAGGCAAATGATTGAACTTCATGGAGTAACCATTACTTTATGAATAATCTTGAATAGTATACGGTAGAACTTTGAAATCGAATAAGACACTTATAGTATGGTATGGTAAAGGATAATCCTTCATAGGAGTAGACTTCCTCCCCACTACAAGAATAGTGTGATAACTTGATAGTATGTAATTGGAAGTTATCTAGCTGTATTGAATAGTAGAGATAGAGGATAAGATAGTAGAGATGAGAATGCAGTAGAATGGTACTTGAATAGAGTAAGAGTTGATGATTATATAATAAAGAAAGGTTAGATGTAATGACAGAAGAGATTATATGATAGAGGACGGCACTAATGATGACTACAGAAAGAGTAGTCCAATCAGATAGTCTTAAAGTGGCTTTATACGACTTCACCTTAGACCAGGCCATCATAACACTCGTCTTCTGTTTCACTACTTCTCCCATATCATGATTAGGAGTTGTAGTACTATCATAAGAATGTGGATTACTTGTACTAATTGATATTTTTAACGAAATAAGTAAGTGATATGACTTATTTGAAGATTCTTGAATAGATGGAGATTTAATGATTGGAGAAGAAATAACAGGACATGATTCTTTCTTATCTTGTAATGCTTTTCTCGAATTGAATGATGTGGATGATTTACATATAGATAGTCTAGCTTTACGAGGAATGTACAGTACAGCAGAATTTGTACCATCCATTAGCTTTATCCAAGCAATATGAGAATGATCGAATAGTATCAAGTCCCAATCAATACTAGGCTCCCAAACGAATCTTAAGGATAAGCATGTATTGAGAACAAGAGGAGAAATGATTTGTAATGGATAACATGATGAGGATATAATTGAAGAGACTAATCTCTTGGTATCATGAGATGGTTGAGATAGCTTCGGAAACTTAATCGATAAAATATCATTAGTTGTATTCCATGGTAGACTAGGAATCTGTCCTAAGATCAGTTTGCTCTTAGTATGTAATGAAGTATCTGTATCATCAGCTGACAACAACAATTTATCGATATAACTAGAATGGTCTATTTGAGATATTGTCGGGTCATTACCATGATCTGCTTTAGCCTTATTCAAATAATATTGAATAGTCTTGATGAGAGTATATGGTGATTGATTAATATCTAATGAAGTTACAGTGAATCGATAGTCTATGATATTATCGTGAGATGATGATGAAGATAGATAATTAATCCATAATGGTATAGTTATCTTATCTGGAGGAAGAACTGATTGATCAGCTAAGTAATGGATAATAAGACGATGAAATCGATATCTTGATAGTTCTTCAATTTGACCTATGGATTGTTGGTCTCTTATCAATTGATCATAAAACGATCGATAGTCTTGAATCTTGGATAGTTTAGTCAAATTGTGCTCTAGACATTTGTATGCCTTTGCATAATTATTATAATTATCAGAGAGATTATTGTCTCGTAGACAATACTTGACTGCATATTCATTATAATTATATTGAATGGTATCAGATAAAGGAGAATCAGCAATAGCATCTTCATGTTCTCTCACTTGATTCTCTGCCACAGTTTCTAGTTGAGATATTGGTTCGATAGCTAAGGATATTTCCTTTGTAGTAATGACATCATTATCATTTAACAAGCTAGTTGAGTCAATCGATAGTTCATCTATTAACTGTTCACTATCGGAATGAATAGAGACATGATTAATATGTGAGGTGATATCATCATTAGGAGTATCTATGGGTTTGTTCAAATGATAAGAATTATCTGAATCAATCGATGGTTTCGTTGATTGAATAGCTGATGATGTATTGATAGACTGTCTAGGCATAGGTGTGGGAAAGCTATTATCGATTGGACTAGTTGATGCTATAGACGTTATTGGCAAAGGTGTTGGAATGACATTATCGATAGATCTAAGAGTAGTATCAGGTCGAGCCGTATCGATTTTCCTACGACGACGTCGTCTAGTCATACTAGTAGACGATCTAGTTCGTTCTATCTTAGAGAGGAGATAGCTTTGGGTACTGTCAATAGCTAATGTAGCATCACATATCAGGGATTCTACAAGTGAACTGACCGATAACGATGATCGTGTTGTTGTATTGGTTGGATCACGAGACTTCTGATATTGATGTAAATATTCAGACTCATCTGGAGAGTTACTTTCAGTAATCAAAAGAGAAATCTCGTCGTGGTGGAGTCTGTAATAGGATAATTTCAATTCTAAACTGGATGATAGTGATCGATATTGAAAGGATAGACCATTAAAGTCATCAATAGAATAGCAGTGATCGATATCGTCTATGAGATTTCTCATCTCTGAACATTTGGCTACAATGAATGAAAGAGCTTCATGTTATTCTGCATAGATCGCACCGTATTCGGTTGTGAAAGTCATCTTATAGGATATCGATCGAAGTGATAGGATAGTGTACTATGTAGTACTGAATAGGTTGGATAGAGTCCTTTACAGGATAGGCTCCTTTACAGGATAGGCTCCTTTACAGGATAGGCTCCTTTACAGGATAGAGTCCTTTACAGGATAGGTTTATAGGTTTCCTTTACAGGATAGTAGAGAAGAGTTGGTTGCCTGCTAGGACAGTAGATGACTATTGCCTACTTGGGCTAGCGGAGAATTTGCCTCTCGAAGGGCAATAGAAGAATTTGCCTGCTTGGGCTAGAGGAGAATAAGTTGCCTGCCACGCGGAATTGGATTATTAATTTAGCCTTTGCACCATATAGCGAATAAGTCTCGAGGGACTTTTCGGTGTGTGGCTTGATCAGATGTATACTAGCAAATACGATTTGTAATTGATTATACAATTTTATCGTTTCAGGAGACTAGTAATACAAAAGCTATGAATAATAAAAGATAGGTTATAACCAATACAAGCTTGATGATAGTGACGCCGCAGATGTATAGATTAGGACGTCCTGTTTTGGACTTGCCTTAGGACATCTCGACTTGCACCTCAAACTTGGGTAATTAAACAACATTACGAAAAGGGGAGCAAAACGGGGACACGATAGATTTGCACAATAGTGATATGAATAGCGAAAGAACAAAGGGGGTAAGACTACCAAAGGGACAAATGGAAGACGGAAGGAAGAACGAAGACGACATCAAGAAGAAGAGCGATGACGAATCGAATAGGGCATCAATGAACGGAGGAATAGAGGATGAGCATCGAGGAAGAAAGATGAAGGAATGGATAGGACATCCATGAGTGAATGAATATAGTTGATAGGTTATAGACAATCAGAATATATGGATGAATGATGATAGATACATGAGATATTTGGACTTGACGAGCAATAGATGGTCAGAGAAGAAGAGGTAAACGTGTGAATGACATAGAAGCATGAGCTGTACACGATATAATGATAATAAAGTTTGAAATAGCAGCGAGAAGTGACATACGTGTCATGAAGTTGAATGAGAGGAGAGAATGAAGAAAGAACTGCCAAGTCATCATTGTCATTTGCATAGACACATCATTGCTCAATTTGCATCTAGAGACTGTGAGAGAGTGCGCTAGAGCGTAATTCTGATCGGCGAATATTCAAGTAGTGATCATAATCGCTACACTTTCTTTCAGTCATTCGTACAGTCATTCCGTTCGCATGTTTCCATGATTGTAAAATGTTATGTTATTACAATGTTATTCAAAGTCGTGTTCCATTCGTTGTCTATTGCGTTCAATAAAGTGTATTTTATTTTATTTCATTTATTTTATTGAATAAATGTAACAACAAGTGAGAAAATATATTCGAGGACCGGAAAGACTGAAGCAGCTCTTTTTGCTTCTGTGTTCAAAGCGTCTTTAAATCTTATGTCATATGTTTTGTGTTGTTTTGTGTGAGTATCTTTAAAAATGCGAATTTGACAGGTATAACTTTTGCACAAGACAGAAATCAAAAGATTACGATGTGTATACTAGAATGACTAAGGTTCTTTGATATCTCAATATAAAAGATATCTTTGTCATCATTTCCATCATATTTCGATAAATCTTATCACTATTATCAGTTCAAGCACTTTCTCGCTCACAGACATGCGTGCAACAATATTCATCTGTTTAGTGGCGTCCGCCATTATTCAAGGTTTGGGAATTACAGTACATCTAATGGTCATAACATTTGTTCCAAACACTAAGTTTTTTTTCTATTTTTACCCCACAAGCTCTTATTTATCTGTTATTTAAATGTTGTCGCATCTTATTGATGTATGATAAATTAAATTTAAATTAAATTAAATAAACATTCTATTTTTCAAACTTCGATAAAGTCATGGTTAGTAATGTATAGTAGAATCATGTGTACAACTGTTCCTCTTAATATTTGACAAGCATTTATACATTTAAACAAGTTCATCGGTTGCTTATTGTTAGAGGCTTTATCTTATTTGGGGTTCCATGTTTGTCTACTGACATCAATAAAGCAGTCTCACAAGTCAGTAATGTCAATTCATCACCAATATTTTCAGTTGCCGACTCTTTCGTCTACACTTGCAACGAAGTCAAGAACAACGTGTGTTATTTTTTATTAAACATGTTTTTTTCTCTATAACCAGACTCTCCATACCATTAGTCGAGTGTTTCAGAGCGGAGTGTTTTAAATACGCCTAAAATATTTTGTTCCGAATTTTACTTTTTACACCAGTTGTCTCGGTATTAAAGGGAGCGTAACCTCGCTCAATGGTCTCTTCGACGCGCAATGCTCTCTCGTTGTTAGAGAACAGAAAACTATTGTGAGCAATGAAGAGACCATGGAGTGAGGTAACGCTCCCTTTAACAAATGAGTCATGTTCTGAGGGAACATTTTATCACGGGTCTCCGGTAAAAGTGTATGAACGCCTGCTACTAGGAAATTTTTCTCTCTCGGATTTCGATGAAAGTCGATTGGTGGATGTGGTTGGGGGTCATGAGAAGGCCTATCGACTTGATTTGGCCAAAATCGCAGATTATTGATTTTTGTGATCTACCACGGAAATTGCAATAACTCGGTTCATTTTCATCGTACAGAGACCGTAAAGATGTCATTCGAATCGTATTAGCATGCCCACCAATAAGTTTTGCGGAACACAATGGCGCAAAACCCGTCTTCAATGTGTTTCATCAGAAAAACTGATTTTTTGACTACAAAAGTGAGTTTTTCTCGAAAAAATCTCAGAAACACAGTGAATTTTATTGTACCAATGGACTCGCCGCACCAGATATAGGATATGTATGTAGATCATTTTACTCATCTCTGGCCCCGGGACATCGAAATACTATATACTCCCGGACTTATTCAGTTTTTCAGAAAAAATGGTTTTTCGACCATAAATCGCTTCAAAATGATCCTAGAAACAATTTCAAAAAAGAAAAATTAAGCTCTCAACGAGCACAACAAAATATATTTATATGATTATCACGCTAGAAATGATCATTCCCGAGCTATAATACGATATACTCAATTTTAAGGAAGAATCATTCCGAATTTCTGCGATTTTGATTCTGTTGCCATCATATGCTAGAAAAAAAATATTCTCATGTACTTTTAGTAGTTTTTTATGCACCTTACAATGAATGTCTGTCTCTCAAAGTTTCCCGAGACTGAAACATCCGCTACCCATCCCTTCTCTATTTCGCGTCAGAGTGCGCGCTCTTTTTGCGCCCCTTTCTTCTCCCCCTCTCTCCGTTCCCCGAAGGCAAGCTTGCTTGCTTCTTCGATTAAAAAATAAAACTGATGTTTGATAAAATTATGCTACTAAACTCTCGAATGTAAACAAAGATAACAGAAATTCGGAATGATTCTTCCTTAAAATTGAGTATATCGTATTATAGCTCGGGAATGATCATTTCTAGCGTGATAATCATATAAATATATTTTGTTGTGCTCGTTGAGAGCTTAATTTTTCTTTTTTGAAATTGTTTCTAGGATCATTTTGAAGCGATTTATGGTCGAAATACCATTTTTTCTGAAAAACTGACTATCGCTTTGTATATCGCTTTGTTTTGAAACTGTGCTTACTTTGGATCGGCAAAAATGAATGAAAGTATGGAGAGGTTTGTATATAATGACGAGTTGGAATTCCGAAAATCCCCGTGAATGTTGCAATTTCAGTTGATTCCTACTGGAAGGCAAATTGCCACACCATACGCGTGTTTGGTTGGCGAAAGGAGGGTTACGACGAGCGTCAACGATATGTCCTACTCCAAATATGCGAAATCCACATTCTTCAAGGATGCAGCCAACGCCGTTTACAGGTCGGTTTCTGCGGATTTTTCACGAAACGAGTTATAATCAAATCGTCAACGATAAGTCCTACTCCAAATTTGTCAAATCAACATTCCTCAAGGACGGTGACGGAATGTCGCACCGGTATTGAGCGTATAAAAATCTCTTGTTTTATTTGTTGAAGAGACTATTTCTTGTTCTGAGAAACAATCGAGAGTTGGGCGAGATCTAGCCTTTGAGCGACTTCCGTTCTTTAGCGCACAGTGTCATTTTCTTATGCAAGTACATTTTATACGCACAATATTTTGATTGTTCCTCGAGTCAAATAAACATAAACAAATGAAAATAAATAAATAAATACAATTGTTACTAAATTTTCAGCTTCTACGATGTCATGAATACCACTTGCGTGGAGGGCAAGGCACCCTGGACGGTGATTGTCAACCCTGGCACTGAACTCGATTGCAAGGATGAGATCACAGTAATGTTCAGTAGCAGGAAGCCCAACATCGTAACAGCGAGAGACTTGGTATGTTCTTTCAGGGAAACCATACGCTAATTTGAAATCTTTGCTATGGCCATACTATCTATACAGTACAGCAGAATCCCCCAGTAAAAATGGGCGCCCCGGGAGACCCTGGGAGCCCATGAGGCTCCTCGATTTTTTACGCTTTGAATGATGAATATCAACCTTTCAAATTGTGTGCGTTGTTTTACTCCAGAGTTGACGGAATTTATCAAAGAAATTTTGGAATTTTATAAATTACGTAGCCTGAGAAAAAATATTGAAAATTATAATTTTTATTATTTTTTGGCAAATGCCGCGCGAAAATTTTGCATAACTCGCGCACACTCGGCAAATTCTATCGCAAAGTGAAATCTTCCCAGCATTTCTTTTTCTTAGCACAATTCAGTTGACAAGCATTTAAAAATTCCAAACTTTCCTTGATAAACTCAATCAAATCTGGAGTAAAGCAACGCAAACAATTTGAAAGGCTGATATTCATCATTCAAAGCGTAAAAAATCGAGGGGCCTCATGGGCTCCCCGAGTTACCCGGGGCGCCCTTTTTCACTGTGGGATTCTGCTGTACTGTATCTCAATATATCATACTTTCTTTCTCTACGAAGGAGTGGGCGGAGTAGAAAGGGAAAGTAGCTTGATATGATCGTTTTGCTTGAAAATAATAAAAATTCACTCATATTCGTTACTGGCGTTACTATTTCCCTTCATTCACACCATCGATCAGGTTTTAAATTAGTCTAAACCTTGTTAAAATGATTTTACAATTTAACGACCTTTGTCAAGCACAGAACCATTTGGTAAGGAGCTAAACAACTGATCATCCTGTGTACTTATGTTAAAGTGATTAATGTTAATCTTAAGCAGGACTTCGTGTTCCTTGAATATCGGTTTCCACTTCCTTTTTAACGTTTACAATAACCATACTTTCCAGAATAGCTTTTTCGAAACGGACACCGACGACTATGTTACGATAGTGAGTCCTGTAGGCGCCATTCAACTCAAGTATGAGGGCCCAATTCTGGCCAATATTCCGGTGTGTAATAATATCTTTATGTGCGTTTCACGTAAAAATGATAATGAGATGCATGGAGAAATACATTAGGGACACACAAATACAATACCACGATGAGGTAGTAAGGTTGAATTAACAGATAATGATGATAATGTGTACATTATTTTTCACGTAAACATGTTGTGCTTGTAGAATTAAGCAAAATTTGAAAAGATGGAGGATATATGCCTTGCTCAGATATTTGGCATTGAGTCCAAAAATAGCTTGAATGAAAAAAAAAAATAAATAATAACGAATATAGCGTGATATCACATTCTACACTGGAATAGGAAATGGAGAAGTGGAGGAAATGCACTACCTATTCAAGAAAACGTAAGTGTTCATCTTGAGTTAGCGTTATAAGGTTAACATATTCGAAGTTGTAAATTTCGCGAAAACAAAACTAACTTAATCCGGAATGTTTCACATACAATCAGTGAGAGAACAGCAAAGTATACGCGAAATGAGCAAAATCCCTGTTCCTAGAACGCATTTTTCTGAGTTGGCAACGTTCTCTCGTAAACAAAGAAATCGATAGAGCATTGGCAAAGCTGAGAGTTTCAGATGAGATCGGGTGTGCCTTTTAGGTTGTCATTTGGTGAAATGGTATATCACTATGGTCCCGTCATGACTGTACAACTTCTTCAAGGAACTGATTATCAGTTCGGATTGACTGGAACTAATAATGGTACTAACCTAAATAATTAAATTTATTAAATTATTATTATATATTTATTTATATTTTTTAAATTCATATATTTATCATATTTATTATAATAGTGAAATTCATAAACGAATTTAAAAAAATTTCACATACATAGATATGATGAGATTATCAGATCTGACACACATCGGTTGTTTTATTACAGTATTTTGGTTTATTGTCATCTCTATTGTGGTGCTTGCCTTTATTCAAGATTTATATTTTTTAAATTTAAAATATTTTGTCACATCATTGAAATTACTGAATGATCGGAAAAGTTAAATTAATTTTCAGCTAGTCAAATATACAAAGCGGACAATAAAGTCACTTTTGTGAGCTCCGGAGTGGCCAACGATCGTCAGAGCCTTTCGGGCAGGAACTTCCATAGTCTCTTCGATTTCGGGTCAGATTCTGTTCTAATACCACGTTAGAAAAAGTTGTAACCTTGTCAATACTAACAATACTGGGTTCGTTATCGTGTGCTGGCAAAGGAAGAGGGATTGTTTGGGCGTACTTACCTACTTGGATACTTGTATGTCCGATGTTCAGCTATCGATAGTGTTTGTGTTGTGATAGTTTGGGCGTAAAAGAGGGTAAAACAAAGAATGAGATGATTGCAGTTCGTTAGCCGTAGTCAACATCTCTGGCAAGGCGACGATAGACGCGTCGACGAAGACGAATATGAAGTTCACTTGCTATCCATACAGGGACACAACCATTCAAGACATATTAGAGTGGGTTCAGTCGTTCATTGTCTAATAGAGATCCGCAAACGTGCGATCGTTCAGAAATTATTGCTCACTAATTAATTAATGAGAAATCGCGCGCATGGTATTAATATAGAAGAGCTTATTGAAAAGGCTTACGTGCACGACTGTATTTATCAAAATCGCGCTGAATGACTTTTCATCATTTTAATATCGAATTCAAATGCATGTTTGCGGAAATCTATTTTCTAATACCATAATTGCCCTTGAGCTATCACTGGCCTAACAGTTCTTTAACACAGTATTTCGTGTGCCTTAAATAACGGGATTTACCTTTCACCGTTCTATAGTTTTGTTAAAATATTCCTTTTCAGAATCAAAGCATCTCAGACGGTTTCCAAATCGATGGAGTGTCAGACACTCGAGGTATTTTATCGTGATTGAATGTATTGAGCACAGTTCTAAAATGTCCAAACTCGTGCTCCACTCTCTCAACGGTATCAACAAAAAAAAGGAAAATAAGAAATTGCTTAAAATGTGCATTGCATTTGACTTAATTGCAATTGCGGAAATTGAAAAAAACTGTATATTAAATCTTCACAATTCCATATTTTCAACAATTACAGAAAACAACACGATTTAAATTGTTCAAAAAATTGATTACAGATTGATTACAACGGTATGGTGGCCGACACAAAGATAGGACGAAGCAGTGAAATGATATTGCTTGATATGACGACAGCTGGTAATTTTTCCAAAAATATAATATGCATAGTATGATATAGAATAAGATTTCCCTTCCTTGCAGGGTTATCAAATCTCCCCTCCAACTACATCATTAAAGATTCTCGAATTCGTCCCAAAACCCCCATCCTTTAAAAACTGCCACCGAGCCAAAACCGAAGTCGCATCATGCGACGGAAATCCATCTATCCCTCTTCTGTTCTCATACATATCACCTCTTATCATTATATTTGATAGAATAAAGAAATAAATACATGCAATTATTTAGATTAATCGCTTGCACAAGGTCTATATCAATGAATATTTTTACAGACTTTCGTTGAACAAGTGAAATATTTTTCTGAAAATAGGGAAAATTCCTTGCTCGTACATACCAGCGCACACATAAATACTAATAATAATTTATCCTGGCTGGGGTCAAAGCGGGGAGTATCTTCATATCCACAAATTCTATCCTTCTAACTCTGACAATGAGAGATTTCTTCTCCATTCAAGAAAACGTCCAAAAAATAGTAATAATAATAATAAAAACAGAAATACTAAATACATACTATCAAATATCAAATACCGCAATATTTCATTTTTTAAACAGTGCTTTGGAAGTGCATTTTTTATTGTTAGCATACTCGTAAATAGATTTTTTAAATAGATTTGCAGGCTTGGCAACGACAAAACCCTCCACGACAACAAAGTCTACGGGAGTCCTTGCGTATTTCGCTCCCACCGTCTTGGTCCTTCTCAGCGCTTTGCTGCTGTAAAGTTAAGAGCGAAAGTTAAGAGTTTGATTGATTTTTTTTTCTTTCCTATTATATCGTTCCATTGTTTCCATGATTGAATTGAATAATGACATTCGGTATATTGCGTTTTATATTGCTCCATTTGTTATCTTTGTATTGCATTCAATAAAGTAATTAAGTATTGTCCGTATAAAATGTCCTTGCATAGGAAAATAACAAACTGTATGTATACATACAGTAATACCTAAACAACGGCCATACAGTTGCACTCTCTCGCCTAACTCTCGATTACCCCTCCTCTTCCTCTCACCTAATCCGTCTGACCTTTGCCACGCTGATTTGATATTTAAAGAAGGAGACCCTTGAGTTGGCATGACTGACTCCCGCAATGATTAACACGGGATAGAATAATAATAATATTTAATAATATTTAATAGTTTATATTTATGTGACAATGGGAAAGTGAGAGTGTCAAGTATGAAAATAGGATAGGCACTCTCTACTTGCCTGAAAAGTTTTATTTTCAATGCGCATAACAAGCATCAAACATATCATAACGCAATATGAAATATGTCGTTCGGTTCGTGTGATAAATCTCTATCATTCTACCCGAACAGTCTTGTTACGAAAAAACTCGACGGTCACAATCTTTAAAAGAGATCGACATATTTTCTGTACTATGCAAAACAGAAAATAGTCATTGCGGACAAATAAAACAAGTGTTTTTATACACTTAATACTCCAAACTCCCCCCCCCCTGAGAAATTTAAAGATCTGTCAAAGAGGCTATGTGCATACTAGAATGACTAAAGCAGTGATGCTCTTTGATATCGGAATATAAAACGTCTGTTTGTCATCATTTCGATAAAGCTTATCGCTATTATCAGTTCAATCACTTTCTTCCTCACAGACATGCGTGCAACAATATTCATCTGTTTTGTGGCGTCTGCCTTTATTAAAGGTATATCTTTTTTTTAAATTCTTCTGTGTGATATATTACGTATGTAATACTGCATCTGATAGTAAATATGAGTTGTCCACCGCGCTGATTTGATATTTAAAAGAGATCGGGATAGTTTCTGAATTATGCAAAACTGGAAATTGTCATTGCGGACGCTCCGTACAAATAAAGCAAGTGATTTACGCTCAATAAGCAGTTAATCTCTCGTATTTTCAGTTACCAATGCTTTCGTTTACAGTTGTAATGAAATCAAACACAATGTACGTTTCAATTTTTGGTTATCATTTTTTTTCTAATTTTAGAATTCGTTCACTTTATAATACATGAGTCAGGACTAGAAACTTCAAAAAACTTATTGTCACCTTTGCTTGTTTGGGAGAGGCCAGCGATGGCAATTAATGTCCAAACACAGTTATCATCAAAACGTCATATCCTTTGATCGGTCGATAAAAGCATGAGGAAATGGCTAGAATAACCTTTGTCAGAGCTTCAAATTGATTTATTAGATTTCGTGTGCTTTCCTTTGTGAAGCCGAAAAGGTAGTGGACAAGATGTAGATGTGTATTTCTCAAACGAAGAAATACTCAAACATGGGTATTTAAAGCATGATTTTATCATTCGATCGTCCTGACCATTACTCCTTTCCGGTTCGACTCGATTCAATTCAGATATGATCATACATCATGACTGTGTGTGTCTGAATAACACGGTACCCTTAAAATTTATCTTTATGATTATTTTGTTTCAGTTGATCCCAAATGTGATGAAAATTTCTACTCCATACGCATGCGTGGTTGGCGAAAACAGAGTTAACGTAAACATCGAAGATATGTCCTACTCCAAATATGTGAAATCCACATTCTTCAAGGATGCAACCAACGCAACTTTCAGGTCGGTTTCCACAAATTCCTTATGAAATCATTTAAAGGCAAACCACCAGAGATCTGGCAATGCTCCCTCGCTCACTTTGTCTGCAAAAGTGCGTTGCAGATGACCCCCACTAACAAGGGAAGCGCCAATTGCGATGGAAATCGACCCATTTAGGTTAGGGTTGAAGGGGGATGGCCAAACGTTGCGTCGCGAACCTACTAATCGATATGTTCTATCAAATGTACTGCCAAAATACGGAAATGTTCGGAAATACCTAGCGAATAACGATACAAAAAATGAAAATATAGTTGAGGAAGCTTTTAAAAAATAGCATTTTGTCCGGGGGCGGAAATCGAACTAGTGGGGGGTTGGGGTGATGGTAAAATGTGATATCGATTGAAAATATCGATTAGTATGTCCGCGGCGCAACTTTTGAAACCTCTTTTGGCCATCCCCTCCAACGCTAACCTCCAATATGGGTCGCTTTAAGAATAGTTTCCGTCGCAACTGCTTCACTTGTAAGACAATTTAAAACTCAAGTAGCAAAATAATGTGCGAGGGAAGCATTTAAAATAAACGTTAATCAGTTTTAAGCCTCCACGATGTCATGAATAGCAATTCGTCTTGCGTGCAAGGCACAGCCCCTTGGACAATATCTAAAAATGATGGTGTTGAAGTGGATTGCAAAGATGAAATCTCTGTACTCTACTCAAGCATGGAACTCAATATCGTAAAAACCAGAGACTGGGTATGTTCCTTCGAATAATGACACACCCCGAGCTTATTTGAAGCTCTCCGCTCCCACAATGCTCTCTGGATTTATTTATCTACGAGAGAGCGAGAGAGCCAGGGAGAGGGTGAAATTTGCTCGGGTGTGCATTTAAAAAAACAATTTTCGATATTTCCGATTTCCAGTCTGGACTAGTGGATTCAAACGGCGCGGAGTACGTTACGATAGTCAGCCCTGTCGGCGCGATTCAGTTTACCTATCAGAACTCTTTTCCGGAGTCTGCGATCAAGGTATTTTCGCTGTAACATATAAAGTATATTATTTTTTTGCTGTTCTATTTTACATTATGGCATACTCAAAACTAATTCTAATCTCCGCTCAGCCACAGCTCTCTCGTAGACAAATAAAGCGAGAGAGCATTGCCAGAGCGGATGCTTTCAAAATAAATTAAGATGTAACTTTAAAAACACTTAATTTAAAGAATGACGTTAAATTCTACACTGGAGCAGGTAGCGGACAAGACGAGGAAATGTTCCTTATGATACAGAAACCGTGAGATTTATACCCATTCAATGCTCTAGTATTTATTCTTTTGCAAAAATCCCATAATCAGACAATCTTTCATGAATTATCACAGTTGTCAATTAAAATATTGCTTGTCTTATTGTTTTTTTTTTTAAACAGACGGTAAGAGTCAGCATGAAGGATTGTTGGATAGACATCTTTAGCGAGATTCTATTTTTTTGTTCTATTTTTGGCTGAGTATTATTATTATGCGCCATGTCCGAAAAACGCATAATATTCACCATATAAATAATTAATATTTTTCCACTAGGCTGTCTTTTCCCGAAGGCGTTAATCATTACGGTCCGGTAATGACGGTTCAATTCGCAAACGGCACCGACTACCAATTCGGAGTGTCCGGAACCAATAATGGTAGGTATACTGTCAAAACGAAATAAAGAGCGAAACATTTGTGACAAATCGTGAAAAAGTGCCGATTTTTACCGTTTTCACCTATTTATTTGATGACGTATTATCTAACAAAAATGTAGTTGAATTAGTTTGCCCAATGCACTTATGAAACATTAGTCGATGAGCAAAATTGGAATACTGTAGAATCTTATTGTAAAACTGCTGCCATCGTGTACAAAGTATAAATTACAGCTCCAATGATGAACTCAGCTGGGTTCAAATTTACTCTCGTGAGTTCTGGATATGCTAACGATCGTCAAAGCCTTGCGGGCCGTAACTTCCACAACCTCTTCGATTTTGGGTAAGATTTTCGCAATTAAAGATAATGATTTCTACAACATTAGTTGTAATAAAATTGACATCATAATTTAAAATTATATAGTACATGAATGTACAGTGCATGCATGGTGTGAATGGATCTGAATGGATCATGCCGATCAAGCGAATTGTGAGCGATCCGACCATTTTCATTATTATTCTCTTCGATTTTGGGTACGATTTTCTCAATTAAAAATATTAATAATATCTGCAACATTAGTAATTATAAAATTTTAATGAAATAATGATAAATAATAATTAAATAGTAATTAATGACATCATAATTCAACATTATATGATGCAAACATTTTACAATTGATTTTGTTTGTACACACAGTTGCTTACTGTTCGATGTCAAACCATAGCCATGACGGTAACAATAATTAAACATTTATGTTTTTGCGAATATTCAGTAATCAAAGGTTTGTTTCTTTTAAAGTAAAACAGAATATAAAAATGCTGATGACGAATTTTCACCGGGTAATCAGTTAAAGCGACACACGAAGTAAATTTGAAACCGTCCGCTCTGGCCACATTCTCTCGCTTTCTTAGTCTACGAGAGAGTATTGACATAGCGGAGAGTAAAACTAGCTTAGGGTGTAAGTTTGAGACGTCAATTGGTGACATTTTCAGCGTGTTAACCGCAGTGAACATCACTGGTATGCCCTTCGTCGACGACTCCACGAAGACGGATCTCAAGTTCACTTGCTATCCTGATGTGGACTCGGGAACAAAGAACATATTGGAGTTTGTACATCTATTATTTATCTTATCTATGAACTTTTAGGATAAATTTAGCTTTTTTTTATCGCGGTTAAAAAAGCTAAATTTATATGAGTCTTGCGCGACTGTACCTTTTGTGTAGAAGACCATTGAATGCACTGCAAACTAAAGCTAAATGATAGCAAAAAAATCTTTTCAGAATCACAAACACAACAACGATATCTCAATATTTCGAGTGTGAGGCTCTAGAGGTAAATGTTCAATTTTGTACCATAGCAGATCGTGTTAATACTTTGGTAAAAATTTTTAAGTAACGCCGTATGAAATATTTTGCAGATCGACTACAACGGGAAAGTGCCCGAGGCAAACATAGGCCGAAGTAGCGAACTGATTTTGCTCTATTTATCGACCGATGGTAAGTTATCCAATTTTTTATGAAGATTTGCAATTGGTAACATTCATTGCGCTGAAATACTCCCTAACGTAAGAAATAATTCCGAGAGAGAAAATTGTATCACATATTTCCAAAACCGTAAGCGATATTTTTCACTATGTTGCATTAAGAGAGAGAAAACGCTTTGCTCATGGATATTAAGAAACACTGCATAGGAAAAAAAGAGTTTTCTGTGATTTATGTATTTCACGGTTTCTGAACAATTTATGAGCTTGATTTTTTACGTCTCTAAACTATCAATGATGCCATTTAAATTCATTTTTTTTAAACAATTTTCAGTAAAGCCAACCTCGGATCCAACGACAACTCCAAAGCCGAATGCAGACCAATCAACCACTTCAAAGCCGAATTCGGATCAATCTACCACTACGAAGTCAACGGGTGTCCTTGCTTATCTGGCTTCTACCATCTTGGTCCTCATCAATATGTTATTGCTGTGAAGACCTTGTCGTTATATTCATAATAATAAATATATTGTGATTTTCTTCGCACGACATCAGTCCTATTATTTTATGTTGAAATACCAGGGGGAAAGAGAGACGAGTGATCTTTGAAGGACGAGAGGCAAACTCGGAATACAAGAAGTCGAAGTACAAAATAACTCATGACGACTATTCCTGTATAATTAACTATTGTTATGACGTTTATTTATCGTGTTTCTGAGGTTTCGCATATCATTTCAGCATTATGATCTGCTAACTCCTTACAGAGAACCCGGCGAGACAGTATTGATGAGAGGGCGCGCAGAGAGAGAGAGAGAGAGAGAGAGACAGCGAGGGGGTGGAGCTAAAAGTGCAAGGGGGCGGGGGCGGATAATCGGAAGAAGCGACATTTTTAGCAATTCATTGACTGAGTCTTTTGATGTTTTCTAATTTTATTTTCAAAAATTTCATTCATCAAAATTTCATAAAATATTATACTTTTTTCGCACTTTTCGAACTAACTGATAGTGAGTGAAATCGGTCATAAAGCGAGCTAAAAGTTTATGACTGCGCGACATGAGCCACAACTCAGATTAAAAGAATATTGGCTTATATTATGCAAAAACCTATATTCTCGATTTACGAATGAATTTTTTAAAGACGTTTCACTCTGGTATTTCAAAACTTAAAGTATACTTACACTTTCAGTTTAAGTAGACTTGTAAGTCTACTTAAAGTGAAAAAAAGTAATATCACTCACTTGAAGTTTACTTAAAGTAAACTTAAAGTCAGTGACGAATTTTAAGTAGACTTTAAGTTTTGAAATATCAGAGCAACAGCAATGATGAACGCAACGTCGTTCAAGTTTAATCTTGTCAGCGCTGGATTTGCGAACGATCGTCAAAGGCAGTGTGCTATCTCAAATAAAGTGTATGTTTGTCATCATTTCCTTCATCATTTCGATAAAGCTTATCACTATTATCAGTTCAATAACTTTCTCACTCACAGACATGCGTGCAACAATAATCATCTGTTTAGTGGCGTCTGCCTTTCTTCAAGGTTTGGTTATCTTTACTTTAACTTTAAACTCTTCGAAGATAAAAATTATTAATAATATTACATCTAACAGCTTTTTTCTTTGGAAAAAAAGAATATATAGGACTGTATATTAGAACAGTTTGTACAAGCGCTGCTCTTAAAGTTTTTGTTTGTTTTTACGAGAGACTATCTGGCTCAAGTGACATTCTCTTGGCACTTGGCCAAAAAGTGATAGGAACCGATCGGGCCCAAATTGTGCATAGGTGTAGTATGGGGTGGCATGAGATCACAGACGGAGTTAGGGTTCGTCATATCTGCTCCTTCGCTAAATAACGTAAGTTCCACATAATGGCATCAAAATTTCAAAGTTTACGGATTCGTTCGATATGTGTATGCGACGATGGGTAATAATAAGCAGGTAAATTACACCAAGTCTCATCCCGGTCCAAAACCGTGAGGCCCAGAAAAAATTTAAAAAAACTATAAAAAATTTGTTTTATTTTTTGTTTTATTTTTCCTACAAATGCCTCTCGGTGGGTGACTTTTTTTATTCCTTTAATTTGACGAGTATTCATTAATGTAACTCATATATGAAAATGAACTAAAAGAAATTGGGAAAAAGATGCCTTCTTCCCGAAAAACCACGACTAATTCGCCTTGTTTTATCGCAAACTGACTACCGTAATGCAAAGGCGGAAATTCAAAATACTTCATTTTTCATATTTTATCGAAAAATAGTGTAATATTACTCCTTAGATATTCAGATATCAAACAAAATATAAAAGAAAACAATAATATAATACCGAAAACGAATGAAAACATACAATGGTTGCCGAATTTTGAATTTCCGCATTTGCACTACCGTAACCGGCACACGCTTAATCGGCTCAGTTTGCGATAAAAAGGCGAATTAGTCGTGGTTTTTCGGGAAGAAGGCATCTTTTTCCCAATTTGTTTTAGTTCATTTTCATATATGAGTTACATTAATGAATACTCGTCAAATTAAAGAAATAAAAAAAGTCATCCACCGAGAGGCATTTGTAGGAAAAATAAAACAAAAAATAAAACAAATTTTTTATTGTTTTTTAAATTTTTTCTGGGCCTCACGGTTTTAGACCGAGATGAGACTTGGTGTAATTTACCTGCTTATTATTACCCTTCGACGCATACACATATCGAACGAATCCGTAAACTTTGAAATTTTGATGCCATTATGTGGAACTTACGTTATTTAGCGAAGGAGCAGATATGACGATCCCTAACTCCTTCTGTGATCTCATGCCAACCCATACTACACCTATGCACAATTTGGGCCCGATCGGTTCCTATCACTTTTTGACCAAGTGCCAAGCCATAAGCAAAATATGTTCACTTAGTCAGATAGTCTCTCTTACAACACATTTAAGCATCCTCTCTGGTATTTCAAAACACGAAGTCTACTTACACTTTCACTTTAAGTAGACTTTTATGTCTACTTCAAGTGAAGCGTAAGTCTACTTAAAGTGAGACAAAGTGTACTTAAAGTGAAAATGTGACGTCACTCACTTATTTTATGTAGACTTTAAGTTTTGAAATACCAGAACTTGTCGGCTGCTTATTGTTAGAGGAGTCATCTCAGCCAGTGGCCGTATGCAAGAACAGTTTTCCAAGAAAATGTGACGTCATTAGCGTAGGCGGAGGATTTTTGGAAAACGCCTCCGCCTACGCTAATGACGTCACATTTTCCTGGAAAACTGTTCTTGCATACGGCCACTGATTTCCATGTTTGTCTAGTGACACCCATAAAGCAGGCTCACAAGTCAGCAAAGTCAGTTCATCTCCAATATTTTCAGTCGCCGACACTTTCGTTTACAGTTGCAATGAAGTCAAGTACAATGTACGTTTTGACGCTAATTTTAAACTCTCCACTCTTTCCACACACTCTCGCTCTCTTTGTCTACGAGAGAGTATTGCCAATGCGGACTTGTGGCGTGCCTTTAACACCTCTGAGAGCATTCTTATCTTTATTAAGCGTGAGTCAGGAACAGAGACTCAACAACCAAATTGTCAGCTTTGGGAGGGGCCGACAATGACAATATAATTTCAACACAGCTGTCAAGAATATATCCTTTGAACACTAAAAGGCACACCCGAAGCTAATTTGACTCACCACTCAGACAGACAAAGCAAGCGAGTGAGTGTGACCAGACTTCAAGTTTTGAAATACCAGAGAGGATGTGATTCAAATCAGGTTGGGGTGCTCCTTTAAAGCGATACACCAAGCTTATTTGAAACTGTCCGGTCTGGCCACACTCTCTCACTTTCTTTGTCTACGAGAGAGTATTGCCAATGCGGAGAGTAAAATTAGCTTGGGGTGTGCCTTTAAAGGAAGAGGTAGAAGGAAATATCAGGCCCGTCACGAGAGAATCGAGCTAAAATGGCAATTCTTCGGAATGGAGCGAAAATCATGAAATGAGTTAGCATCAGTTTTCGGTACCTCTAGGCATGCCCCACGATCCCCCAAAGTTCCATTGTGTAAATATCATTCTGGGGCTCCCTACACCTGGTCGGTCATCCGGGAACCCAACTTTGAACTCAAATATCTCGGTTCATGTGCTTTTCTGTGAAAAACTACCACGAGGGTAACCCCCGCTATTTTTCCGAGCGCTATCGATCTAAACAAACCAGAAGCCATGAAAGTGCTTCCGAATAGCGCTACACTCTGGGAGAAATAACTCGATTCGGCTCGGCTGACCCTGAAATATGTTATGTAACTTTTGCAGGGCTGCAAAATGAGTGGTTTACGAAAAAAATACGACCATGGAGACGTGTGGATCATCCCCTTGGAAATTTCCTGATGATTTGAAGTCATTTTAGCCACACACAATCTCTCGTTTTACACACTCTCTCGACCATTCCTTTTTATTCAATTCTACACCGCGAGGCGTCGAGCGCGCTGTGTGGAATGAAACATATCGTTTTCTCCCTTTCTCTTCCCTGTATTTCTTTCACTCTCCGGCGAGAGAGTGTGTGAAATGAGAGATTGAGGTTGGGCGAAAATGACTTCAAATCATCAGGAAACTTCCGAGGGGATGAACTACACGTCTCCATGGAAGTATTTTTTTCGTAAACCACTCATTTTGTAGCCCTCGAAAAGCTACATAACATATTTCAGATTCAGCCGCGCCGAATCGGCAGGTTTTGAGTTATTTGTCCCAGAGTGTAGCGATGTTCGGAAGCACTTTCATGACCTCTTGTCTGTTTAGATCGATAGAGCTCGGGAAAATAGCGGGGGTTACCCTCGGGGTTGTTTTTCACAGAAATGCACCTGATCCGAGATATTTGAGTTCAAAGTTGGGTTCCCGGATTACCGACCCGGTGTAGGGAGCCCCAGAATGATATTTACACAATGGGACTTTGGGGGATGGTGGGGCATGCCAAAAGAAGAATAAAACTGGGGAGAACTCGTTTTGTCATTTTTTTCCATTCCGGTCGTTAGCTCGATTCTCTCGTGACAGGCCTGATATAGCATGATCATTTCTCGTTCTTTCAGTTGATTCCACATGCGACGCCAATTTCGACACCATACGCGTGCGTGGTTGGCGAAGCGAGGGTTAATGTGAACGTCAATGACATGTCCTACTCCAAATATGTGAAATCCACGTTCATCAAGGATGCAACCAACACATCTCACAGGTCGGTTTCCACAAATTCTTTATGAAACCGTTTAAATGACAGTTCAAGATGATGTAAAAGTAGCAAAGAACTGAGAGCAAAACGTTCAATTAAACGTTAAACGCACACCCCAAGCTAATGTACCTCTCCGCTCCGGCTACACTCTCTCGCAGACAAAGAATTGCTAGAGAGTGTAGACTGATCGGACAGTTTCAAATTAGCTTGGGGTTTGGTTGTTTTATTCAGTTTTCATGCTCAATTTTAAGCCTCTACGATGTCATGAATAGCAAATCTTCTTGCGTGCAAGGCACAGCACCTTGGACAATATCTAAAAATGATGGCGTTGAATTGGATTGCAAAGACGAGATCACGGTGATCTACTCCAGCATGAACCTAAACATCATCAAAACCAGAGACGTGGTATGTCCGTGCGATTAAAGGGAGCGTAACCGCCCTCAACGGGCTCTTCGACTCGCAATGGTATCTCGTTGTTAGAGAACAGAGAAATAGTGTACACTGTGCAGTATGTAGAGGCCATTGAGATAGGTAACGCTCCCTTTAAAGGCAAACCCGAGTTAATTTGAAGTAATTCGAATCTCTCCGTTCTGGCAAGGATCTCTCACTTTGTTTGTCTACGAGAGAACGGAGAGTAAAATTAGCTCGGGTGTGCATTTATAGAGAATTATGGATAATTCCGATTTCCAGGCTGGTCTGGTAGATTCAAACGGCGCGGAGTATGTTACGATAGTCAGCCCCGTGGGCGCTATTCAGTTTACATATCAGGAATCTTTTCCGGAAAGTGCGATCAAGGTATTTTTGCTGTATAATTCAGGAAATTACAAATAAGCGAAATACAAAATGAACATATAAAGTACACATTTTTTGCTGTTCTATCTTACATTATCTGATTAAAGGCACACCCAGAACTAATCTTATTCTTTGCTCAGTCAACACTCTCTCGTAGACAAAGAAAGCGAGAGAGCATTGCCAGAGCGGAAATTTTCACCTTTAAAAGACACTTTATTAACTTGAAGAACGACGTTAAATTCTACACTGGAGCAGGCAACGGACAAGACGAGGAAATGTTCTTTCTAATACAGAAACCGTAATATTTTTACCAATTGTTTTTTTTCATTCTTTAGCGAATTATTATATTTTTGGCGGCGTATAGCGGAATATTGTGCGCCATGCAAAACGAATAATAATTGCCATGTAAATAAATAATATTTTTTCCTCTAGGATGTCTATCCGTGAAGGCGTTAACCACTACGGCCCGGTAATGACGGTTCAATTCGCAAACGGCACCGACTACCAATTCGGAGTGTCTGGAACCAATAATGGTAGGTATACTGTCAAAACGAAATAAAGAGCGAAACACTTGTGACAAATCTTGAAAAAGTGCCGATTTTTACAGTTTTTCACGTATTTATTTGATGAGGTTTCCGATTTTTAGATTGTCTAAAGTTAGATGTGTTTGCCCAATGCACTTATGTGTGACAAAAGTGAAACGTTAATTGGAATTGATGGAGTACAAAATTGGTATACTGTTGCATACTGTAGCATCGTACAGTAGAACTTTTGCAATCATGCTTTCTTCGTCTAATCATATCAGCATCTATTAGGTGAATTCATAAGTAACGCTCGTTTTTCGCCTTCCAAAAAAAATTGTCACAAAAATTTAATAAAGCATGGAGAATTCTAGAAATATTTTTCATTCGTATCGGTCACTTTCTGCCTTTTACCCGGCAGTTTGTGGATTTCTTCGTGATAAAAGGACTAGGGCAAATTCCGGAAATAGGATAATATAGGAAATAGGAAATAGAAATAGTTCGATATGGATAGTGGTTCGGTATTTGAAGCTTTACGCTTTGAGGAAGTGATGGAGCGCCGCGAAGAGGTGACAACCATAGTCGGCAAGGTCGGGTGAGTACGGAGGGTGGGGGAGTACAGTTCAGTCACATACCGTTAGCTTAGCCTGGGTCGTTCTTTTGGTATGAGGTCGATCGTTGTCATGTTGAAATTAGATCCGAGTGTCCTTCCCGCGGGATTGTTCGAGGTGGAGTCTTAGCTTCCGCAGCAAAAGAGTGTAGACATGTGCCGTGACAGTCGTACCCTCGAGGAGGAGTTCCCAGTACTTGACTCCCCGTATCGAATACCAGATGCACAATATCACTTTTTGGCGGTGAAAATCGGGTTTGCGGACATTTGCTCGCTATTCGCGCTCCTCGAACCACAGTCTCATTGGCTCTTTGTAATCGTAGGGCACCCACTTTTCATCACCGGTTATAACGTTGACCAGCCAAACAAGCCGGCGACGTAGAGTTAGAAAAGTCTTTGCCATGTCCAGTCGGCGATCCTTGTCGTAGTCGGCTAGGACGTGAGGTAGACATCTTTCCTATTTTCACTTATTTCCGAGAGTGTGAAGGCTATGTACCACAGTGCTCTGGCTGACCCCAAGTGCCACTGCAATATCGCCGGTATCGGGATACGGATCAGCCTTTTCCTCTTGGAGCAATCGATCGAGATCCACCTCCGGTAGGCGACTGGGTTGATCTTCATTTTCGAGATAAAAGTCCTGTTTCTCGAATTTGAAGGCTCACTTTCTCACCGCTATTGCGTGAGGCACATGTGAGGGGTACACCTCTGCTAGGCCATGTTGGAAGTCATGGTGTTTCAAGCCCGAGAGGAAGAGGAATAAAATAACGTTGAGAATGTGAATTCGGTGATTGGCGAAATTGTGCGGTTTTCTCACCTGGAGGACAAGCGGGAAGTGAATCGAAAACAACCGTAGGATATTAGAGGGACAGCCTATCTAATGTATATAGCATGGATGCTGGCAATAACAACAGAGCAAGAACGAGGCGACTGAAGTTGGGACAAAAAAACGAGCGTTACTTATGAATTCACCTAATATCATTATATGATTCCCAACAGCCAATTTGCATTGTTTGGATCGTGGCATTGATCAGGCTGAAAACTGGAATACTCTACAAAATCATATTACGCAAGCCCTGTGATGCTCAAATATCTCATTATCGTCAAAAAACACCCGCGGTTAGATAATATGATCCAAAGTTTTCAAAAACTTGCTCACTTTTGTCGCAAAATGCCCCAAGTGATTCACTTTTTCGTTTTGACGGACGGACTGAGCGACACGAGACGCAACAAAGCATACATTACAGCTGCAGCGATGAACTCAGCTGGGTTCAAGTTTACTCTTCTGAGCTCTGGATATGCTGACGATCGTCAAAGCCTTGCGGGCCGTAACTTCCACAACCTCTTTGATTTTGGGTAAAGTTTTCGCAATTAAAGATAATAATTTCTACAACATTATCTAGTAATCATAAAATTCATAATTCGACGTTATATCGTACATGTAAAAATCATTGTATCATTTACTGCGTCAATGGATCAGAATGGATCAGGCCGATCAAACGAATTGTGAACGATCCGGCCATTTTCATTATTTTTATTTCTTTTCATTCTTTTCTCTCTCATTATAATCTTCTATTCTAAAAGAAATCTTACTATTATATTTACCAAAAATCTTTGCTTTCTCGATGAATAAATTGTTCCGATTATACGCTGAAAAAATTGGCCGGTCACTTTCATTTGTTGTTCATCGGAGCAATTTATTCATCGTCCAAATAATCATTTTTGTTAAATGATAATATTTTAGCCGGATTGCTTTCAATACAGTAGACTCGAATGACAGACAAAACAAAGACAAGAATGTAAAATAACGAAAATGGCCAGATCAATTACAATTCACTTGCTCGGCCTGATCGATTAATAGTCATAACAGTAATAATATTTCAACATTTTGTTGTTGTGAATATTCAGTCATCAAATACTTGTTTTTCTTTTTTTGTATAATAGAATAAAAAATATTTATGACAGAATATTAAGACCATATCAGCGTTCATTAAAAGCGAAAATTAACCTAGAGAAAAATTTAAACACTCCGCTCTGGCGACACTCGATCGCTTTCTTTGTTTAAGAGAGAGTAGTGCAAGAACACAGAGTGAAATTAGATGATACATCAATTGGTTGCATTTTCAGCGGGTTAACGGCAGTGAACATCTCTGGTATGTCGATGATGGACGAGTTCACGAAGACGGATCTCAAGTTCACTTGCTACCCTGATGTGGACTCGGGAACAAAGAACATATTGAAGTTTGTCAATTATTTATCTAACTTATTTAACGGCAAACGGCCATTCGATGAGTTACTTCACACAGAGAAATAAGTGTTATCTACGGAGCGTAAGACCTGCGAAGTGTTTGTGATTTAACATTACCAGGTCTTATGCTCCGTAACACTGCTCTATAACACTTAGTTTTCTGTGTGTTTTCAGTCAATACGTTTGTGTCGAAAATCTTATAGTTAAATGCACGGCAAAATTTAAGCCTGATGATACCAAAAAAATCATTTCAGTATCACAACCACAACAACGGTAACCCATTATTTCGAGTGTCAAGCGCTAGAGGTGAATTTTTCAATCTTAACCTTAAAGGCACAGCTGAGCTAATTTGAGACTCATCTTGCTCTCTCTCACCTTCTTTGTCTACGATTTGTAGAGTCTAAAAATAGCTCGGGATATACCTTCAATGTTTTTTTAAAAAAATTTTTAGATCGACTACAACGGGCAAGTGCCTGAGGCGAGCATAGACCGAAGCGGCGAGTTCATATCGCTCTTTGTATCGACAGTTGGTGAGTTATCCAATTCATTTTATGCACTTCATTCATAATTCATTCATAATAATTCATTGTATTGTATGTATGCATTGTATTCATTGTATGCACATACTATGCAGTGGTCGTATGCATGAACAACGGAAAGCCGTTTTCCGGGAAAATGTGACGTCATTAGGCGGAGGACTTTTGGTAAACGCCTCCGTTGTTCATGTATACAGCTACAGATTTGCACTTGATAACATGCACTGAACGCCTTGTACAATGCATGAAGCAGATCATTGATAAATTAGCCCTAGCGGAGAATACTTTGCACTTTTTCGAAGAAAAGAAATGTCGACCTTAAAATGTACCCCCACTTCCACATACGTTCAATTTGTCTTATTCATATGCAATTGTCCTATTCATTTACGAAACTAAAAAAATCAATGAAAAATGTAAAGCATTACCATCCTCCAGCGATCGTTGACGACACGCCTGCACCCACCATGAATACCACTGCTACTGCTTCCACTGGTACTACTCCAAGATCCGTATAATCACTGAAACCTCTTCATATTATCGATTATTCCTTATAAATTTTTCAATTGATTTACAGTAAAGTCGAATTCAGATTCATCGACTACTCCAAAGCTGGGAGAATCCACGACAACGAAGTCAACGGGAGCTATTGCTTGTTTGGGTTCGACCATCTTGATCCTTATCAATATTTTAATGCTATGAAGATCTTGTTCTGATAATCATCATAATAAATATATTGTTAAATAAATATATAAATATAATGTATTCTTCGTACAACAACAGTTCACATTGCAAATTAACATTCGCTGAATCCGCCCATCACTGATTTCCATACCACAATCATCACAAATCCATATCCAATTTACTGTCTATCAATGTCCATATTTATTTAAACTGTTTGATTTTTTTCACTTGAAACTTCATTTATAAGATTTTTCTCGTGGTTTTTAACTCAGAAAACAAGTTTCAATCTCTAACTAGTTTCAATCTGTCCGCGATAAACGCATCAAAGTCTGTTATCTGTTCTCCCTCTCATTTGCTGCATATGACGGAAATAAAGAATTTAAAAAAAAAACAAATCATTAACTCATCTATCAAATGATATAAGCATCCCAATCGGCAACAACATGTACTCGACTAACGAACCTTCGAGCACACCCTGCCGACTATGAAATGAAGGATCTCTAAATCTTTGAATTTTCTCATTTTCACATAACCGAATTAACAATAGACACCAGAGATTTGAATGTTCGACCGCGAGCTACACATACATCTTTTATCTCATTGTTGTGCTTTTCTATAGCTCACAACATATAGGTAATTCTCTCCATATGCACAACATATAGTCAAGACAAAAGGTAGTTCAAATCAATCTGTCTCATTTGGAACAAATGAAAATCATAGAATATTTATCAGCATGAATAATCAGCATAAGGTTCTCAAATTTCTCATAAATGTTTTTAAGGTCTGCAATAAAGATATGGGTTAGACTACGATTAGTTAAGATACAACTATCACATGGAGGTAGAACTAAGTATCTCTAGATGATGATCATCACAAGAATAAAACTAATAGGGAGCGATTTTCATTTATGATCTCATTCATACATCAACTTGATCAAGGTATGCTCAAATTTAGATTATTTTTATTATTGCCATGTACAAATCCCTGACATCACTAGATTCATCAAATATCTTGATATTTTATTTTATATATATATATATATATATATATATATATATATTTATTTATTCACATTTAGCGAACAAATGATGTGAAACAAATAAATAAACAAATGAAGAAAATAAGGAATGGAATGAAATAGTGCATATGGATTGAGCCTAGAAGGAGATATCAGTGTTCCTAAGGGACGATAGAATTGGGGGGAGGGAAGAGAATCTGTATGAATAGGCGACAACAGGACATGCAGATCAGTCTCCAACATCAAAGGAGATTCTATTTTCGGGTTTTGTAAGCAAACGGGCCGCTCGCAAAAAGAAGTTTTTGTGCCTGTATTGGAAACGGGACCCTGAATTGGAGAAATTCAACCCATTTCTTGTAATATATGTTTTGAAATAGTGATTTTTCTTATTTGAAATCCTAAATTTGCCTCTAAGTAGTTTAATAGAAGTTCTAATGTCTATGATGGATCTACGGTGTTCGAGGGTTTCTAGATCGAGTTTTTCGTTGCGAACATTTGCCCGCGGCATATTGTCCCACGTTGATTTGAAACAACGCGCGAACAGCCTTCTTGTGAAGTAATTCTGTACCTGTTCAAGGACTTTAATATCTTTTTTCTGATAAGGATTGAACACCGCAGATGCGCTTTCTAGAATAGGCCTGATGTAGATTGAATATGCTTTAAGGAGAATTTTAGGGTTATTAGTCCGAAGAGCTCGCATAATTATATGACAAGCCGACTTTGCTTTGTTCGAAATTGATCTGCAATGTTCTGAAAATGTTAGGCCTCTTTGAATAATGAAGCCAAGGTCTTTGACGGCATCTTTTTGATCTAGATTTACATTATTTATAGTATAAATCCTTTTAGGATTAGCCCTACCTAGATGCAGTGAATTACATTTATGTGAAGCAAGGGGTAATTGCCAATCAGCAGACCACTGGACGATAGTGTCCACGGCCGCTTGAAGCGGTATTGTGATCATCGTTCACATAATTAGCATAACACATGATACAGTAATCTTCTTACTTTTTCCATAGTTTCATTGATATAAAATGAGTTGTTTTCATTCGAATCATCATCAACAACAATGACTACCATCACTTCGATTATCGTTCTTCTCGCTATTCTTGGCTTCATCCATGCCCAAAGTGTCACTATCGGTACTTCAATCGTCCCTATAATTGATTTCGAGGCTCTCGGTATCTCGGGAGCTTTGGTAGCACCTATTTCATACGTTCTCAACGCTTTCCTCAACAGGTAAGGCATATTTATGCTGTACATTAGGCTAATTACAAGTGATTACAGTACCGGAGCTGGATTTGCCGACCAGTTCAATGCTCAACTTGCAGCAGCTCTCGCTGCTGGTAACACAACCCTCATTGGAACAACTCTCGGAACATTGATTCAAAAGGCTTTCGGAATCACATTCTGAGAAACAGTATGAAGTCAAGATGACTTGTTTCTCATTGAGAATCAATAAACCTATCATACGATTTTCATTTAACTTTGTCAGATCAAAACGTACATATACATTTCTTATATTCCGTCTATTCTTTCTCCTAATGCATCCTGTTCTACATATGCTGAAGATCTCAAAGTGTGCTCCTTTAACAACTTTAAAACCCTTAAAACCCCTCTTGATCGCGTTCATGATTGGAGCTCCCCAGGGCTGGGACAAAAAATTATTTCGACCAAAAAATTTTTTGTTTGGGTTCAACAAAAAAAATTTTCACCAAACAAAAAAACCAAAAAAAAAACCAAAAAAATTAAAATAATTAATTTTTCCCACTGTTCCGAGAAAATTTTAACATTATCTCGTGTTGCTCTTCCTTTAAATAGCAACTATTCTTTATTCAGAGTCAAAATTCTTAAAATCAACAACTAAAACAAACATAGAAGATAAATTCGTTGTTGATTTGTTATCGGCAGCATTTTATGAATTAATTAAAGTAGGGGAATCAGGAAATTGAGGGTGCGCCATACATTTTCGGCACCCTCACCGTTTTACTTTTATATAATGGGTCGATTTCCTTATTTTTCCTTATGTGGCATTGTAATTTTTAGCTTAAAACAGGACCCTTATATAGTGGGTAGATGCTTAAAAGAGCCGTGTAGAGTAGGTCGATCCTCATCTTGTGAGGGTGTGAAAATGTATGGGGTGCGCTATTATCATGAAGAACGTGCGACCAATTATGTGGCATTCTGCATTCTCAAATAGATTCGGAAGGCCAAAAGAGTAGCTCGTGTAGCAGTGGTTAGTAATCAGCGCTTGTAACCGCACCACGCCGGTTTGGATTCCGTTTGCGATTTTCTCTACATTCAGCTTTCAAATTCGAAAGGCCGCATTGTCCCTGACATTTCCTTGGCGCAACAACGAACTTTCAGCTCGGATTACGGTATTCCGAGGCATCCATAATTTGAGACAATATTGTTTTTGTATTCAGGTAGATGTCATCTATAGCCCTGCCTGACAAGAATAGTCACTCAAGAAAAAATCCCCTTCTTTAACACTATTCGGTAATATTACACTCACCAATATTGTCTTACGGTGAAAAATGAACAACAAAACTGATCATAAACTAAATTTTCAAGCAAATTTGTGTAAATTTTCTTTATCCGATTTTTTTGTTATTTTTTGGTTTTTGCAGAAAAACCAAACAAAAAAAATACCAAACAAAAAATTCTCAAAAACCCAAAAAAAACCAAAAAACAAAAAAAATACCGAACAAAAAATCCCAGCCCTGGAGCTCCCTGTGGGACATAACTACGTTTATTTCTAAATCAGCTATTATGGGCATGGGCACCAACCACCCTCATGTTTACTCCACTATTCGTAGCACTACAAGTGGCACTACTCCGGAAGCCCAAATTGGGGAGTGAAACCTTGAGAGATCTAGGGAATCAGAATGCTCTGGTAACTGTGACAACCTAGTTTAGGTACTCGTTGGGCTAATTGTAAGCTATATGTAGTTATCGTGTGGCCTTTGATCTAATTCGACCCTATATCCACTCCCTTTTGATGCGATCTGGCCTTCCGAAGCAGCGTTCTTTTGTTCTTATGGAGAAAGCCCCAACCCCCTTCCATCCCGAATATCTCAGTCTTTTTTTTGCTGCTAGATGCTTCACTTTATGCATGCAATATGATTTATTGCATGAATTAAAATACATTTTCTGGTTAAGCTTAACCAAATTATGAGGTTAATTGTAAGCTCAACTAACTTTTTGAGGTTAAGCTTAACTAACTTTTTGCGGTTAAGCTTAACCTATATTTTGAGGGTAAGCTTAACTAACATTTTCTGGTTAAGCTTAACCAACGTTTTTAGGGTTAAACTAAACCAAAATTTTGAAGTAGAGCTTTTTTTGGTTCATGCGATGAAACATTCTACGCGAACAGTCTTACTACGAAACAAAAATATGTGTAATTAAATGCATTCTTACAAGTCATACAAGTCAAGTCAGTTGTTAGTCATATCGTTACAGTCTGGTTTCATATTATAACATGAAATTCAAAATTTGGCCCGGAGATTAGGCATCTACTTCAAATCAATCATTCTTACTATAACCTTTTATAGTTCTCATATGATACCTGAAAGGAAATTCACAAGAGAGATTCTTATCATCGGTGTAATATACTCTGTTAAATTCAATATTCATTTTATATTTTTCAACTGTTCGATAGTGATACTCTCAAAAGCCTAGACTCATTTTCATTAAATTTAACCAGTTCATTGTTCAGCAAATATTACATATTAAACGCATGCTCATGAACGAGACTGTCGAAATAATTGAGGAAGAATAAGTAATCTGCAAAATGTATAATAATAGATTACTGTTGTTTGCAATATCTCATTATGATATCTCGCACACAGTGACCATTTTGGCAATTTTTAGTGAAATCTGACCAACCGAACTTGATCTGACCCACCGAAATGGGTTACGGTAGATTACGGTACTTTGCAATAGCTCCTGATGATATAATACACGTTGTGGCCGTTCCGACAATTTTTAGTGATATCTGACTCACCGAACTTGATCTGACCCACCGAACTGGGTTACGGTAGATTACGGTAGTATTACTAATGCTGATCACAATGATACCCATCCTAAGTTTATAGGACCTCTATGAACCATGAAGTTGTAGTTATCAAGTGCTGGATGCCAACGAGAGAAATATGTGAAAATAGCAAAGAGTTTTCGTTGTGTAGTGCGGGTGTAGTAGACGAGAGATAGCTAAAGCAGCAACTTTATGAGAGGTAGCAAACCAAGATTAAAACAGAGGAAGGGAGATGGCAAGTGGTGTAATGTGTAATGTGTAGGAAGAGATAAGAAATAACAAAAGCCAGAAGAAAAGAGACAAGGCTATGCTGGGAGTGGGTTTGATCGATTCATCTACATAAACATTGGTGGTGTGGGGTCTTAATCATGAAATGAGATAAATATAAATAACATAGCATATTGTCTATATTCTGCATGAACTGCTGCGAACTGAATCAGAAATAGCCAAATAAGAAATAGTTAATTCAGAAATAGTTAAATCAGAAATAGTTAAAGGCACTTCCAATCTAATTTCGCTCTAAACATTGGCAATACTCTCTCGCAGAACAAGAAAGCGAGATAGTGTGACCCGAGCAGAAAGCATCAAATTAGCTTGGGTTGGGCACACTATCAGCGGCCATTGGCAGAGGTCATGAGAGAGAAGACTAACAGAAGGGAGAGATGGGATGCAGATGGAGGAAGAGGAAGATAAAGCGAGGGTGAGAGATAATACAGTATTCAGATCGTCAATCCAATAGAACGAAGGATTTACGTTTCAAACAGCATTAATTATACATCCTGCAACAACATTGGTTAAGAATAGCGACTGATCGGAAGATCTAACGTATAGTGTATAAGCGCAGACGGATCGCCGAAACGATACCAACATTTACGATAGATCTACAGATCAATTTCGAATGGTTTTGCAGCAAGAACCACAAAAGTCACAGGAACACACACACACTTTACACGTCCAGCAGGTACTTTCCCTTTCAAGCAAGATAATATCATGCCTGTGACATTATATATTAGGTTGTCGGGAAAGTCTTGACACCTTTTTCGATCGTTTATTTCTCGAAGCAAACAGAAGTACGTTATGGGTTATATGCTCCATCATGATCAACAAATGTAGTGCCAACGTTCGGTCAATGTGTGGTTTCCCTCTTTGTAGAACCCAGCTGGGCGCGAAGTAAAGTATTGCTTGAGTGCAGATTCGACACTTCCATGGGACTTGAAGGTCCTATGTCGAAGGGCACGGGTCAGGATTGCGAAAAGCACGTATTCTGACGTGGCCAAGCCAGGAGAATACGGCGGATGAGAGAGAACCATCCATCCATATACGGCCAGTTCCTGCCTGACTTTATTGAAGACATGGTGACGGGGGTAATAGTGGTGATAATATACTTTTTTGTTCTTCTGGCTTGAAAGATCGACTGCCTTCATCATATTCCGTGTTGTGTGACGCACTTAGACCTGGTAATTTTCATGCCCTCGGGGAGCAGCTGCCAGCTGATCACACCATCCATTCCCCACCACACTGACAGCATGCGTTTTGGGGGGCGCAGGTTAGGTTTGGGGGCATCCTGTGGTGTCTCTCGTTCTTCAACCCTTTCGGCTCACCTGTGGTTGTTATCGTAGTAGACCCACTTTTCATCCCCCGTTATGAGCCGGTCAAGCCATCGATCCCCAGAGTGGAGAGTGGGGTGAGTAATGGAATCATCGATTCAACGATCAAGGTTGGTTTTGGTGTGATCATAGGTTATGAATCGACTGAAAAATTTTACCATTCCAATGGATTTACGGTATTCCTCGACTGTGCTATGGTGGACTCCAAGTGTGATGACCAATATACAGACACTTTGAAATGGGTCCGATTCCACAAGTTTCTTCGACGTGTCAAAATCCAACTCACGGGGTCTGCCGTTTAAGGAAGGAAATGTCGTTTCCTATGAAGCGCAGGAAACAAATCTTTGATGGTGTTGTAGTGTGGGCATGTCTGTCATAAAAAATCTTCAGGAGGGTATCCGAATCCTTCGTCGTGGTGTCGGATGGGAAGAGGTAAAGTGGAACATGACGGTTGTGGAAAGCACTAATGTTATACATCGTTGCACTACTAGAGCCTGACTGATGTGAATGGAATGGGGAGTTGTTCACTGCAAAGGCCAGTCACTGCTTGGTATATACTAGTAACGAGAGAAACCCAAAGAGCAATTGCGACACACAGTGCAAAGGCAAACAGAGGTGTCAAGACTTTCCCGACAACCTAATATTATAATAGCTTTATTTTACCTATTTTTTCCCATCATTCGCCCGCAGCGTCACAAACAATCTAAATCGAATGCATCCATTGAATGATATTGTTGATGAACATCTTAAAAATCTAATATGCTATGACCTGATTGGCATCAACTGGCCGAGCGGCACTTCTTTGATTTCTGGCCCAGGTGATATTGCAGATTAATTCAAGCCAGAAATCAAAGAAGTTCCGGCCGAGCTTTAATTTTTGAAATGGAAGCACGAACACACTTTTCTAAACATTTTTTCTCAACGAAATTCTATTTGACATGTGCTAATATTTTTCATCTTCCGCAATATCAAGAACATTATAAGATAATTGCAGAGATATGATTTGCAAAAAGAATTGAAGATTTACATTATTTTTTCATCTCAATCAGTGTATGCATGAACAGTTTGTCGGGGAAATGTGATGTCATTAGCGCAGGCGGAGGCGTTTTCCAAAAATCCTCTGCATACGCTAATGACGTCACATTTTGACGGAAAACGGTTTGCGCTTTGTTCTTGTATACGGCCACAGAACAATATAAATAAGATTGATATTTTTAGTGATTCAATTTCCAAATATGAAGACGAAAAGAGTGTTTATTAAACGCGAAGAAGTATGATGCATCATCAGTGATTCTCTTCTTATTTTATTCAGTGTCCCTCTTGATTGGTTCATTGAGCCATAACTATCGGCCCATGTAGTATAGTGGTTAGTACTCCACGTTGTGGCCGTGGCGACGCTGGTTCGATTCCAGCCATGGGCAACTCTTTTTGCGTTTTGATTTTTTTCTTTTTTTGAAAATTAAAACCAATTCTCGTATACTTACAAGATACACGTTTTGCCGCTAAACCAATTTGGCCGATTATGCGATTTATTTATTATTCGCTGATTTATTTCCGTTCGTGAATCTTCATGGAATAACGATTATAAAAAGTTATGTAACAAAATCCACATTCGTGTTTTTTAAAAGTCCTGATTTCTGCCTCTGAAAAAAAACACTCTAACGAACAAACTCTGGTATTTTGAAACTTAAAGTCTACTTAAATTACGTCACAGACTTTAAGTAGACTTTAAGTAAACTTAAAGTGAAAGAACATTTGACGAAATGCATTACAGTATACCACACCACTTTAAGTAGACTTGCGTTTTACTTTAAGTTTACTTAAAGTCTACTTAAAGTGCGGAGTTTAAGTAGACTTTAAGTTTATAAATACCAGAGAATACACTTCAATATCTTTCACACTCTAATATTGCCAACGTCATGTGGGTCGTCGTGCTATCGGCTCGATAGAAAACGCAAAATCAAAAAAGTGGTAAATCCCGTCCAGCAAAACTGGCATTATAAATAAACAATTAACATTATGAATAAAGAAAAATGCTTATTGAATTAAATGAAAAGATTGTAAAGCCAGTGAAGTGATTTTACCCCCCCCCCCCCTCATCTTTCATTTTTCTTATCATCAGTCTGCAATGCTCTACAATTTTTTTTGTGCTCTAATTGATATATGAGTTCATGAACTCATTAGGATGGTTTGTGTAGAAATCCACACTAATTTCCGAATCAACTAGACGAGTTTCAATATCGATTTTCTCGAACCTCAGCTCGATTGGGCAACGTTTGAGAGCGGATTCGTAATCAGCATCGAAAACTAATTCTGTTCATGCTATTGCCATCTCATATGGACATGAAAAGTTAGGAACGTTCCCTCGTAAGTTTGATATTTTCTATTATCATATCATGATCGATATAGGACAGAGTATTTGAATTTTTTTTGCAATTAAAATGTTAAGCTTAACCTATATTTTGAGGGTAAGCTTAACTAACATTTTCTGGTTAAGCTTAACCAACGTTTTTAGGGTTAAATTAAACCAAAATTTTGAAGTAGAGCTTTTTTTGGTTCATGCGATGAAACATTCTACGCGAACAGTCTTACTACGAAACAAAAATATGTGTAATTAAATGCATTCTTACAAGTCATACAAGTCAAGTCAGTTGTTAGTCATATCGTTACCGTCTGGTTTCATATTATAACATGAAATTCAAAATTTGGCCCGGAGATTAGGCATCTACTTCAAATCAATCATTCTTGCTATAACCTTTTATAGTTCTCATATGATACCTGAAAGGAAATTCACAAGAGAGATTCTTATCATCGGTGTAATATACTCTTTTAAATTCAATATTCATTTTATATTTTTCAACGGTTCGATAGTGATACTCTCAAAAGCCTAGACTCATTTTCATTAAATTTAACCAGTTCATTGTTCAGCAAATATTACATATTAAACACATGCTCATGAACGAGACTGTCGAAATAATTGAGGAAGAATAAGTAATCTGCAAAATGTATAATAATAGATTACTGTTGTTTGCAATATCTTATTATGATATCTCGCACACACTGACCATTTTGGCAATTTTTAGTGAAATCTGACCAACCGAACTTGATCTGACCCACCGAAATGGGTTACGGTAGATTACGGTACTTTGCAATAGCTCTTGATGATATAATACACGTTGTGGCCGTTCCGACAATTTTTAGTGATATCTAACTCACCGAACTTGATCTGACCCACCGAACTGGGTTACGGTAGATTACGGTAGTGTTACTAATGCTGATCACAATGATACCCATCCCAAGTTTATAGGACCTCTATGAACCATGAAGTTGTAGTTATCAAGTGCTGGATCACGGCGGCTCAATGATAGTAACTAAGAAGCTCTTGCCTGAGAAAGAAAGTATCGCAAACTGAGTGATGATGAGCAGCGCAAAAGTTGATTACGGTATATCTGGGCGCTCGCTTCTGACTAGACCTATCATCGAGTTTTACGATTCGCGAGACATGCCGAGATGGCTTAGTGGATAGAGCTTTTGTTTAGAGATCCGAACCTCGTAGGTTCGAATCCCGCCCAGTGCAAATCAACTTTGCCGATTTTTCGTAATGCAAGAGCCTTCAAGCCAAAGTTAAATGTAGCGATTTCTCTTCATTGAACCGCCGTGTGGATGCCAACGAGAGAGCTCCAGAGAAACCGAGAGCCTCGAAATCAATTATTGGGACGATTGAAGTACCGATAGTGACACTTTGTGCATGGATGAAGCCAAGAATAGCGAGCAGAACGATAATCGAAGTGATGGTAGTCATTGTTATTGATGATGTTTCGAATGAAAATGACTCTTTTTATATCAATGAAACTATCATTGAAGTAAGATGATTACTGTATCATGTGTGCTATGCTAATTATGTGAACGATGATTCCTGGGCGCTTTCCCAATACAGGTCAACATATTCAAATGATCGAATACGGGAGGCCAGAGATTTGTACATGGCAATAATAAAAATAATCTGAACTTGAGCATATATTGACCAAGTTGATCATCTTCTTAATATTATTATAATCTTAACTGAACGGAAAATTCATACAATTGTGTCTTCGTTTAATCCCTTCGCTGTCGTTCATTTTCAGGATTTTTGTAAGAATCATAAATGAATACATACATGCCATAATCGTTGAAACAGGCATTTTCAGGTAAATAGAGACGTTACTTGATTCTGATTTCTTTCAAAACAATTCGAAATGAATTAATCCTTATCAGTCTTATTTTCAACCTAAACAGCATTAAATAATTAAAAATATAAACGAAAAGGATGCAGTACGCATAATTCTGCTGTATCGTAAAGATGATCTATATTCACATTAAAATTATTCTATTCAGGAGTTCCTTGTTATTGTCACGCTCAAAAATGTCTAGAACATATTTTTGTATAAACAGTGACTCAAATTGAGAACACGCTGTATATTTTCCTTGGCATAATTAACATAATACGTACAGTAATCGTCTTACTTCTATGATAGTTTCATTGATATAAAATGAGTCGTTTTTATTCGAAACATCATCAACAACAATGACTACCATCACTTCGATTATCGTTCTTCTCGCTATTCTTGGCTTCATCCATGCACAAAGTGTCACTATTGGAACTTCAATCGTCCCTGTAGCTGCTTTCGAGGCTTTCGGTATCTCGGGAGCACTTGCAGCTCCCATTTCATACGTTCTCAACGCTTTCCTCAACAGGTAAGGTATATTTCTAGTCTATTTTAACCTATTTCAAGATAATTACAGTTCTGGAGCTGGATTTGCCGACCAGTTCAATGCTCAACTTGCAGCAGCTCTCGCTTCTGGTAACACAACTCTCATTGGAACAACTCTCGGAGTTCTGATGCAAGACGTTTTCGGAATCACTTTCTAAGGAAAAGTGTGAAGATGAAACGACTTGTTTAACATTGAAAATCAATAAACATTGCATACGACTTTCGTGTATCAAAAAAAAGAAGAACAATAACAACTGACATTTTAATTGCAAAAAAATTCAAATACTCTGTCCTATATCGATCATGATATGATAATAGAAAATATCAAACTTACGAGGGAACGTTCCTAACTTTTCATGTCCATATGAGATGGCAATAGCATGAACAGAATTAGTTTTCGATGCTGATTACGAATCCGCTCTCAAACGTTGCCCAATCGAGCTGAGGTTCGAGAAAATCGATATTGAAACTCGTCTAGTTGATTCGGAAATTAGTGTGGATTTCTACACAAACCATCCTAATGAGTTCATGAACTCATATATCAATTAGAGCACAAAAAAAATTGTAGAGCATTGCAGACTGATGATAAGAAAAATGAAAGATGAGGGGGGGGGGTAAAATCACTTCACTGGCTTTACAATCTTTTCATTTAATTCAATAAGCATTTTTCTTTATTCATAATGTTAATTGTTTATTTATAATGCCAGTTTTGCTGGACGGGATTTACCACTTTTTTGATTTTGCGTTTTCTATCGAGCCGATAGCACGACGACCCACATGACGTTGGCAATATTAGAGTGTGAAAGATATTGAAGTGTATTCTCTGGTATTTATAAACTTAAAGTCTACTTAAACTCCGCACTTTAAGTAGACATTAAGTAAACTTAAAGTAAAACGCAAGTCTACTTAAAGTGGTGTGGTATACTGTAATGCATTTCGTCAAATGTTCTTTCACTTTAAGTTTACTTAAAGTCTACTTAAAGTCTGTGACGTAATTTAAGTAGACTTTAAGTTTCAAAATACCAGAGTTTGTTCGGTAATGAAATCAAACACAATGTACGTTTCAATTTTTGGTTATCATTTTTTTTTCTAATTTTAGAATTCGTTCACTTTATAATACATGAGTCAGGACTAGAAACTTCAAAAAACTTATTGTCACCTTTGCTAGTTTGGGAGAGGCCAGCGATGGCAATTAATGTCCAAACATAGTTATCAACAAAACGTCATATCCTTTGATCGGTCGATAAAAGCATGAGGAAATGGCTAGAATAACCTTTGTCAGAGCTTCAAATTGATTTATTAGATTTCGTTTGCTTTCCTTTGTGAAGCCGAAAAGGTAGTGGACAAAATGTAGATGTGTATTTCTCAAACGAAGAAATACTCAAACATGGGTATTTAAAGCATGATTTTATCATTCGATCGTCCTGACCATTACTCCTTTCCGGTTCGACTCGATTCAATTCATATATGATCATACACCATGACTGTGTGTGTCTGAATAACGCGGTACCCTTAAAATTTATCTTTATGATTATTTTGTTTCAGTTGATCCCAAATGTGAAGAAAATTTCTACTCCATACGCATGCGTGGTTGGCGAAAACAGAGTTAACGTAAACATCGAAGATATGTCCTACTCCAAATATGTGAAATCCACATTCTTCAAGGATGCAACCAACGCAACTTTCAGGTCGGTTTCCACAAATTCCTTATGAAATCATTTAAAGGCAAACCACCAGAGATCTGGCAATGCTCCCTCGCTCACTTTGTCTGCAAAAGTGCGTTGCAGATGACCCCCACTAACAAGGGAAGCGCCAATTGCGATGGAAATCGACCCATTTAGGTTAGGGTTGAAGGGGGATGGCCAAACGTTGCGTCGCGAACCTACTAATCGATATGTTCTATCAAATGTACTGCCAAAATACGGAAATGTTCGGAAATACCTAGCGAATAACGATACAAAAAATGAAAATATAGTTGAGGAAGCTTTTAAAAAATAGCATTTTGTCCGGGGGCGGAAATCGAACTAGTGGGGGGTTGGGGTGATGGTAAAATGTGATATCGATTGAAAATATCGATTAGTATGTCCGCGGCGCAACTTTTGAAACCTCTTTTGGCCATCCCCTCCAACGCTAACCTCCAATATGGGTCGCTTTAAGAATAGTTTCCGTCGCAACTGCTTCACTTGTAAGACAATTTAAAACTCAAGTAGCAAAATAATGTGCGAGGGAAGCATTTAAAATAAACGTTAATCAGTTTTAAGCCTCCACGATGTCATGAATAGCAATTCGTCTTGCGTGCAAGGCACAGCCCCTTGGACAATATCTAAAAATGATGGTGTTGAATTGGATTGCAAAGATGAAATCACTGTACTCTACTCAAGCATGGAACTCAATATCGTAAAAACCAGAGACTGGGTATGTTCCTTCGAATAATGACACACCCCGAGCTTATTTGAAGCTCTCCGCTCCCACAATGCTCTCTGGATTTATTTATCTACGAGAGAGCGAGAGAGCCAGGGAGAGGGTGAAATTTGCTCGGGTGTGCATTTAAAAAAACAATTTTCGATATTTCCGATTTCCAGTCTGGACTAGTGGATTCAAACGGCGCGGAGTACGTTACGATAGTCAGCCCTGTCGGCGCGATTCAGTTTACCTATCAGAACTCTTTTCCGGAGTCTGCGATCAAGGTATTTTCGCTGTAACATATAAAGTATATTATTTTTTTGCTGTTCTATTTTACATTATGGCATACTCAAAACTAATTCTAATCTCCGCTCAACCACAGCTCTCTCGTAGACAAATAAAGCGAGAGAGCATTGCCAGAGCGGATGCTTTCAAAATAAATTAAGATGTAACTTTAAAAACACTTAATTTAAAGAATGACGTTAAATTCTACACTGGAGCAGGCAGCGGACAAGACGAGGAAATGTTCCTTATGATACAGAAACCGTGAGATTTATACCCATTCAATGCTCTAGTATTTATTCTTTTGCAAAAATCCCACAATCAGACAATCTTTCATGAATTATCACAGTTGTCAATTAAAATATTGCTTGTCTTATTGTTTTTTTTTTAAAAACAGACGGTAAGAGTCAGCATGAAGGATTGTTGGATAGACATCTTTAGCGAGATTCTATTTTTTTGTTCTATTTTTGGCTGAGTATTATTATTATGCGCCATGTCCGAAAAACGCATAATATTCACCATATAAATAATTAATATTTTTCCACTAGGCTGTCTTTTCCCGAAGGCGTTAATCATTACGGTCCGGTAATGACGGTTCAATTCGCAAACGGCACCGACTACCAATTCGGAGTGTCCGGAACCAATAATGGTAGGTATACTGTCAAAACGAAATAAAGAGCGAAACATTTGTGACAAATCGTGAAAAAGTGCCGATTTTTACCGTTTTCACCTACTTATTTGATGACGTATTATCTAACAAAAATGTAGTTGAATTAGTTTGCCCAATGCACTTACGAAACATTAGTCGGGAACGATGAGCAAAATTGGAATACTGTAGAATCTTATTGTAAAACTGCTGCCCTCGTGTACAAAGTATAAATTACAGCTCCAATGATGAACTCAGCTGGGTTCAAATTTACTCTCGTGAGTTCTGGATATGCTAACGATCGTCAAAGCCTTGCGGGCCGTAACTTCCACAACCTCTTCGATTTTGGGTAAGATTTTCGCAATTAAAGATAATGATTTCTACAACATTAGTTGTAATAAAATTGACATCATAATTTAAAATTATATAGTACATGAATGTACAGTGCATGCATGGTGTGAATGGATCTGAATGGATCATGCCGATCAAGCGAATTGTGAGCGATCCGACCATTTTCATTATTATTCTCTTCGATTTTGGGTACGATTTTCTCAATTAAAAATATTAATAATATCTGCAACATTAGTAATTATAAAATTTTAATGAAATAATGATAAATAATAATTAAATAGTAATTAATGACATCATAATTCAACATTATATGATGCAAACATTTTACAATTGATTTTGTTTGTACACACAGTTGCTTACTGTTCGATGTCAAACCATAGCCATGACGGTAACAATAATTAAACATTTATGTTTTTGCGAATATTCAGTAATCAAAGGTTTGTTTCTTTTAAAGTAAAACAGAATATAAAAATGCTGATGACGAATTTTCACCGGGTAATCAGTTAAAGCGATTTTTTTTTAAAATTTGAAACCGTCCGCTCTGGCCACACTCTCTCGCTTTCTTAGTCTACGAGAGAGTATTGACATAGCGGAGAGTAAAACTAGCTTAGGGTGTAAGTTTGAGACGTCAATTGGTGACATTTTCAGCGTGTTAACCGCAGTGAACATCACTGGTATGCCCTTCGTCGACGACTCCACGAAGACGGATCTCAAGTTCACTTGCTATCCTGATGTGGACTCGGGAACAAAGAACATATTGGAGTTTGTACATCTATTATATATCTTATCTATGAACTTTTAGGATAAATTCAGCGTTTTTATCGCGGTAAAAAAGCTAAATTTATATGAGTCTTGCGCGACTGTACCTTTTGTGTAGAAGACCATTGAATGCACTGCAAACTAAAGCTAAATGATAGCAAAAAAATCTTTTCAGAATCACAAACACAACAACGATATCTCAATATTTCGAGTGTGAGGCTCTAGAGGTAAATGTTCAATTTTGTACCATAGCAGATCGTGTCAATACTTTGGTAAAAATTTTTAAGTAACGCCGTATGAAATATTTTGCAGATCGACTACAACGGGAAAGTGCCCGAGGCAAACATAGGCCGAAGTAGCGAACTGATTTTGCTCTATTTATCGACCGATGGTAAGTTATCCAATTTTTTATGAAGGTTTGCAATTGGTAACATTCATTGCGCTGAAATACTCCCTAACGTAAGAAATAATTCCGAGAGAGAAAATTGTATCACATATTTCCAAAACCGTAAGCGATATTTTTCACTATGTTGCATTAAGAGAGAGAAAACGCTTTGCTCATGGATATTAAGAAACACTGTATAGGAAAAAAAGAGTTTTCTGTGATTTATGTATTTCACGGTTTCTGAACAATTTATGAGCTTGATTTTTTACGTCTCTAAAATATCAATGATGCCATTTAAAATCATTTTTTAAACAATTTTCAGTAAAGCCAAACTCGGATACCACGACTACTCCAAAGCCGAATGCAGACCAATCAACTACTTCAAAGCCGAATTCGGATCAATCTACCACTACGAAGTCAACGGGTGCCCTTGCTTATCTGGCTTCTACCATCCTGGTCCTTATCAATATGTTATTGCTGTGAAGACCTTGTCGTTATATTTATAATAATAAATATATGGTGGTTTTCTTCGCACATCATCAGTCCTATTATTTTATGTTGAAATACCAGGGGAAAAGAGAGACGAGTGATATTTGAAGGACGAGAGGCAAACTCGGAATACAAGAAGTCGAAGTACAAAATAACTCATGACGACTATTTCTGTATAATTAACTATTGTAATGACGTTTATTTATCGTGTTTCTGAAATTTCGCATATCATTTCATCATTATGATCGCGCACACCCTTACAGAGAACCCGGCGATACAGTATTGATGAGAGGGCGCGCAGAGAGAGAGAGAGAGAGAGAGAGACAGCGAAGGGGCGGAGCTTAAAGTGCAAGGGGGCGGGGGCGGATAATCGGAAGAAGCGACATTTTTAGCAATTCATTGACTGAGTCTTTTGATGTTTTCATTCATCAAAATTTCATAAAATATTATACTTTTTTCACACTTTTCGAACTAACTGATAGTGAGTGAAATCGGTCATAAAGCGAGCTAAAAGTTTATGACTGCGCGACACGACCCACAACTCAGATTAAAAGAATATTGGCTTATATTATGCAAAAACCAATATTCTCGATTTACGAATGATTTTTTTAAAGAAGTTTCACTCTGGTATTTCAAAACTTAAAGTATACTTACACTTTCAGTTTAAGTAGACTTGTAAGTCTACTTAAAGTGAAAAAAAGTAACATCACTCACTTGAAGTTTACTTAAAGTAAACTTAAAGTCAGTGACGAATTTTAAGTAGACTTTAAGTTTTGAAATATCAGAGTAACAGCAATGATGAACGCAACGTCGTTCAAGTTTAATCTTGTCAGCGCTGGATTTGCGAACGATCGTCAAAGGCAGTGTGTGCTATCTCAAATAAAGTGTATGTTTGTCATCATTTCCTTCATCATTTCGATAAAGCTTATCACTATTATCAGTTCAATAACTTTCTCGCTCACAGACATGCGTGCAACAATACTCATCTGTTTAGTGGCGTCTGCCTTTCTTCAAGGTTTGCTTATCTTTACTTTAAACTCTTCGAAGATAAAAATTATTAATAATATTACATCTAACAGTTTTTTTCTTTGGAAAAAAAGAATAGATAGGACTGTATATTAGAACAGTTTGTACAAGCGCTGCTCTTAAAATTTTTGTTTGTTTTTACAACACATTTAAGCATCCTCTCTGGTATTTCAAAACTTGAAGTCTACTTACACTTTCACTTTAAGTAGACTTTTATGTCTACTTCAAGTGAAGCGTAAGTCTACTTAAAGTGAGACAAAGTGTACTTAAAGTGAAAATGTGACGTCACTCACTTATTTTAAGTAGACTTTAAGTTTTGAAATACCAGAGCTTGTCGGCTCCTTATTGTTAGAGGAGTCATCTCAGGCAGATTTCCATGTTTGTCTAGTGACACCCATAAAGCAGGCTCACAAGGCAGCAAAGTCAATTCATCTACAATATTTTCAGTCGCCGACACTTTCGTTTACAGTTGCAATGAAGTCAAGTACAATGTACGTTTTGACGCTAATTTTAAACTCTCCGCTCTTGCCACACACTCTCGCTCTCTTTGTCTACGAGAGAGTATTGCCAATGCGGACTTGTGGCGCGCCTTAAACACCTCTGAGAGCATTCTTATCTTTATTAAGCGTGAGTCAGGAACAGAGACTCAACAACCAAATTGTCAGCTTTGGGAGGGGCCGACAATGACAATATAATTTCAACACAGCTGTCAAGAATATATCCTTTGAACACTAAAAGGCACACCCGAAGCTAATTTGACTCACCACTCAGACAGACAAAGCAAGCGAGTGAGTGTGACCAGACTTCAAGTTTTGAAATACCAGAAAGGATGTGATTCAAATCAGGTTGGGGTGCTCCTTTAAAGCGATACACCAAGCTTATTTGAAACTGTCCGGTCTGGCCACACTCTCTCGCTTTCTTTGTCTACGAGAGAGTATTGCCAATGCGGAGAGTAAAATTAGCTTGGGGTGTGCCTTTAAAGGAAGAGGTAGAAGGAAATATCAGGCCTGTCACGAGAGAATCGAGCTAAAATGGCAATTCTTCGGAATGGAGCGAAAATCATGAAATGAGTTAGCATCAGTTTTCGGTACCTCTAGGCATGCCCCACGATCCCCCAAAGTTCAATTGTGTAAATATCATTCTGGGGCTCCCTACACCTGGTCGGTCATCCGGGAACCCAACTTTGAACTCAAATATCTCGGTTCAGGTGCATTTCTGTGAAAAACTACCACGAGGGTAACCCCCGCTATTTTTCCGAGCGCTATTGATCTAAACAAACCAGAAGCCATGAAAGTGCTTCCGAATAGCGCTACACTCTGGGAGAAATAACTCGATTCGGCGCGGCTGACCCTGAAATATGTTATGTAACTTTTGCAGGGCTGCAAAATGAGTGGTTTACGAAAAAAATACGTCCATGGAGACGTGTGGATCATCCCCTTGGAAATTTCCTGATGATTTGAAGTCATTTTAGCCACACACAATCTCTCGTTTTACACACTCTCTCGCCCATCCTGTTTATTCAATTCTACACCGCAAGGCGTCGAGCGCGCTGTGCGGAATGAAACATATCGTTTTCTCCCTTTCTCTTCCCTGTATTTCTTTCACTCTCCGGCGAGAGAGTGTGTGAAATGAGAGATTGAGGTTGGGGGAAAATGACTTCATATCATCAGGAAATTTCCGAGGGGATGAACTACACGTCTCCATGGAAGTATTTTTTTCGTAAACCACTCATTTTGTAGCCCTCGAAAAGCTACATAACATATTTCAGATTCAGCCGCGAAGAATCGGCAGGTTTTGAGTTATTTGTCAAGGAGTGTAGCGATGTTCGGAAGCACTTTCATGACCTCTTGTCTGTTTAGATCGATAGAGCTCGGGAAAATAGCGGGGGTTACCCTCGGGGTTGTTTTTCACAGAAATGCACCTGATCCGAGATATTTGAGTTCAAAGTTGGGTTCCCGGATTACCGACCCGGTGTAGGGAGCCCCAGAATGATATTTACACAATTGGACTTTGGGGAATGGTGGGGCATGGCAAAAGAAGAATAAAACTGGGGAGAACTCGTTTTGTTATTTTTTTCCATTCCGGTCGTTAGCTCGATTCTCTCGTGACAGGCTTGATATAGCATGATCATTTCTCGTTCTTTCAGTTGATTCCACATGCGACGCCAATTTCGACACCATACGCGTGCGTGGTTGGCGAAGCGAGGGTTAATGTGAACGTCAATGACATGTCCTACTCCAAATATGTGAAATCCACGTTCATCAAGGATGCAACCAACACATCTTACAGGTCGGTTTCCACAAATTCTTTATGAAACCGTTTAAATGACAGTTCAAGATGATGTAAAAGTAGCAAAGAACTGAGAGCGAAACGTTCAATTAAACGTTAAACGCACACCCCAAGCTAATGTAGCTCTCCACTCCGGCTACACTTTCTCGCAGACAAAGAATTGCTAGAGAGTGTAGACTGATCAGACAGTTTCAAATTAGCTTGGGGTTTGGTTGTTTTATTCAGTTTTCATGCTCAATTTTAAGCCTCTACGATGTCATGAATAGCAAATCTTCTTGCGTGCAAGGCACAGCACCTTGGACAATATCTAAAAATGATGGCGTTGAATTGGATTGCAAAGATGAGATCACGGTGATCTACTCCAGCATGAACCTAAACATCATCAAAACCAGAGACGTGGTATGTCCGTGCGATTAAAGGGATCGTAACCTCCCTCAACGGCCTCTTCGACTCGCAATGGTATCTCGTTGTTAGAGAACAGAGAAGTAGTGTACACTGTGCAGTATGTAGAGGCCATTGAGAGAGGAAACACTCCCTTTAAATGCACGCCCGAGTTAATTTGAAGTAATTCGAGTATCTCCGTTCTGGCAAGGGTCTCTCACTTTGTTTGTCTACGAGAGAACGAAGAGTAAAATTAGCTCGGGTGTGCATTTAAAGAGAATTATGGATAATTCCGATTTCCAGGCTGGTCTGATGGATTCAAACGGCGCGGAGTATGTTACGATAGTCAGCCCCGTGGGCGCTATTCAGTTTACATATCAGGAATCTTTTCCGGAAAGTGCGATCAAGGTATTTTTGATGTATAATTCAGGAAATTACAAATAAGCGAAATGCAAAATGAACATATAAAGTACACATTTATTTTGCTGTTCTATCTTACATTATCTGGTTAAAAGCACACCCAGAACTAATCTTATTCTTTGCTCAGTCAACGCTCTCTCGTAGACAAAGAAAGCGAGAGAGCATTGCCAGAGCGGAAATTTTCACCTTTAAAAGACACTTTATTAACTTGAAGAACGACATTAAATTCTACACTGGAGCAGGCAACGGACAAGACGAGGAAATGTTCTTTCTAATACAGAAACCGTACAATTTCTACCAATTGTTTTTTTTCATTCTTTAGCGAATTATTATATTTTTGGAGGCGTATAACGAAATATTGTGCGCCATGCAAAACGAATAATAATTGCCATGTAAATAAATAATATTTTTTCCTCTAGGATGTCTATCCGTGAAGGCGTTAACCACTACGGCCCGGTAATGACGGTTCAATTCGCAAACGGCACCGACTACCAATTCGGAGTGTCCGGAACCAATAATGGTAGGTATACTCTCAAAACGAAAAAAAGAGCGAAACACTTGTGACAAATCTTGAAAAAGTGCCAATTTTTACAGTTTTTCACGTATTTATTTGATGAGGTTTCCGATTTTTAGATTTTCTAAAGTTAGATGTGTTTGCCCAATGCACTTATGTGTGATAAAAGTGAAACGTTAATTGGAATTGATGGAGTACAAAATTGGTATACTGTTGCATACTGTAGCATCGTACAGTAGAACTTTTGCCATCATGCTTTCTTCGTCTAATCATATCAGCATCTATCATTATGTGATTCTCAACAGCCAATTTGCATTGTTTGGATCGTGGCATTGATCAGGCTGAAAACTGGAATACTCTACAAAATCATATTACGCAAGCCCTGTGATGCTCAAATATCTCATTATCGTCAAAAAACACCCGCGGTTAGATAATATGATGCAAAGTTTTCAAAAACTAGCTCACTTTTGTCGCAAAATGCCCCAAGTGATTCACTTTTTCGTTTTGACGGACGGACTGAACGACACGAGACGCAACAAAGTATACATTACAGCTGCAGCGATGAACTCAGCTGGGTTCAAGTTTACTCTTCTGAGCTCTGGATATGCTGACGATCGTCAAAGCCTTGCGGGCCGTAACTTCCACAACCTCTTTGATTTTGGGTAAGATTTTCGCAATTAAAGATAATAATTTCTACAACATTATCTAGTAATCATAAAATTCATAATTCGACGTTATATCATACATGTAAAAATCATTGTATCATTTACTGCGTCAATGGATCAGAATGGATCAGGCCGATCAAACGAATTGTGAACGATCCGGCCATTTTCATTATTTTTATTTCTTTTCATTCTTTTCTCTCTCATTAGAATCTTCTATTCTAAAAGAAATCTTACTATTATATTTACCAAAAATCTTTGCTTTCTCGATGAATAAATTGTTCCGATTATACGCTGAAAAAATTGGCCGGTCACTTTCATTTGTTGTTCATCGGAGCAATTTGTTCATAGTCCAAATAATCATTTTTGTTAAATGATAATATTTTAGCCGGATTTCTTTCAATACAGTAGACTCGAATGACGGACAAAACAAAGACAAGAAAGAAAAAAATAACGAAAATGGCCAGATCAATTACAATTCACTTGCTCGGCCTGATCGATTAATAGTCATAACAGTAATAATATTTCAACAATTTGTTGTTGTGAATATTCAGTCATCAAATACTTGTTTTTCTTTTTAGGCATAATAGAATAAAAAAAATTTATGACAGAATATTAAGACCATATCAGCGTTCATTAAAAGCGAAAATTAACCTAGAGAAAAATTTAAACACTCCGCTCTGGTGACACTCGATCGCTTTCTTTGTTTAAGAGAGAGTAGTGCAAGAACACAGAGTGAAATTAGATGATACATCAATTGGTTGCATTTTCAGCGGGTTAACGGCAGTGAACATCTCTGGTATGTCGATGATGGACGAGTTCACGAAGACGGATCTCAAGTTCACTTGCTACCCTGATGTGGACTCGGGAACAAAGAACATATTGAAGTTTGTCAATTATTTATCTAACTTATTTAACGGCAAACGGCCATTCGATGAGCTACTTCACACAGAGAAATAAGTGTTATCCACGGAGCGTAAGACCTGCGAAGTGTGTGATTTAACATTACCAGGTCTCATGCTCCGTAACACTGCTCTATAACACTTATTTTTGTGTGTATTTTCAGTCAATACGTTTGTGTCGAAAATCTTAGATGCACTGCAAAATTTAAGTCTGATGATACCAAAAAAATCATTTCAGTATCAGAACCACAACAACGGTAACCCATTATTTCGAGTGTCAAGCGCTAGAGGTGAATTTTTCAATCTTAACCTCTCTCACCTTCTTTGTCTACGATTTGTAGAGACATAGCTCATAAAATATAAAATAGCTCGGGATATACCTTCAATGTTTTTTTTTTGTTTTTTTTAGATCGACTACAACGGGCAAGTGCCTGAGGCGAGCATAGGCCGAAGCAACGAATTCATATCGCTCTATGTATCGAGTGGCGGTGAGTTTTCCAATTCAATGTATGCAGATTTGCACTTGGTAACATACACAGAAGGCCTTGCACCATGCATGAAGCAGATCATTGATAAATTAGCCCTAGCGGAGAATACTTTGCACTTTTCCGAAGAAAATAATGTCGAGCATGAAATGCCCCCCACTTCCACATACGTTCAATTTGTCTTATTCATATACAATTGTCCTATTCATTTATGAAACTAAAAAATCAATGAAAAATGTAAAGCATTACCATCCTCCAGCGATCGTTGATGTCACGCCTGCACCCACAATGAATACCACTGCTACTGCTTCCACTGGTACTACTCCAAGATCCGTATAATCACTGAAACCTCTTCATATTATCGATTATTCCTTATAAATTTTTCAATTGATTTACAGTAAAGTCGAATTCAGATTCATCGACTACTCCAAAGCTTGGAGAATCGACGACAACGAAGTCAACGGGAGCCCTTGCTTGTTTGGGTTCGACCATCTTGGTCCTTATCAATATTTTAATGCTATAAAGATCTTGTTCTGATAATCATCATAATAAATATATTGTTAAATAAATATATAAATATATTGTCTTCTTTGTACAACAACAGTTCACATTGCACATTAACATTCCCTAATGAAAGAATCCGCCCCGTGATTTCCATACCATAATCATAACGAATCCATATCCAAAGCTGCCGACTATGATTCGAAGGACCTCTAAATCTTTGAACTCTCTCATTTTCACATAACCGAGTTACCAATAGACATCAGAGATTTGAATAGTCCGCCGCGAGCTCCATATACATCTTTTGTCTCCATATACATCTTTTGTCTCCATATACATTTTTTTGTCTCTTGTGCGCATACTCTTTAGCCCACAACAAATTCAAATTCATTTATCATATCAGACTTAAGTCAGATGAGAAATGATGCGACGATCTTCCATATTTCGCAATTTCATTGCCCATGTTTTCTTCTCGCTTCATTCTCCCAATCTCGAACACCAGTCTTCCTCCTTCTAACTCTTTCATGTGTCTATCGATCCAGTCTCGTTATTCCTATCATTAGCTCATAATCACTCTATTGTCTTATGTTGCCACAGTCGCAACATAGAATTTTATGTGCACTATAGCATTTCACCACATTTTGTATCCGTTTTCGTCCACCCCTCACATAAAGACTATTAATAATTTAACAAAGTTACGACTAGTATTACCGACTAGTATTGATGTTATATCAGCGATTAATGCAAGCATTCATTCATTTTTCCCCTTGAAACTTGTATTTCACTTACATTTATCATCTCATACATCAACTTGATCAATGTATGCTCAAATTCAGATTATTTTTACTATTGCCATGTACAAATAACTGACATCACTAGATTCATCGAATATATTGATATTTATTGTGATCATCGTTCGCATAATTAGCATAACACATGATACAGCAATCTTCTTAATTTCTCCATAGTTTCATCGATATAAAAAGAGTCGTTTTCATTCGAATCATCATCAATAACAATGACTACCATCACTTCGATTATCGTTCTTCTCGCTATTCTTGGCTTCATCCATGCCCAAAGTGTCACTATCGGTACTTCAATCGTCCCTATAATTGATTTCGAGGCCCTCGGTTTCTCTGGAGCTTTGGTAGCACCCATTTCATACGTTCTCAATGCTTTCCTCAACAGGTAAGGCATATTTCTAGTCTATTTTAACCTATTTCAAGATAATTACAGTACTGGAGCTGGATTTGCCGACCAGTTCAATGCTCAACTTGCAGCAGCTCTCGCTTCTGGTAACACAACTCTCATTGGAACAACTCTTGGAACATTGATTCAAAAGGCTTTCGGAATCACATTCTGAGAAACAGTGTGAAGTCAAGATGACTGATGATTGAAAATCAATAAACATATATCATACGATCTTCCATTAACATTGTCACATTAAAACATACAATTATATTTCTGATATTCCGTATATTCTTTCTCCTAATGCATCCTGTTCTACATATGCTGATGATCTCAAAGTGTACTCCTTTAACAACTTTAAAACCCTTAAAACCCCTCTTGATCGCGTTCATGATTGCAGCTCCCTGTGGGGCATAACTACGTTTGTTTCTAAATCAGCTATTATGCGCATGGGCACCAACCACCCTCACGTTTACTCCCCTATTCGTAGCACTACAAGTGGCACTACTCCGGAAGCCCAGATTGGGGAGAGAAACCTTGAGAGATTTAAGGACTCAGAATGCTCTGATAACTGTGACAACTTACAAGGGGATGGTCGCAACTGGTCCCGGCCATAAGAGATGGCAATAACATGACTAGGATCAGTTATCGATGCTGATTACGAATCCGTTTTCAGAAAGTGCCTAATCGACCTGATTTTCGATGAAATCGATATTTTAATTCGGAAATTCGTGTGGTTTCCTGCGCAAACCATCCGTGTGGGCTGGTGAACTCATGTATAAACTCTCGCAATAGTTTACTTTACATTGCCGGATCTTACCGATGCAATCCAGATAGTTTGTGATGGAAACTACACGACTTTTCGAATTAACAAGCCAAATATTAATACCGATTTTCTCGGAACAGAGGTCGATTAGGTATTTTCTGAATACGGAGTCGTAATCAGCATGAAAACTGATCCTAGTCATGTTATTGCCATCTCATATGTCCAGGACCAGTTGCGACCATCCCCTTGTTAGTTTAGGGACTCGGAGTGCTAACGATAAGCTATAGTTATCGTGTGACCTTTGATCTAATTCGAACCTATATCCACTCCCTTTTGATACGATCTGGGCTTCCGAAGCAGCGTTCTTTTGTTCTTATGGAGAAAGCCCCAACCCCCTTCCATCCCGAATATCATAGTCTTTGTTTTTGCTACTAGATGCTTCACTTTATGCATGCAATATGGTTTATTGCATGAATTAAAATACATTTTTTGGTTAAGCTTAACCAAATTATGAGGTTAACAATAAGCTCAACTAACTTTTTGAGGTTAAGCTTAACTATCTTTTTGCGGTTAAGCTTAACCTATATTTTGAGGGTAAGCTTAACTAACATTTTCTGGTTAAGCTTAACCAACGTTTTTAGGGTTAAACTAAACCAAAATTTTGAAGTAGAGCTTTTTTTGGTTCATGCGATGAAACATTCTACGCGAACAGTCTTACTACGAAACAAAAATATGTGTAATTAAATGCATTCTTACAAGTCATACAAGTCAAGACAAGTCAGTTGTTAGTCATATCGTTACCGTCTGGTTTCATATTATAACATGATTTGGCCCGGAGATTAGGCATCTCCTTCAAATCAATCATTCTTGCTATAACCTTTTATAGTTCTCATATAATACCTGAAAGGAAATTCACAAGAGAGATTCTTATCATCGGTGTAATATACTCTTTTAAATTCAATATTTATTTATTTATTTATTTATCATACATCATAAAGATGTTTCAACACGTAAAATTAACGAATTAAAATTAAGAGATCTGCACAGGGAGAATAAACGGGGGCAATGGATAAAGGGAAATGGGGGAAGGTGAAGAAGGTCAGGGATGTCTCAATAACGTTTTCTCAAATGCCAAGATCAAAGATCAGAGTGGGATCAATGATTTAGGGTGGATGGGGCCCTAGCGGGAAGAGGACCACATAAGTCAGTGTGAACGGAAACTGACATGGCAATGAGGATCGTGTATATGAGACATCATTTAAAGGGGCGAAATATCAATACATAAATTATTAATTAAATCACAAGATAATAATAATTTAGATTTAATGGAATTGGTGCTCAGATGTGGGTCTAAGATAGAAGGAAGTTTTGTCAGAAATCGGGAAGTTCTATTTGAGAATGAAGAGCGAAGGTTTTCTCTATTCATTTTATATTTTTTAACGGTTCGATAGTGATACTCTCAAAAGCCTAGACTCATTTTCATTAAATTTAACCAGTTTATTGTTCAGCAAATATTACATATTAAACACATGCTCATGAACGAGACTGTCGAAATAATTGTGGAATAATAAGTAATCTGTAAATTGTATAATAATAATCACATTGAATGTTAATCACGATCATTTGTGAAATATTGAATCGCATCACAAATATTTGAAATTAAATATTTTTTTATTGTTCGACATGCTAATCGACGAAGACGGTTGGATGAATACATATTTAAATGATTCTCAAGGTATCTACGTGGTGGAGACTTCCTCCGAGTGATACAATAAGAGGTAGTGAGCCTCATTCGGGGATTGTATCCGAATCTTTTTGTTGCTGTTTGATGAACTGACTCCATTCTTCTCCCTCTAGTGATATATGGTGTGGGGTGAGGCCGTAGACGGATGAGTATCGAGGAGAATCCTCGGTTGTCGCGCCTATTAAATACAAATATTGAATATTACAGTAATATAGATCGAGCGTATTGTAATAGTTTATGAAACATAAAAACTGCTGATGAAATTTACCTTCTATGGAGCACAACACAATCTTCTAACATAGATATTCTTTTCCCTCTGGATCTAGGCCATGCTGTGTTGATGGGCGATATAAGCGCCTGAAGACATTTAAAAATAAAGAAACTTTTTTTAAAAAATTAATAATAATAATAATATCAAGGAATGAAATAGAGTAAATACGGGAGTACGAGAATATGGATTGTATGTACCTATTCGCATTGATTGAAGTCTCTCCATCTTTCTATCCAATATGACTGTCTTGTATAGAAAGATAGAGTCCCCAATCAATAGACCATTTATAGAGTGCTGATGAGGCAGGGTGAATGGTCAGAGAAAGAGTACAGCTTGACATCACCATCTTGCATTTGTACAGTGAACATTCGGGAGGAGAGCAAGTGGCTGGTCAGAGATATAAAGTGAGAAAATAAGAGGTCCTGACAATGAGGATATCCGTCATCTACCCTGAGGATCTCCCGAGAGAACGTTAAAGAGATTAGCGAATGAATCTCCCACAACGACAGACTGTGTTCGGTTAGAAAGAAATGAGCAATCGACATGGGCAATAGACATAGGCAACGAGAGAAAGATGTGATAAGAGATCGACATGATCGAGGTGGACTGAAACTGTATGAAGTTTTGGTTGAGCATTGCACTGGTAGTAGACGAGAGGTAGTTGACAAACAACTTTATCTGAGGTAGCAGAGCAAGAATATGACAGAAGAAGGTATAGGAGATAGCAAGAGGTGTAATGTGTAATGCGTTGGAAGATATACGACGTAAGCCAGAAGATAAGACAAGGCTATGGTGAGAGTGGGTTTGATCGATTTATCGACAAGGTACACTGCCGATGAATAGACAAAGTATGCGAATGGTTATCATCCAGTCGGATATGATTCATCGGCTCTCATTCGACTTGGTGCCCACTTTTCTATACATTTTTTCTCAACAAAAAATTGTTAAACATGTACCAATATTTTTGAGCGTTAGCAATATCAAGACAATTAAATGATTTGCTAATCAGAAAATGTAATTGTGAAAAATTGAAGATTCACATTCAGAACAAAAAGTAGATAAGATTGCAATTTTTAGTGATTCCATTTCCAAAAATGAACAAGAAAAGATGTAGGAATTAAATGCGAAGAAGTATGATGCATCATCACTGATTCTTTTCTTATTTTATTCAGTGTCCCTCTTGATTTGTTCGTTGAGTCACCGCTAGTGGCCCATGTAGTATAGTGGTTAGTACTCCACGTTGTGGCCGTGGCGACGCTGGTTCGATTCCAGCCATGGGCAAGTCTTTTTGCGTTTTGTTATTTTTCCCATATTAATTAAAATGCTAATAAAAAAACTATGCTTATAAGACATACGCTATGCCACCAAACAAGTTTGGCAGATTGTGCGATTTTATTTATTGTTCGCCGATTTATGTCCGTTCGTAAATCTTGATAGAATAAGGATTCCTAAAAGTTAGGTTAAAATTCCACATTCGCGTTTTAAGCCCAGATTTCTCTGAAAAAAAAACGCTCTAACGAAGGCATGTAGAGAGTGTGCGCATAGTGAGCTTTAAACTTATCGGGAATCAATATCAGATATGTCTTTCGATTCGTGCGATGAATCTCTATCATTCTATCCGACAGTCTTATTACGAAACAACTCGAGTGTCTCCATCTTTAAAAACAGAAAAAGTACAAGTGGTGAATTACTAAAATCTTTATTTTATGCATATTAATCTACACTAGACTCGCGCACAGTGCCAGGAGGGGGTCTGAACCGACGAAAGATCTTTAGAAGGGACTATTCGAAGTGGGTTCGTGGTCCTATCGACTCTCACTTCGATGGATAATTTTTTTAAGTGATTAATGACATTATGAATAAATAAAAATGCTTATTGAATGAAATGATCTTTCTTCCCCTTTCTTCATCTTTCGTCTTATATTTAGTCTATTAATTTTGTTATTGTTCTTCTTTTTGATTTTCTAATTTTACTACAACAATATACTTTACCATGTTAAACGAAAGTCTTATGCAATGTTTATTGATTCCAAAGAGAAATAAGTCGTTTTCTCTTCACACTTTTCCTCAGAATGTGACTCCGAAAACGTCTTGCATCAATAGTCCGATAGTATATCCAACGAGAGTTGTGTTACCAGAAGCGAGAGCTGCTGCAAGTTGAGCATTGAACTGATCGGCAAATCCAACTCCCGAACTGTAATTACCTTGTAATTAGCTTAATGTACAGCATAAATATGCCATACCTGTTGAGGAAAGCGTTGAGAACGTATGAAATGGGTGCTGCAAGTGATCCCGAGATACCGAAAGCCTGGAAAGCAGCTACAGGGACGATTGAAGTACCGATGGTGACACTTTGTGCATGGATGAAGCCAAGAATAGCGAGAAGAACGATAATCGAAGTGATGGTAGTCATTGTTGTTGATGATGTTTCGAATAAAAACGACTCATTTTATATCAATGAAACTATCATAGAAGTAAGACGATTACTGTACGTATTATGTTAATTATGCCAAGGAAAATATACAGCGTGTTCTCAATTTGAGTCACTGTTTATACAAAAATATGTTCTAGACATTTTTGAGCCTGACAATAACAAGGAACTCGTGAATAGAATAATTTAAATGTGAACACAGATCATCTTTCTGGTACAGCGGAAATATGCGTACTGTATCTTTTTCGTTTATATTTTTATATTAATTAATGCTGGTTAGGTTGAAAATAAGACTGATAAGGATTAATTCATTTCGAATTGTTTTGAAACAAATCAGAATCGGGTAACGTCTCGGTTTTCCTGAAAATGCCTGTTTCAACGATTATGGCATGATTCATTTATGATTCTTATCAAATTCCTGAAAATGAACGACAGCGAAGACCTTCGGGATTAAACGAAGACGCATTTTCCACGAACAATTTTATGAATTTTCCGTTCAGTTAAGATCATGGGAATAGTAAGAAGATGATCAACTCGGTCAATATATGCTCAAATTCAGATTATTTTTTATTATTGCCAAGTACAAATCTCTGGCCTCCCGCATTCGATCATTTGAATATGTTGACCTGTATTGGGACTGCGCCCAGGAATAATTGTTCGCATAATTAGCATAACACATGATAAAGTAATCTTCTTACTTCCATAGTTTCATTGATATAAAAAGAGTCGTTTTCATTCGAAAAATCATCAATAACAATGACTACCATCACTTCGATTATCGTTCTTCTCGCTGTTCTTGGCTTCATCCATGCACAAAGTGTTACTATCGGTACTTCAATCGTCCCTATAATTGATTTCGAGGCCCTCGGTTTCTCTGGAGCTTTGGTAGCACCCATTTCATACGTTCTCAACGCTTTCCTCAACAGGTAAGACATAGTTATGCTGTACATTAGGCTAATTACAAGTGATTACAGTACCGGAGCTGGATTTGCCGACCAGTTCAATGCTCAACTTGCAGCAGCTCTCGCTTCTGGTAACACAACTCTCATTGGAACAACTCTTGGAACATTGATTCAAAAGGCTTTCGGAATCACATTCTGAGAAACAGTGTGAAGTCAAGATGACTGATGATTGAAAATCAATAAACATATATCATACGATCTTCCATTAACATTGTCACATTAAAACATACAATTATATTTCTGATATTCCGTATATTCTTTCTCCTAATGCATCCTGTTCTACATATGCTGAAGATCTCAAAGTGTACTCCTTTAACAACTTTAAAACCCTTAAAACCCCTCTTGATCGCGTTCATGATTGGAGCTCATTGTGGGGTATATCTATTTCTAAATCAGCAATTATGCGCATGGCAACCACTCTTAGATAAGGTTCAAATTATTTAGTGATTCAATTTCCAAATATGACGAAGAAATGATGTGTAAATTTAATTCCAAGAAGTAGGCAGTATCACCGACTTCGTTTTTATTTTATGTCCCTCTTGATTGGTTAATTGAGCCATCGCTATCGGCCCATGTAGTATAGTGGTTAGTACTCCACGTTGTGGCCGTGGCGACGCTGGTTCGATTCCAGCCATGGGCAACTCTTTTTGCGTTTTGTTATTTTTGCCACGTAAATTCAAATGCTATTAAAAACCAGTTCTTGTATGCTTATAAGACAGACGCTCTGCCACTAAACTAGTTTGGCCGCTTTTGCGATTAATTTATTATTTGAAGATTCACGTCCGTCCGTTCGTTAATCTTCATCAATAAGCTTTCCAAAAAGTTCGGTCAAAAGTTCCACATTCGTGTTTTAAGCCCGAATTTTAGCCTCTGAAAATAATGCAATGAGGCTCTAACATCTCATGCTCTATCATTCCTAAAATTGAAAAAAATGCTTATTAAAAGATATTAAATGATTTTACTTCCCTTTCTTCATCGTTCGTTTTGCTTATTGTTAGTCTGATATATGAATAGGCTGAACCAATTGACTCCTAGTATACATACTGCCCTCTCGTTTGCTGATTTCAAGAGAAAACTGATTACAAGTGAATATCCTTCCATTTTAGCGGCCTGAACTTTGATCCCTCACAGTACCCCCATATCACCTACCATTACCCAATTGTGTCTCGATTGTGACGTGTCGTCTTGGTCATTCTCACTATCATCGACTACAGTACTGGTCCTCTTCCCAGTAGACTCAAGAGCTCCTCCATTCACTCATACGAAATACATGAGTAACTACACGATGATATGAGAGGGACGGCTAGCTCACATGAGACTTCCCACCCCATTTGCCCCATCCATCATCCTAATCTTTATCTACCGTTCTTGAGAGTATATTGATTAAAACGCATTCTCCCTTACAGCGGAGGAGAGGCGGCGGGGGCAGGGCACAATGTTTCAAAATCATCCTAGGTGACTCATATTTGATGGTTGGAGTCACTAGGGGCGGGATACACTTCAGCCAAAAAATTGACCCGAATTATCGATTTTTGATCTACCAAAAGTCGAAAAATCGAAGTGTGATTTCGAAGTCATGTTATATACCATTCGATAGAGGATCAAAAGTTATATAAGTGTACCAAGTTTCAGAAGTTTTCATAACTCGAGAAAATTCGAGAAATATCCCATTTTCCGAATTTTGACCTAATTTTTTTTGTTTTGATCTCATGGCTTAGTATGTTACTATTATTTCCAGGGACTGAATTTTTTATATGTTATGTAAAAATGGATGGGCTATCCGAATATCGCGCTTATTTGGACCAACTCGGTGCCATTCATAGTGATATCGCGAGTCATAGTGGTGAATTCTAACGCCCGTACACCGACGCAGGTTCGAATCCGGGCACAGACATGATTTTTTGCAACTTTTTATTCGGCCCAAATTTAACTTTAAATTATATTTTCATCTGTTTTATCGTGTTCTTATCATTTTGTTGTGCAAAATAACCATCATCATTATCAGAAATACTTAAAAATCGTATAACTGGTATAGTATCGGCAAAAAGTCACGGGACGGGCGAAAATGACGGTTTTTCGACAATGCCTCTTCTTTAAAATACGATATTTGCTATTTTCTGATAAAAGAAGATAAATCTACACTTTAACTCTTCAAATCGCGGTTCTCGTAAATTCTTTGAAAAATTGTTGACAAAGATCAAAGATCAAAGAACAAAGATCAGCGACCAAAGTTCAGCAATAGAGTAAAAATTTAACGAATATTTTCAACATATATCGGAGCTATGAAAACAAGAGATTTCAGAAGGAGAGGCGTCAGTATCGGCAAAAAATCAAGGGACGAATTTTCATTTTTTTAACGAATTTTGATTCAGGAAAGCAATCAAGCTGATCTTTTGAGTCTACGTAAGCAGCTCATCAAAGAATGCAGCCATTATGTGTTGGTTATGGTAGTCATAGCTCTTCATTAGCCATCAGGACATAAAAATTTTTGGAAGCTATTCTAAAAATATTTTTCTTCCGCAGACAGTTTTGCAAATTATCAAATATTGATTTCGCTGAGTTTGATTTGGTTATGATTACTTTCAGACTCGCAGCAAACGAAAAAAAACTTTATTCTCGACCCGTCCCATGACTTTTTGCCGATACTATACCAGTTATACGATTTTTTAGTATTTGTGATAATGTTGATGGTTATTTTGCACAACAAAATGGTAAGAACACGATAAAACAGATGAAAATATAATGTAAAGTTAAATTTGTGCCGAATAAAAAGTTGCAAAAAATCATGTCTGTGCCCGGATTCGAACCTGCGTCGGTGTTCGGGCGCTAGAATTCACCACTATGACTCGCGATATCACTATGAATGGCACCGAGTTGGTCCAAATAAGCGTGATATTCGGATAGCCCACCCATTTTTACATGACATATCAAAAATTCAGTCCCTGGAAATGATAGTAACATAGTAAGCCATGAGATCAAAACAAAAAAAATCAGGTCAAAATTCGGAAAAGCGGATATTTCTCGAACACGGAGTTCTGAAAACTTCTGAAACTTGGTACTCTTATATAACTTTTGATCCTCTATCGAATGGTATATAACATGACTTCGAAATCACACTTCGATTTTTCGACTTTTGGTAGATCAAAAATCGATAATTCGGGTCCATTTTTTGGCTGAAGTGTATCCCGCCCCTAGTGACTCCAACCATCAAATATGAGTCGCCTAGGATGATTTTGAAACATTGTGCCATGCCCCCTCCGCTCTTATGGAGAACGCGTTTTAATTATTACTTCACAATTTTTCGACTGTATCGTTCATGCGTGAGCATGTGATAAATATATTAAATAAATATGATCTACTAATTGTGTTATTGTTGTTCTTCTTTTTCTCCTTCATTTTGATTTGTTTTGACATTGACTCAACTTTATCAGCTTCAATGGGTGTTTCGTAGCTGGAATGCCATGAGGTTTCTCCATTCTGAACGATTGTACCTCTCCATTGCAAGAATTGTGGTCCAGCTGACTTCACGAAATCATCCCTCCATCTCTTAACTGGGCGACCTTGTTTCCTCTTGCAACTGGGGGTCCAATTGAGCACATTCAGCGTCCACCGATCATGACGCAATCTCGAGAGCCTCTCCACCCACAACCACTTCCGTTTTTCCGCCTCTCTAACAACGCCCTTGAATTTTGTAATGCCACGGATCTGCTCATTGGTTATCCGGACAAGTATTGAAACACCGAGAATTTTGCGTTCGAGTCTACGCTGGGCAACAGACAGCATTTGCTTTTAAGGCTTACTAACAAGGGGATGGTCGCACCTGGTCCTGGCCATATGAGATGGCAATAACATGACTAGGATCAGTTGTCGATGCTGATTACGAATACGTATTCAGAAAATGCCTAATCGACGTTTGTTTCGAGATAATCGGTATTGAAATTTGGCTTGTTAATTCGAAGAGTCTTGTAGTTTCCTTCACAAACTATCTGGATTGCATCGGAAAGATCCGGCAATGTAAGGTAATGTATTGCGAAAGGTTATAGATGAGTTCACCAGCCCACCCGGACGGTTTTCGCAGGAAACCACAGGAATTTCCCAATTAAAATATCGATTTCCTCGAAAATCAGGTCGATTAGGCACTTTCTGAAAACGGATTCGTAATCAGCATCGAAAACTGATCATAGTCATGTTATTGCCATCTCATATTGCCACGACCAGGTGCGACCATCCCCTTGTAAGGTACCATGTTTCGGCGAAGTAATGTGGTGTTACATTTTCAAAACATGCGCACGGCGTGCGAACGTAAGAAATGCACGCCGTGCGCCCGTTTTGAAAATGTAACACCACATAAAGGAATGCTGGCAGGACCACACCATCAAAAAGCCGTTTTTTTCAAATACATTGGACAACCCCTTTTCCGGAAGAAAATCCTTCTGTGTATTTCCCACTCAAAACGCTTTGATTCCATTTAATTTCCTGCCCCAAATACCCCTACCCTCTCCTTCACCTTCCTTGATTTCCTGACTTTTTTTCTTGATTTCTTTGATTTCTTGACTTCCTTTCCTTGATTTGTTAATAGCACTAAAACAATATATTTACCTCTTGATCCTGTAATGTTAAACGAAAATCGTATGAAATTTTTATTGATTTCGAACAGAAACAAGTGGTTTTCTCATCACACTTTTCCTCAGAAAGTGATTCCGAAAACGTCTTGCATCAAAACTCCGAGAGTTGTTCCAATGAGAGTTGTGTTACCAGAAGCGAGAGCTGCTGCAAGTTGAGCATTGAACTGATCGGCAAATCCAGCTCCCGAACTGTAAATCACTTGTAAATAGCTTAAAATAGAGTATAAATATGCCTTACCTGTTGAGGAAAGCATTGAGAACGTATGAAATGGGTGCTGCAAGTGATCCCGAGATACCGAAAGCCTGGAAAGCAGCTACAGGGACGATTGAAGTGCCGATGGTGACACTTTGTGCATGGATGAAGCCAAGAATAGCGAGAAGAACGATAATCGAAGTGATGGTAGTCATTGTTGTTGATGATGTTTCGAATAAAAACGACTCATTTTATATCAATGAAACTATCATAGAAGTAAGACGATTACTGTACGTATTATGTTAATTATGCCAAGGAAAATATACAGCGTGTTCTCAATTTGAGTCACTGTTTATACAAAAATATGTTCTAGACATTTTTGAGCCTGACAATAACAAGGAACTCGTGAATAGAATAATTTTAATGTGAATATAGATCATCTTTACGATACAGCAGAATTATGCGTACTGCATCCTTTTCGTTTATATTTTTAATTAGTTAATGCTGTTTAGGTTGAAAATAAGACTGATAAGGATTAATTCATCTCGAATTGTTTTGAAACAAATCTGAATCAAGTAACGTCTCGATTTTCCTGAAAATGCCTGTTTCAACGATTATGGCATGTATTCATTTATGATTCTTACAAAATTCCTGAAAATGAACGACAGCGAAGGGATTAAACGAAGACGCATTTTCCACGAACAATTTTATGAATTTTCCGTTCAGTTAAGATTATAATAATAGTAAGAAGATGATCAACTCGGTCAATATATTCTCAAATTTAGATTATTTTTATTATTGCCATGTACAAATCTCTGGCCTCCCGCATTCGATTACTTGAATATGTTGACCTGTATTGGGAATGCGCCCAGTAATCATTGTTCACATAATTAGCATAGCACATATGATACAGTAATCGTCTTACTTATATGATAGTTTCATTGATATAAAATGAGTGATGTTCATTTGAAACATCATCAATAACAATGACTACCATCACTTCGATTATCGTTCTTCTCGCTATTCTTGGCTTCATCCATGCCCAAAGTGTCACTATTGGAACTTCAATCGTCCCTGTAGCTGCTTTCGAGGCTTTCGGTATCTCGGGAGCACTAGCAGCACCCATTTCATACGTTCTCAACGCTTTCCTCAACAGGTAAGGCATATTTATGCTGTACATTAGGCTAATTACAAGTGATTACAGTTCCGGAGCTGGATTTGCCGACCAGTTCAATGCTCAACTTGCAGCAGCTCTCGCTTCTGGTAACACAACTCTCATTGGAACAACTCTCGGAGTTCTGATGCAAGACGTTTTCGGAATCTCATTCTGAGGAAAAGAGTGAAGAGGAAACGACTTGTTTCACATTGAAAATCAATAAATATTTCATATGATTTTCGTTTAACATGGTGAAGTATATTGTTGTAGTCAAATTAGAAAATCAAAAAGAAGAAAAACAACAAAATTAATACAATACAATACAATACATTTATCTTATCAGCACTAAGTGCAGTAGAGTAAGTCAGGGGGAGGGGAAATGTTCTTGCAAGTTCTTTCTTCCGTCTCTGTGAGATGTTATTCTCCATTCAAGAAAACGATCGAACTGAAACTTGTTGATTGATGTAGAAAACCCACGAAAACGTTCCGCAATCGTCCATTAGGCCTGCTTTACAGTTGGAAGTACATCTCCAGGCATTCCAAAGCCTTCTAGGAGGGAGGAACAAAATTAATAGACTAAATATAATACGAAGCAAGACGAGAGATGGAGAAAAGAGAAGTAAGATCATTTCATTCAATAAACATTTTTATTTATTCATAATGTCAGTGTGGCATTTATCACCTAAAAAAATGTTATCCATTGAGAGTCGATTGGGCCACGAACCCACTTCGAATAGTCCCTTCTTAGAATCTTTCGTCGGTTCAGACCTCCTCCTGACACTGCGCGCGAGTCTTGTGTAGATTAATATGTATAAAACAAAGATTTTAGAAATTCACCACTTGTACTTTTTTCTGTTTTTAACTGTTCTTTGAGAAGAGAACGCACATAACGTCTTGTAAAATCTGATTTGTGAATTGTGTTATTTTTGTTTTGTGAAACGTGTCTAGTGTCGCAGGCAATGAAGAAATTCATGCAAAATGATTATCAGGCGTTACCAATGGACCAATGGACCGCAGTTAGGTAAAAATTTGGTTAGTTGAGGACTTCTTCTTGGAGAATAATTGGCGCGCCATTTTCAATAAACATTGTCACCTTCGTCACGTTTCACACATAAGCAAAACAATTTACAGCTAAAACGGAAAAAGTGCAAGTGGTGAATTTCTAAATCTTTATTTATGCACATTAATCTACACTAGACACATGCGCAGTGTCAGGAGGAGGTCTGAACCGACGAAAGATCTTTAGAAGGGACTATTCGAAGTGGGTTCATGGTCCTACCGACTCTCACTTAGATGGATAAAATTTTTTAAAGTGATAAATGCCACACTAACATTATGAATAAATAAAAATGCTTATTGAATGAAATGATCTTACTTCCCTTTTCTTCATATTTCGTCTTGCTTCGTCTTATATTTAGTCTATTAAATTTGTTATTGTTCTTCTTTTTGATTTGCTAATTACACTACAGCAATATACTTCACCATGTTAAACGAAAGTCGTATGCAATGTTTATTGATTCTCAATGTGAAACAGGTCGATTTGACTTCACACTTTTCCTCAGAATGTGACTCCGAAAACGTCTTGCATCAATAGTCCGATAGTATATGAAACGAGAGTTGTGTTACCAGAAGCGAGAGCTGCTGCAAGTTGAGCATTGAACTGATCGGCAAATCCAACTCCCGAACTGTAATTACCTTGTAATTAGCTTAATGTACAGCATAAATATGCCTTACCTGTTGAGGAAAGCGTTGAGAACGTATGAAATGGGTGCTGCAAGTGATCCCGAGATACCGAAAGCCTGGAAAGCAGCTACAGGGACGATTGAAGTACCGATGGTGACACTTTGTGCATGGATGAAGCCAAGAATAGCGAGAAGAACGATAATCGAAGTGATGGTAGTCATTGTTATTGATGATGTTTCGAATGAACATCACTCTTTTTATATCAATGAAACTATGGATAAAGTAAGAAGATTACTGTGTCATATGTGTTATGTTAATTATGCGAAGGACGATAAAAAACTTGTTCTCAATTTCGAGTCACAAGAAAAATATGTTCTAGACATTATAGAGCATGGCAATAACAAGGAACTGGTTGATAAAATAATTTAACTGTGAATATATTTACTCTTAATATATATTTCTTGATTCTTAAAATAGACCATCTTTCTGAAAAAGAGGAAATATGCGTACAGTATCTTTTTCGTTTGTATTGTTCGAATTTTAGTTAACATTCATTTGGAATGATCGAGAGATCCAAATGTGAACACAGCTATTTAGTTGCGCTGTGATTTTTGCTCATGTGTAAGAAATATTCTCGTTGGATTTTTCCGTAGGAGAATCTCCTGCGAATTTGAACATGTAATTCTCGAAGGCATGCCGTCCCTTTAAAATGCAGTTAATGATTTTCAGCTGCAAAAATCCGGTTGAAAAGGAGCAATTCATTTTATATGATTTTGAAACAAATTACGATAAAATTACGACTAGAAATACTGAAATTCATGATGTAATTTCACCGATTAATGCATGCATTCATTTATTTCTTCCTAAAATTCGATGTATTTCACTTTCAGTTATGATTCAGTTATGATACATTGATCAATGTATGCTCAAATTCAGACTATTTTTATTATTGCCATGTACAAATCTCTGGTCTCCCTTATTTGATCATTCGAAAATGTTGATCTGTATTGAGATCATCGTTCGCATAATTAGCATAACACATGACACAGTAATCTTCTTACTTTATCCATAGTTTCATTGATATAAAAAGAGTGATGTTCATTCAAAACATCATCAATAACAATGACTACGATCACTTCGATTATCGTTCTTTTCGCTATTCTTGGCTTCATCCATGCACAAAGTGTCACTATCGGTACTTCAATCGTCCCTGTTGCTGCTTTCCAGGCTTTCGGTATCTCGGGAGCACTTGCAGCACCCATTTCATACGTTCTTAACGCTTTCCTCAACAGGTAAGGCATATTTCAAGTCTATTTTAAGCTAAATACAAGTGATTACAGTACCGGAGCTGGATTTGCCGACCAGTTCAATGCTCAACTTGCAGCAGCTCTCGCTTCTGGTAACACAACTCTCATTTCAACAACTCTCGGAGTTTTGATGCAAGACGTTTTCGGAATCACATTCTGAGGAAAAGAGTGAAGACAAATCGACCTGTTTCACATTGAGAATCAATAAACATTGCATACAACTTTCGTTTAACAAGTATATTGTTGTAGTGTAATTAGAAAATCAAAAAGAAGAACAATTACAACATTAATAGACTAAATAAAAGACGAAGCAAGACGTGAGATGAAGAAAAGGGAAGTAAGATCATTTCATTTTTTTTCAAAGAGCATATTTTGTAAGATGACTAAATTATTTATTCTTAATGTTAGATTGGCCGAGACAAATTAATATTTTTTTTGAATTTACGGAAAATTCGAATGTTGCAGTTATTGTGCGTATAAAATGTACTTGCATAAGAAAATGACAAATGGTGCTAACGAACGGAAGTCACAATCGAGAGGCGAGCGAGATGTAGCCTTTTACATCTCGCCCCGCCTCTTGATTGCCTCTCCGCTGCCTCTCTCTAACCCGGCTGACCTTCGCCGCGCGCTATATTATATATAAAAGAGATCGGAACCATGCAAAACAAGAACGTCTCTTGTGGGAGTGGTTGGCTACTCTCGTACCAAATAAACGTGTATTTTATACGGTCAATATCTTAACCGCATACCATCTCAAATAACAAATAAATGATAAGTTTAAAACGAGGCGGATGGAAGAATGTTTGTGTGGGTGGACACAGTACGACTGATGAACACTGATCGATGGCCCAGAATTATCACCAATTGAATGCCATTTTAATATGCAACCTCCTCTACGTTGGCGAGATGAAGTGAGAAGAGTTATGCGATCGTTCTGGTGGTCTATGCCAATGGATGACGCTAATCGCGTCATTACTCATCTGACCTAAGTCTGATATGACAAAGGAATTTGAATTTGAATTTGAATCAATGCCCTACTCGTAATGGCTAACAACCACATCCCAGCACACCACAGTGTAAAGGGTAAAAGGTAAAGGTATCTACACATCGTTATTCAAGGCACACGAAGTCCTGCGGGTGATCTGCTAGGCCAGTGGAAATTTCAAGTCATTAATTTAGTAAGTAAATCAATGTACAGGAGTGATATGCATGCACGTATTTAAAATAATTGTAACAATAAAACTATTAAGTAATAATGTGCTTCATGGTCTTTCGGCCGCTACGTCCAATTCAGTCCGGAGGGAATAATCTCTTCTCCGGACCTGCTTTACCGCGTGATCTAGTCATTACCAATTCCCCTTTCGGGCGCTTTGGTTGGGCGAAGGCGGTGAAACGACCGGGAATCGAACCCAGGAGAGATATTGATCGATTTATTGATTGAAAATTTCATGAAATTCTTTATTTTTACATTTTAACAACTAATTTTGTCCAATTTATGAGTTCGAAGGAACCAAAATTGTATTAAGTCTTGTCGATTCCTCGGTTATATGAAGCAACGACAGAACGTATTTCCTATAGTGAGGGGTACTGAAAGTGAGAAAAAGCGAATGGAGGATGGAATGGAAGAGCTGAACACCGAAGACGAGCCAACTCAATTCTGAAATTGTGATACATTAAATCCAGACTCCAAGCTAATTTTACTCTCCGCACTATCAATACTCTCTCGTAGACAGGGAAAGTGAGAGAGTGTGGTCAGAGCGGAGATTTTCAAATTAGCTTGGAGTGTGGCTTTAAAGGGAGCGTAACCTCACTCAATCTTCTCTTCGACCCGCAATGCTCTCTTGCTGTTAGAGAACAGACAAATTGTGTGCGAAATGAAGAGGTCATTGAGTGGGGTTACGCTCCGTTTAAGAGAGATGGTCATTAAGACTCGACCACCCCCGGACACGTGCGCTAGCAATGGGAACTGGGGGTCCATACTTGGGTGTTAGGAGTGTCACCGGCCCTTATTACACAAAACAGCAGAAATTTCCTGTTTGTGCCCTCAGGCTATTAGAAAAATTAATTTAAGTGCAAAAACGTTTAAAAATCATAATTTCTCAAATTGTTGAGATAAATTCCAAATATCATTTGCGATGCGTCTAGGGTGCACAGAGCTTGCTAATTCACTATTAGCATCGAATGTGCGTTGATTCCTAAACCACTTTTTTTACTTAAAATTTTTGTTTTTTCGGACAAATTATTGCTTGTTGTAGATTGCTGCAAAGATTTCCGACCAGGTATTGTAGCCTAAGCAATTCTGCATTGATTTCACTTAAAACCGGGTTCTTCCCGTTAGACCATCTTGCCGAAATATTCGCTCGAATTTCCGTCATCGATGGTTTTCCCGAACAAATGTATTTTCCAAACGTATTTTCCAAACGATTGGTGCGGAATTGTGGTCTACACAAAGTTTCGAGGTGAGGCCAGTCAAATGACACAAGAAGCCCATCACTTGGATCAATTTGAAAATTTCGATTTTCATGACCCGGGGGTCATGGTCCGAAAATTTCGAAATTTCTCAAGTTTGAAATGTTTTCATTTATGCGGCTTATTGTGAAGTACCAATGATGTGAATAATATTCATCCAATGCTCAATGGCTGATCTATCCTTTCAACCAATTTTTTGAAAATTTTCATTCTGATTGCGTGCGAAAAATCAGAATTGTGTTTGAATCAGTTTCCAACTTGATTTCTGTAACATTCTGTCATAGTACTTTACAATATACATAATCAATTTGAAAATCGTTCATTTTCGAAAATTCAATTTTTTTGCCATGAACCCGGGGTCATGGAAATCGATTTTTCAAAAGTGAGCCAAATGCCGGGATTTCAGTTCTACTATGTTTACTCATCGTGAAACTTCACATTGTCATTGTCATTTGCTCATTGTCGCAGCATTCGAGTCGACAAACTGCAATATTTCAAAAATTTACCGTGAAAGTAGGCACTCAAATTTAATTTTCTGAATTTTCGAAAATGAACAATTCTCATATTGATTATGTATATTGTATAGTACTATGACAGAATGTTACAGAAAGCAAGTTGGAAACTGATTCAAACACAATTCTGATTTTTCGCACGCAATCAGAATGAAAATTTTCAAAAAAATGGTTGAAAGGATAGATCAGCCATTGAGCATTGGATAAATATTATTCACAGCATCAATACTTCACAATAAGCCGCAGAAATGAAAACATTTCAAACTTGAGAAATTTTGAAAATTTTCAGACCATGACCCCCGGGTCATGAAAATCGAAATTTTCAAATTGATCCAAGTGATGGGCTTCTTGTGTCATTTGACTGGCCTCACTTCGAAACCTTGTGTAGACCACAATTCCGCACCAATCGTTTGGAAAATACGTTTGGAAAATACATTTGTTCGGGAAAACCATCGATGACGGAAATTCGAGCGAAAATTTCGGCAAGATGGTCTAACGGGAAGAACCCGGTTTTAAGTGAAATCAATGCAGAATTGCTTAGGCTACAATACCTGGTCGGAAATCTTTGCAGCAATCTACAACAAGCAATAATTTGTCCGAAAAAACAAAAATTTTAAGTAAAAAAAGTGGTTTAGGAATCAACGCACATTCGATGCTAATAGTGAATTAGCAAGCTCTGTGCACCCTAGACGCATCGCAAATGATATTTGGAATTTATCTCAACAATTTGAGAAATTATGATTTTTAAACGTTTTTGCACTTAAATTAATTTTTCTAATAGCCTGAGGGCACAAACAGGAAATTTCTGCTGTTTTGTGTAATCAGGGCCGGTGACACTCCTAACACCCAAGTATGGACCCCCAGTTCCCATTGCTAGCGCACGTGTCCGGGGGTGGTCGAATATGATCGAGTCTTAGGGAGCATGCCTCTTAATTACTGTAATACTGGAATAATAATATGTTTATCTATTACTTCTCATTTCCTAGATATTTATTTATTCAAAGGTCTCTCGGGTTACACCTGTTGTTTCTCGGACTAGCAAGAAAAAGCAAGAAATCAAAATACAATGTACGTCATGCAGTCATAAGAATAACATTACCCTCTATGAATAGTGTACTAATCAAAAGCCGTCAAAAAGAGAATGAGATGAAACTTTTACGTAAACGTTTCAAGACTCTAGTGGTTATTTTTCATATCTTTTCCAACTCAACACAAGCAAATGAAAGGAAAAATCAGCCATGTTTTTGTAGCGTACAGCAATTTTGAAAAGAAAACTTCATGTAAATGTAGATAAACCTGGTTTTACTGCTCCCGTGTAGATAGCAAATACGTAATATACGATAGGACACATGACGAATGTCGTTGGTCCCGCGAGCTAGAGGGAAACATTTTTAATATTGAGCGTATAAAAACTACTTGTTTTATTTGCCCGCATGACTATTTCTTGTTTTGCGTATTTCAAAAACTAGAACGATATCTTTTAAATATCAAATCAGCGCGACGAACGGGATTGGTAAGAAGTATGAGTGGACAGTTAGGCGAGAGAATGCGTACCCTTGTATTTACATGCAGTTTGTCATTTTGTTATGCAAGTACATTTTATACTGACAATATGTACTATTCGATTTTGGTTCAAATAAGCATGTTTTTCCATTTTCGAAGAATAATAATTACACCTGAATTATTAGAGATTTCATCAATTGCCGCTGAAGGTTTTTCGTTGCCACACTCATGATAGAGGTCTAAAATTAATTTTAAAAATAATATAGTTAATTTATGCGGGTCCATGATTAAAAGTTCTAACGATCGTTTGACTACCGGTAAAACGAGATAAAATGGGAAATCGACGTTAAAATGTGGTATTTTACGGTAAAAATAGGTAAACTGTTATAGCGCATTTTTCCCGGTTTGAATATACTCCAAACACGATGGATTGCTCAGATAAGCCACGCAGCTTCGATATGATGGACAAAAAACCATGGAAAAAATGCACAGTGCTCATAAAACCAGCTAAGAAGATCGTTGTGTGGAGCCGTTGTACGGTAACAATTCAAATTGATCGGCAGAAGGCACGCGCTTTTTGAATGCTACCGTATAGCACGGCTCCACACCACGATCTTCTAAGCTGGTTTTATGAGCACTGTGCATTTTTTCCATGGTTTTTTGTTCATCATATCGAAGCTGCGTGGCCTAACTGAGCAATCCATCGTGTTTGGAGTATATTCAAACCGGGAAAAATGCGCTAGAACAGTTTACCTATTTTTACCGTAAAATACCACATTTTAACGTCGATTTCCCATTTTATCTCGTTTTACCGGTACTTTCTACACAGGCAATGTTCCAAAACTATAATGGACTGTCTCAGAAAATGAATATGCGAACTTGCTTGCTTATTTAGGGTATAAAACGTATGGAAGACTATAAGCGAGGTGAATGAAAATCCGAGAATCACAAACTGAAAAATTAGAGTTACGACATTTTTTTAAATACAATTTATTTCATGAATTAATATCAAATATATCTTTCGGTTCGTGTAAGGAATCTCTATCATTCTATCCGAACAGTCCTATTACAAAAAAAGAACTCGTCTTTAATCATAATTTACATACACTTAACTAGAAACATAAACTCAACATGACAACGACATAGATGAATATCCACATGTACGAAGTATAATTCCGATTTATGTCGAACAATATCCAACATGGTCTCTCTACGGCCCATGTATAGTCTGGCCAGAACTGGTGACAAAAAGCAGGTTCATGTTAAGTGTGTGAAGAAAGAGCAACTACTTGAATTATTTAAAGAAAATTGTTTAAAAACAACCAGAGCAGAGTAGTACCGTCCAAAAGTATGCCAAAAGTGCATTTTTTCGGTGTAACATAAGACTTGTGCGTGCAAAATAAAGTTACACTGAAAAAATGCACTTTTTGGCCTTGCGCTCCTAACAATAAGATACCTCAGTAACGTAGGTATTGTCCGTAGCAATGTCGAATTTGGTCAAATACATACAGGTTGCAATGCCAAAAACAATGGAATGGATGTAAATAAAGAACATCCATTTTTGCACTTTCTGGAATCAAGGCAATTATTTGGAGATTTTATGGCATTTAAAAAATAATGTGATATATCTATATCTTGGTTTAAATACCACACTGATCAAAATGTTTTTAATAGAATAAATGACGTACACTCAATTTAAACAAGGTTCCAGGCATTTGACATAATTGATGTCTATAGAAGAAACAGAAAAGAATAGAGGCGGCGTATTGATTTAGCACAAAGATCATGATTACCTAATGAGCAATCAATCAATTGGTTAGATCCTTTCACAGGAATTCAACTTCGTTTTAGGGATCCATGAACGTTGGTGAGCTGTTTGCCTGCAAATGTGACGTCGATATGAGGAGACGTTTGCCAAAGATTCCCGAAAGGTTTGTCGTCACGTTTTTCGGCAAACAGTTTTCCACCGTTCATGGATACGCACTTAGACTGAAATTTAGAAAAAAATGTTCGATTTGACTCACAACACTTGTGTGCAATGACACTCCCAACGCGCAAAGCAAACCTTCGCTGTAGCCGCCTACTATGGGAAAGAGTGGATAACCTACGAGAAGAATACAGAAGTGTACATCATTCATGGTATTCCAGAACTGAAAACGAGATAAACCCATTTGATGAGACAACTACACTTATAATTTTAAGTCTCAGAAAAGCCAATGTTTTACTGAAAATCAATATTAGATACTACATACTTGAAGATATAGAATGTAAACTTTATATCCTTTAAAATTTGTGGGCGACTTTATCAAAATAAGGTAGACGACAAATAAGGATAGGGTTAATGAACACGCTCCCACAACATGTTGGTAGTAGAAAAATATTCGCTCCGGCCATTCCTTCGCCGTTGGCATTAACTTAAAAGCATTTTTTTTAAAAGTGAGTGATTTTAATAAAAGAACAAGGTAAGTTTATATGGTATTGTTTACAAATATTGTTTACAAAAATAATAAATTGAAATGGTTGGACGACCACATGTTACTTATCAAGTCAACTTCAAAAGATCAAGGACGTTTTTTTTTCACCTGTCGGATGTATTGCGTTGACGACGAAGTATAAGGTGATAATACAAGTAACGCTCGTTTTTCACTTTGTAAAAAATTATCACTAAATTTGGAGGATTGGATTCTATAAATATACGTCATGCACATTGATGACGTTGTGCCATCTACCTTTGCCTGCTCATTGACATTTCCGCGAATCTAGATTTTTCCGAAATTTTCAGAGAAATAATTTCGAAATTTTTTCCATTTTCCGAAAGCACAGCACTAGTATGTCAATATATGGAGAATATGGTAATATTTATATAACGAGAGTAATGAAAAGATTCGATTAGAAGCCGCATCCTTGAAGCTTGATAAATTCCGCCATAAGATTTATTCTGTGCTTATTCTTACGATTTCATATGTATTGTCAAGCAGTGTTTCAAGTTCCATGGATACCAATCACGATCAATCTATGACGTAAAATAAAAAAGATAAATGCTGAATAGCAAAACTATTTTTGTAAATAATTTTTCAGGAATATGACTAAATATGCTTAATGAATGAAATTAAATCATTTTACATCCCGTTGTGTTTATCGTCTTCTTTTTGATTTGTTAATTGCACTACGGTAAACCGAGAGCCTCGAAATCAACTATAGGGACGATTGAAGTACCGATAGTGACACTTTGTGCATGGATGAAGCCAAGAATAGCGAGAAGAACGATAATCGAAGTGATGGTAGTCATTGTTGTTGATGATGATTCGAATGAAAACAACTCATTTTATATCAATGAAACTATGGAGAAATTAAGAAGATTACTGTAGCATGTGTGACATGTTAATTTTGTGATGGAGGATAAACACCGTGTTTTCAATTTTGAGTCACTACAAAAATATGTTCTAGACATTTTCGAGCAAGGCAATAACAGAGGAACTCGAACATAGATCATCTTTTTGGTAAAGATGAAATATATGAATGCCTATTTCTCGTTTCTGTTTTACATGCAGTTAGTGATGGTCAGGTAGAACACTAGACTCATTTCATATCTTTTTGAAAAAAATGAGAATCAAATTACGACTAGAAATACTGCAAAGAATGGTGTATTAAGGCATGAATCCGATTATGGTTCTTGCGCAATTCCTGAAAATGAACGACCGCGAAGACTTTCTGGATCAAACGAAGACGCATTCTCCATCAACAAATTGATGTATTCCACATCTGTTAAGATCTGCATCAAAGTGATCAATATATGCTCAAATTCTGATTATTTTTATTATTTCCATGTACAAATCTCTGACATCGGCCTCAATCGATCCATCGACGTTGACCTGTATTGAGAATACGCCCCAGACGACGAGTTCATCTGTTATTGCCTTGCTCGAAAATGTCTAGAACATATATAGTGACTCAAAATTGAAAACACGGTGTTTATCCTCCTTCACAAAATTAACATATCACACATGATACAGTAATCTACTTACTTCCATAGTTTCATTGATATAAAAAGAGTCGTTTTCATTCAAATCATCACCAATAACAATGACTACCATCACTTCGATTATTGTTATTCTCGCTATTCTTGGCTTCATCCATGCCCAAAGCATCACTATCGGTACTCAAATCGTCCCTATAGTTGATTTCGAGGCTCTCGGTATCTCGGGTGCACTTGCAGTACCCATTTCATACGTTCTCAACGCTTTCCTTAACAGGTAAGGCATATTTGGACTTCATATTAATTTACTTACAATCTTCTACGGTTTGTGATTACAGCACCGGAGCTGGCCTTGCCGACCAGTTCAATGCTCAACTTGCAGCAGCTCTCGCAGCGGGTAACACAACTCTCGTTGAGACAACTATCGGAGCCTTGATTCAAAAGGTTTTCGGAATCAACTTCTGAGAAACAGTGTGAAGACAAATCGATTGAGCTTCAATAAACATTTCATAAGATTTTCGTTTAACGTGGCAGGGTCAAGACGTACAGTATCGGTCAAAAGTATTCAGACGAAACTTTGCAGTCTAATAACTTTTGACTCAGATGAGCAATCGGACTCATCTTTTGGCAGTTTACTATAGTACTATTGTGTAGTGATCCTGGAACAACTCTGCATTTACTCAGCGATAATTATTTACTCAGCCGGATTTTTCTGAGACCTATTTTAACAGTGTATGAACAACATTTACTGAGGAGTAGAATCCACTATGGGATACATTCCAGCTAATTCATTCCTCTGAGAAAATCGGAAAATCCGAAAGAGGTCGAAAATTGTTAGGGTATGACTTTTTTAAACCACCTAAAAAAACAAAATGAACATGTGGGACTAAACGAGCATCGATAGCCTTTAACGATAATCTTCAGTCTTCACGATAATTCACCTGGTAGGGTGTCAGCCTAATCGGACAAGTTATGAGCATTTCGAAAAAATCATGAAAAAAATTCTTACAATTGTTGGCCTTCGTTCTCTTAACTTCAGTTGAAGATCTCGAAATTTTATAAAACACTAGTAAACTGTTTTCTACTATTGAAAGCAACCGGGTTCGAAACCCATGGCATGTAAACCGTTACGTCAGAGGTTCCCCCTATCTATTCCGTGGGATAGTCCAACTCACAATCTTTTTGAAGAATATGACTACCCACACAAACGCAATTTTGTCTCAAAATGCGGGAACCACACACGCGGGGGATATGCACATTCTTCTATGCTAAAGAAACATGTTGCCATTCAATCGGCTTGATTCATTCAGACCAATTCACACCGTTCATGATACAATTATTTCGTACGATATATTGTTTGGTTTTAGATGTATTTTACTGGATCATCTTCAACATCTTTAATTAATATTTTTAAACGTAGTACATGCAACAATACCGCGTTAATAAGCGATGTGGGTTTATGTATACAATACAACAAAAGAAAACTGTGCCCGCATAGAGCTTATTCACATTTTCTAGTTCACCACGTGTATGAAACATCCGTTACCTCTCTTTCACCCTTATTGTAATAATATATATAATATATTTATCGCATCTTGGAGAAAAGAGACATGAGAGATTTTTTTCATAAACAATTAAAATACAGTCGCGCCGGAAAGTCAGTGCCAACTTTTTGTTTCTGCTATATTTTTTTAACCAAGCGTGCTATGGGGCCGCTTTCGCGAGTTTTTATGGGAAATTTATCGAGGAATCCGGCCCTGACATTGCCGACTCATGAAAATTTCTCATTATTGCGTAATGATGACGCAATCGAAGTCCACTTTTTTGAAAAATCATAACTCCGAGGACAAATTTTTTCCAGCCTACCGTTCTTCTATAAGTTTGAGATCTACGCGTCGGCTACCCAGAAAAAATTTTTTAGGTTGCTGCGATTTTTTTCAACCGCAGCGGCCTTGCTGCAAAATGGCGGCTGCAAACTCAGATCTCAGCTCCAAGACATGCTAGAGACTCGTTCTTGGGATCAAAATGATCCTTATGATGTCCCAAATAATCCCTGAAAGTTTGGTCCTGATCGGACCACAATTGCCTTCAGTACACCAAAAAGTCACTTTTTCAGATGACCTCACTTTGAGGGCCTACAAGTACGTGAGTGATTTTTCTAAAAATGTGGTTCTTGTGCTAAAATATGCCAAATCCATCCCAGAAGCCATCCTCACACTTTGGTGAAAACACCTTGCTTCGCATCTTCACGGCAAACGATAAGCGAGCATGCACTCGTTTCGGAGGCGCACGTCCAGGGGAGGGGAAGGAGGGGAGGGGCGCGCGCACTCACAGTGAGTGTGTGCAGGAAAGACTGATGTGGCACCGAGGGGCTGCAAGATGGGTTCTCCCAAGCTTGCAGACGTATTCTATGATGGTTTCGGCACATTTTAGCACAAGAACCAAAATTTTAGAAAAATCACTGTCATAATTGTATGCCCTTAAAGTGAGGTCATCTGAAAAAAGTGACTTTTTGGTGTACTTTTTTTGTGTCCTACTGATTTTTCTAAATTTTTTCAATTCTTGTTCTAAAATGTATTCTTTTCAATTAAAAAAAAATCACTAGGCCACCATAAAGTACTCCAAAAAGTCACTTTTTTCAGATGACCTCACTTTAAGGGCATACAATTATGACAGTGATTTTTCTAAAATTTTGGTTCTTGTGCTAAAATGTGCCGAAACCATCATAGAATACGTCTGCAAGCTTGGGTGAACCCATCTTGCAGCCCCTCGGTGCCACATCAGTCTTTCCTGCACACACTCACTGTGAGTGCGCGCGCCCCTCCCCTCCTTCCCCTCCCCTGGACGTGCGCCTCCGAAACGAGTGCATGCTCGCTTATCGTTTGCCGTGAAGATGCGAAGCAAGGTGTTTTCACCAAAGTGTGAGGATGGCTTCTGGGATGGATTTGGCATATTTTAGCACAAGAACCACATTTTTAGAAAAATCACTCACGTACTTGTAGGCCCTCAAAGTGAGGTCATCTGAAAAAGTGACTTTTTGGTGTACTGAAGGCAATTGTGGTCCGATCAGGACCAAACTTTCAGGGATTATTTGGGACATCATAAGGATCATTTTGATCCCAAGAACGAGTCTCTAGCATGTCTTGGAGCTGAGATCTGAGTTTGCAGCCGCCATTTTGCAGCAAGGCCGCTGCGGTTGAAAAAAATCGCAGCAACCTAAAAAAATTTTTCTGGGTAGCCGACGCGTAGATCTCAAACTTATAGAAGAACGGTAGGCTGGAAAAAATTTTCCTCGGAGTTATGATTTTTCAAAAAAGTGGACTTCGATTGCGTCATCATTACGCAATAATGAGAAATTTTCATGAGTCGGCAATATCAGGGCCGGATTCCTCGATAAATTTCCCATAAAAACTCGCGAAAGCGGCCCCATAGCACGCTTGGTTAAAAAAAATATAGCAGAAACAAAAAGTTGGCACTGACTTTCCGGCGCGACTGTACATATTAAAACAAGAAGTAGCGACGATATAGGTGCAATTACAGGATTGCAACCTTTATAGAATTACTAAACACTTGAGGAGAGATTGATGTGACAATAGTTCGATCTAAATTATTCCATTTGCGGACAACACGATTTGAGAAAAATGATAGATAGCGATTACTAAATGAAGGGTTCATACAAATTCTAAGTTGATGACCTCGAGTAAAATTCAATGTGTTGGAAAATATAAAGATGCTACGGGGGTCAATATCAATAAAATTATGAATGATCTTGAATGTTACAGTAAGATCAATAATTGTTCTACGGGTGTCTAAAGTAGGGAGGTCCAAGGCCCGTAGACAGTCCTCATACGAATCTGGAGTATCTGATAAGTACTGATTCAATTAGGGCATTCAAAGACGACGACATGGGGTTCCACACTTCAGAACAGTATTCGAGCAGTGGACGGACATAAGTGCAAAATAGACGGGAATAGACAACTGGGCTTTTTGATGTGAAAGAACAAAGGATGTACAGTATCGTCCAAAAGTAATGGGACACTTTTTCATTTTTTATAACTTTTGAACCAGAAAAGCAATAAAGCTGATCTTTTGAGTCAATGTAGAGAATTTATCAAGGAATATTACCATGATGTGTTGGTGTAATTAACTTAGTTAATTTTTGCGTAGTGATGACGCTACCGAAGTACCCTTTTTTTGAAAATTCCCATTTCTTTAGTGAAAAACCCTGTTCTTCGGGAACACTGTGAGAGTGGAGACCCCCACTAGGGCAGTACAGTCAAACAATCCGGAATGGCTCCGACTCCGATTTCAAGCTGTGGCAGGGCAACTTTGACCTAAAAAATTTATAACTTTGACCTAAAATCTCGCCACTAGCATCATTTTGGAGCTTGGAACGGGTCGTTATCACATCTCGGCTTCCAGATGTGATAACGACCCGTTCTAAGCTCCAAAATGATGCTAGTGGCGAGTAATGTTTCCAACCAAATTACGGTAGTCATAGCTCGTCATTTGCCCTCAGGGCATAAAATATTTTTTTTTTGGGAATGACCGATTTTGAGACCCTACCGTTCAGAGGGCGGGTCTTCTAAAATTATGTTTCCTGCGCAAGCAGCTTTGCAATATATCCTACATTAATTTCCCTTATTTTGGTTTAGTTTCGATTCCTTTCAGACCCGCAGCAAACGTTATGCTGAGGTCTACTCGGTGCGCACTCTTGCGCCTTCTCTCTTACTGCTTTCGCCTCTGGGCCTCTATTGACGAAATCTCTTAGTTTCAAAGTACCAATGCAAGTTAGAGATGTTCACAAAAGTTTTTACACTATTGCTAAACTTTAATCTTTGATCTTTGTATTTTGATCTTTACTCGCTACAACCGAGTAGACCTCAGCATAACGTTTGCTGCGGGGAATCGGAACTAAATCAAAATAAGGGAAATTAATGTATAACATATTGCAAAGCTGCTTGCGCAGGAACCATAATTTTAGAACACCCGCCCTCAGAACGGTAGGGTCTCAAAATCTGTCCTCCCCAAAAAAATTATTTTATGCCCTGAGGGCAAATGACGAGCTACGACTACCATAATCTGGGGATAAACATTACTCGCCACTAGCATCATTTTGGCGCTTAGAACGGGTCGTTATCACATCTAGAAGCCGAGTTATAAATTTTTTAGGTCAAAGTTGCAACCCTGCCACAGCTTGAAATCGGAGTCGGAGCCATTCCGGATTGTTTGACTGTACAGCCCTAGTGGGGGTCTCCACTCTCACAGTGTTCCCGAAGAACAGGATCTTTCACTAAAGAAATGGGAATTTTCAAAAAAATGTACTTCGGTAGCGTCATCACTACGCAAAAATTAACTAAGTTAATTACACCAACACAATATGGTAATATTCCTTGGTAAATTTTCTACATTGACTCAAAAGATCAGCTTGATTGCTTTCCTGGTTCAAAAGTTATAAAAAAATGAAAAAGTGTCACATTACTTTTGGACGATACTGTAGCAGGAGCGAGCTTTAGCTTTTTTCATTATGTTGCTAATATGTTCAGTGAACTCCAAAGAATTTGAATATGTGACACCGAGATCTTTGATCTCAGTGACGCAGGGTAGAAGGGTGTTGTTGATCGAAAAATTGAATGGGGGTGATTCGGGCCCATGTCTATACCCGTCTATTTTGCACTTATGTCCGTCCACTGCTCGAATACTGTTCTGAAGTGTGGAACCCCATGTCGTCGTCTTTGAATGCCCTAATTGAATCAGTACTTATCAGATACTCCAGATTGGTATGTAAACGCTGTCGTCTACCGTACACCTCGTATGAGGATCGTCTACGAGCCTTGGACCTCCCTACTTTAGAAACCCGTAGAACAATTATGGATCTTACTGTAACGTTCAAGATCATTCATAATTTTATTGATATTGACCCCCGCAGCATCTTTATATTTTCCAACACATTGAATTTTACTCGAGGTCATCAACTTAGAATTTGTATGAACCCTTCATCTAGTACTCGCTATCTATCATTTTTCTCAAATCGTGTTGTCCGCAAATGGAATAATTTAGATTGAACTATTGTCACATCAATCTCTCCTCAAGTGTTTAGTAATTCTATAAAGGTTGCAATCCAGTAATTGCACCTATATCGTCGCTGCTTCTTGTTTTAATATGTATTTTAATTGTTTATGAAAAAATCCCTCGTCTCTTTTCTCCAAGATGCGATAAATATATTATATATTATTACACATTATGACTGTTTTCGTGTGTGACATTGTGAGTCCCCACTGGGTACTCCATGCAGGAATTGAATCTAATGCAGTTTGCAAGGCGGTAGGGTTATTAACAGAGAAGACTTTGAGATCATCTGCATAAATATAACATTGAACATTTGGGGGCAACACGGATGCAACGTCTGAAATATACAATGAGAAAAGGAGGTGCCAAGACATGATCCTTGAGGGACTCCACTAATAACATTGAAAGTGTTAGACATTGTATCACCTACTATAACTGATTGGGTGCGATTATGAATGAAAGAGCTAATCCATTTGAGAAGACATAAATCCATTTGAGAAGACATAAAAGGGCTCTGAACTAATGTGCTTTCCCTGCACGGCCTGATCTTTCTAGATGTTTTGACACAGAATCGCAACTTCTCGTTCACTCCTCAATATAATCTTATAGGAAGAGTGCCCTCTCTCAATGACCTCTTCATTCATCTTCATTGATCTTCTTTCATCTCAATCATCTCAATGACCTCTTGACTTGACTTCTCAACTTCTTGACTTCAACAAAACCTTCAACTTCAACAAGTTGACTTCTTGACTTCTTCTCAATGACCTCTTCATTGCGCACAATATTTCTCTGTTTTCCAACAACGAGAGAGCGTAGACCGTTCACAAATGTGTCAGCCCATTTAATAGACAACTAGATAGAGACTCAACTACAAATTGTAGTTCAAGGGAAAAGAAAGACATGTTGATCAACCCCACTGATACGACAAGAATATCAGGGAGAATCATACGCTTTATTTCCTTACAAAGTCACCAAATTTGGTATTGAAATAATAAGCAGATGTATATATACATGCAATTTACAATGTTTTTGACGATATTGAAATAAACATATAAAAGAAGGGGACACACGAGTTTTTTCGTGACTAAACTGACCAGGCAGAACTATAGATCACATCTTCCTGTACGCAAAAACAATTTTCACTAAAATTTTAGGTGCCCCAACATGTCGTAATCCGAGCATAAAGTTCATTGATCCCCCAGGGAAAGGCGCGAGTTTTTGAATTTGAAGGACAAATATAAAGAAGGTTGCAAACGGGAATCTAACCCGCGTGTCGCGGTTACAAGCGCTGACTACTAACCACTGAGCTACACGCTCTACTCGTTCAATCTCTCAAATCTAATAGAGAACATAATGTCGCTTCCTATGTCCCACGTTCTTCTTGTTAATAGCGCACCCCAAATCTCGTGGGCCACCTTCTTTAAATTAATAATATTAATAGATGTACAAATAAAGTTTTGCATGCATTTTAAATGCAATTTAAAAAATAGGAGAGCCAATAATGTGTCCTGATGTATCGTGTTAATACGCAATAAGGCATATTATTGGCTAACCCATACTATGTGGTGCATGATAAAAGGGGAAGACGTCATGCGGGAAAAGGACGGGATTAACTAAATATATTTATTGTAATGACACAGATCAGCAGACATTTGTGAGATCAATGTAGCACATAGATTAACTGTGATGTATGATACATACTAATCGCTATCCTGAATTAGCATATGTTTCTAAATGTAAATATAATTGAGTATCATAGGATCAACTTTAATGATCTATCTGTAAGTAGGACGTCTTACAATTAATAAAAATAATAGTAATAATAAAAATAATAATAATAATAAAAATAAAAATAATAATAATAATAATAATAATAATAATAATAATAATAATAATAATAATAATAATAATAATAATAATAATAATAATAATAATAATAATAATAATAATAATAATAATAGTAATAATAGTAATAATAGTAATAATAATAATAATAATAATAATAATAATAATAATAATAATAATAATAATAATAATAATAGTAATAATAGTAATAATAGTAATAATAATAATAATAATAATAATAATAATAATAATAATAATAATAATAATAATAATAGTAATAATAATAATAATAATAATAATAATAATAATAATAATAATAATAATAATAATAATAATAATAATAATAATAATTATCCAATTGTTACAAATTCAACTGTTTCACAATAACATGGGACGGCGCTTAGGGGGTACTATTAACACGGGGTATATAGTTAATACTGTATAGACAAAGAGAAATTGAGAGAGTCAAATATGCAAATCGGATAGGCGCTCTCTACATGCCTTGAAAGTTGTCATTACAGAGTCAAAAAAATCAAAAATTGCCAAAAATAGCTGAATTCTGCATCTGCGACATGAAAATTTTGTTTCACTGATCCGTGAAAATTTTGTTTCCCTGATCAGTCAAAATTTTGTTTCACTGATCCTTTAGTGCACGACACTGAACAAAGCCAACAATGCCAGACTTCCTCTCGTCCATTCCATTCTATGTTATGGATTGTCGTGTGCGGTAAGCCTTCGTTTAAAAAAAAATAATATCTGCTCAACAATTTTACCTAGCTTCTTTTTCGTTGCATGCCATTTATCGTAGAACACCTGTCTATTCTATTCGGTAATTTGTAGATGGTCGATGGCGAGCCTAGGTGTCAGCCTCCCCCCGGAGTAACATGTGGGCGTAACATGTGGGCGACAATGAGCGATTCAGAGCCTGCTCATCGTGCGAGAAAAAATGCGGGGATATTGGAGAAGTAAGTTGTTTTGGTACATTGTTTTCTTCTAAAATTCTATATCAATCCGGAGAACTGTTATGGACAATTAAGAAAATAACTCAATCGAAAATGAGTGTAGGTAGAGAATATAGATCAGATGTTCGAAGTTAAGAGATTGCGGAGTAACGTGAGAGTGCTCGCAAATAAATGCCTATACAGTACTGATTGATCGGTATTTACAGCCTTCCTGCGATAGAATATGCGGTCCTGCAAAGTGTCAATGCAATAATGTAAGTTGAATTTTAAAGCTCAACAAAGGGCCTTAGTAAGTAATATTAAGTTACGCATTTATACTTTTCCAGCCTTAGAATGCATTCTACAATTTTTTTCCAGGAATTCTACCGTAACTCATCCGGACAGTGCGTAACTAATTCAGAGTGTGGCGAAATACCTCCCGCCGGCGAGACTTGTGGAGCCAATGAACACTACTGTGCATCAGCATGCGAGCCAAAATGCGGCGAAAAAGTAAATGTAAGTTGTTTTGTTACTTTTTTCTTCTAAAATATCATATCAACCTGCAGAATTATTATGGAAAGTAAAAAAAAATAACTCAATAGAAAAGGAGGAGGATATGCCGAGAACAGAGAAAAGTTGTTTGAGATAATGAGCGTGAAGGGGTGACGTGAGAGTACTCGCAAATAAATGCCTATACATTATTGATTTATCGTATTTGCAGATATTATGCAATAGGAACTGTGACGGTTCAAGGTGCGAATGTGACGATGTAAGTTGTATTTTACAGCTCAATGAAGTGACTTAGTAAGTAATACTAAGTAACTTATTAAATCGGACTTTATTCTAAATTTTTTCCAGGGCTTCTTCCGTAACTCATCCGGAAAGTGCGTAACGAGATCAGAGTGCGACCGTTCTTCACGCATAGTATTCCCAGACGACAAATAAATTGTATTTCCAGAATAAACATCCAGATACGATTATTCTGTTATTGACCGTATAAACATCACTTGAATTTTTTGTTCGAGATTAGCCACAATGACAATTTCTTTGTTTACATCGTCGCGTGACAGCCGAAGTCGAACAGGATCTTTTTGGTCGCCCTTGCCACATGGGGTCGGGCTTTGACGTACTGGAAGTAAATCCGGTCGCGCAGCCTGGGAATGGAGGGGACCTTGCACTTCAGAGTCTGCAGTTGGCGAAAGTATATCGCGGCCGAAATAGTCGACCCCTGTGAGAAGAGCTCCTAACACACCACACCGCCTCTGCCCCACCAGACAGACAACATGATCTCCTTCTGGTGAAGTCTCTGGTGTTGAAATCCTTGCATGATGACGAATACAAGTATAATCATGCATGATTCGACATTCCATGCATGATCATGCGTGGAATATCCATCGTTCGTGATCATGCATGGATCTTCCGTGATCATGCACGAATTTTCCATGATCATGCATGAAATGGCAGAATCCATTCATGATCACGGATAATCCATGCATGATTCGAGTATTTTCCATGCATGATCATGCCACTAATTGCACGAATTTTACTTGGATCATGCAAGGATTCAAACACCTGAGGTTCCGGTATGTCGATGGGATTTTGCTGCTCATCTCGATTGACCACCCCCCCCCCCCCGAACCATGCGGACTACTTCGTCGTAAAGGGTCCAGTTCTTATCTCCAGTGCTGATCCTTTCGTTCCGAGCCGTTGTGTGAGCATACGAAAGTGGATACAGACACTGACCCGCACGGTTGTCTTCTGCTTGTCCGACAGTCGTTGTGGTAACCATCAACCTTACTTCTGGACCTTGACAAGTTCCTGTAGGCCTCGAACGATGGAGGCTCACAAGGCTAACAAGTCTAACAAGGCTAGAGGCTACGCCGTTAACTAACAAGTTGTTGTAAGACTGCCGAATTTCTCTGGCGTATAACACATACCCCTTCTTATTCTCCGGACCTCACTCTCTCGGGATACTGCTTTAGTTAAGGAGTCCAACTCACTTTAATAAATGAAAAGAACACAAAAAACATTGAAATGGCCTCACAGATTGCACAATGACGCAGACCTTCCAGAAATTGTGAGCCCATTGTGTGGCTCGGTAATAGCAGGAAACCACAACAACAAATAAATTCATCCTCAATCTCGTCGATAGACTAATTGTAAGATAATTTAATTTGAATATGTACCTCAAAATTCAAAGGTACTTACGTTACAACCTAATCATATATCCATTGCAATATGTTAAACTCATAACCCTTTGGCACTTTTCGTATCTTTATTGAAGAACTGTTCTCTGTTTTCCATACATCTCGGTAACTTTCTCTATGTTATAACCCACTCCACTGTTTGTGTGTTTCCTTACCGTTTTTGGCTGACCCTTTTTATCAATTTTCCTTTCTTTTCCTTTCCATTTCTTCATCATCCTCATAACAACAAATGTGTGCAAAAAGGTGTGTAGGATCAATCGATAAGTCGATTTGATTTTTACTTTCCACTCGCTGATCTCGAATGCGTAAAACGTGACCATTGTGTCCTGTAAGCGCCCATTCCAACCCAAACTTAATGTCCTCCCAGTGCCCCTACGCAAATACTTCTCAATCATCGACGACACCTTTTTGAAATCGTTTTCTCTCGTTACTAATGCTTGTCTATATGAGATGCCCCAACACCCTTAAACGATGCGGAAAAAAGTAGTCATTGAGTCAACTCTCGTACAAATGATTCAAGTGATTTTATTCGGTCAATAACTATAGAATTATAACTGGAAGTTAATCATTCGAATATTATTCGTGTACCGTCACACTCCGATTCAGTTACACACTGTCCGGATGAGTTACGGAAGAATCCCTGGAAAAAAAGTTATCAGAATTAATAAGTTACTACTCAAGTCACTTTGTTGAGTTGTAAAATACAACTTACATCGTCGCATTCACAATCTGCACCGCCGCACATCTTAACGCAGAATATCTGCAAATAGCGATGAATCAATACTGTATGGGCATATATTTGCGAGTGCTCACACTCTACCCTTTCAGAAAATAGAGCAGAAATACACTGTATCAAGATTAAGCACTTTACCCTTTCATTCTCATAATTTCAAACAACATTTCTATGTTCTCGGCCTACCCTCATTTTCTATTGAGTTAATTTCTTTACTTTCCACAACAGTTCTGCAGTTTGATGTATGTTTGAAGAAAACAAATTACCAAAACAACTTACATTTACAGGTTCGCCGCATTTTGGCTCGCACATTGATGAACACGTAGTGGAGTGCTCATTGGCTCCACACGTCATTACTGCGTGAGGTATGTCGCCACACTCTGATTTATTTACACACTGTCCGGATGAGTTACGGAAGAATCCCTGGAAAAAATCTAGAATAAATTCTAAGCGCGATTTTATAAGTTACTTAGTATTACTTACTAAGTCACTTTATTGATCTGTAAAATACAACTTACATCGTCACATTCGCACCTTGAACCGTCACAGTTCCTATTGCATAATATCTGCAAATACGATAAATCAATAATGTATAGGCATTTATTTGCGAGTGCTCTCACGTCACCCCTTCACGCTCATTATCTCAAACAACATTTCTCTGTTCTCGGCCTATCCTCCTCCTTTTCTATTGAGTTAATTTCTTTACTTTCCATAATAATTCTGCAGTTTGATATGATGATTTAGAAGAAAAAAGTACCAAAACAACTTACATTTACTTTTTCGCCGCATTTTGGCTCGCATGCTGATGCACAAGTTGAGTAGTGTTCATTGGCTCCACACGTCTCGCCGGCAGGAGGTAGTTCGCCGCACTCTGATTTAGTTACGCACTGTCCGGATGAGTTACGGAAGGTTCCCTGGAAAAATTCTAGAATAAATTCTAAGTACGATTTAATAAGTTACTTAGTACTACTTACTAAGGCCTTTGTTTAGTATAAAAGTACAACTTACTTTATTGCATTGACACTTTGGATTGCCGCAGAACTTAATGCAGCCCTCCTGTAAATAGCTATCAATCATTACTGAATAGGCATTTTTTTGAGAGTGCTCGCATGCTACCCCTTCAGTCTCATAATTTCTATGTTCTCGGCCTACCTCCTTTTCTATTGAATTAATTTGTTTACTGTGAATAACAGTTATGCGGTTTGATATTTTTTTTTCATAGAAGAACACAAAGTACAAAAACAACTTACATCTCTTTCCCCGCATTTTAGCTCGCACATTGATGAACACCTTTTGTAGTGCTCATTGGTTCCACATGTTACTCCGGCGGGAGGTATGTCGCCACAATCTGCTTTAGTTACACACTGTCCGGATGAGTTACGGACGAAACCCTGTAAAATGAAACAATAAATCTACATTCACCTTCTTAAGGCTTCGTTGCATTTGCCTTACGTGCTTACGCCGTAACCTCATCCGCTTCGTCTCCGTCGTTATGGCGAATGTTACGGCAAGTAAGGCGAATGTAACGATGCATAAAGGGGCTGACACCTTTGTGTACAGAGAAAAGGTGTGCACAATGAAGAGGACATTGAGAGAGCTTACGCTCCCTTTAAAGATGGAGGCCCTCGAGTTGTTTTCTTGAGAATAGGATAGTAGAATGATAGAGTTTCAGCACACGAACAGAAAGATTTGATATTGATTTTTGGCATGTAGAGAGCTACTACCCGATTTGCATTTTTTCCTCTTAATTTAATATTCTCCCTCACGCTAGTTTCAATACATAAAAAAACAATAAACCCCGTGTTAGTCGTTGCGGGAGCCCGTCAGGCAAACTCAAAGTCTCCTTCTTTAAAGAAAAAAATCATTGGAACAAAGCATTTGGGATGCCTTACTGCTATGGTATTTCAAAACTTAACTTAAAATACGTCACTTACCTGAAGTTCAAGTGAACGAATATTTCACGAAATACACTACATGATGTACCCCACTTGAAGAAGACTTATGTATTTCTAACTTGAAATATCTTCACAAGTCTTCTTCTAGTAAAACTATAGGTACACTTTAAGTTTTGAAATTCCAGAGTAAGTCACTTTGATGATCTTTAAAATACAACTTACCAAATCACATTGACATTTTGGAGCTCCGCACATCAAAGGGACTAATTCCTGAAACTAACGATCGTAAATATATGAATTTATCTGCGACTAAACTATCGACCTCATAATTTCATACACCATTTTTATGTTCTCAGGCTACCATCCTTTTCTATTAAGTTCCGTAGCAGTTCTGCAGTTTTTTAGTTTTTTTTTAGTTTTGCATATGTAGTTTTTTACAAGAAGAAAAAATGTACCAAAGCATCTTCAATATCACCGCATTTTGGGTCCTGTGATGAACACATTACGTAGGACTCATTCGCTCCACAGATCTCTCCTGCGGGAGGCTGACACTTTGGCTGACCATCTACCATCTGCAAATGACTGAATAGAACAGAAAGATTCTTTGATAAATGATTTGCATCGAGAAAGAATCTCGATAAAAGTGCTGAGCAGATAAAAGAAAATTGACGAAAGCTTACCGCACATCCCTCAGAACAATAAATATCAGCGCATGTCCTTCCTGGAATGGCGTTCATTAAAATTTATACATGATCGATCAGAATCACAATTAATAAATCAATATATTGTTTTCTACAACAATATGATTTTTTAAACCTCTTCTTCGTGCCGAAGCTACTGCAAGTACAGCTACAGTCATGATCTGGAATTATCAATCAATATTATTTTAATTTTGCAAAATCATAAAAAAACAGAATTCAATAAATAAAACTTACGAAAACTTTCAACATCATGCCACAAGCGAGAAGAATCTATGTGAGGGTGAATCTTTCCCCTAACTCTGTTCCACTTTATATATCAAACCAAAAGGAAGTCTGACATTGTTGGCTTTGTTCAGTGACGTATGGTACTGATCACTGAAACACAATTCTCATGGAACAGACAAACAAAATTTTCACTGATCAGAGAAACAAAAGTTTCATACCGCAGATGCTGAATCCAGCTAATCCTTACAAAATAATTTTTTTCTTACCTTAATTGGTAAGTATATCATATTATTTTAGTTCCTCCTATACTTGTCTTCATAGCGGATATCACAGAACAAAAGGAATATTGTATCAACTAATGTGTGGAAAAAACAGTGAGTTTTACTGATCTGAAAAGGCACCACAATAATCGAAAAGAGGATGTCGAAATTTGAATTAATGTCTGGTGTCCTTGTCATTAGAACGTACGTCAATTTTCCTTAATATTTTCATGCATTCCCAGCTGGAATATTATACTTGATGAAGCACTCTTGTGATGTACGATAATAAATGTTAGATACCTATTCTCATGTATATCAATTACGTTATTCTCGTTTAGTAATCATCTCTAATCCCTATGTATATAGTCCATTCCTATTTGGTATGCATATCGATCAGACTATTTCATCATGTAAGATTGTTTACGTGCTCTGGTATTTCCAAACTAGTAGTTTACTTGCGTGACGTCACAGACTAGCAGTTTACTGTTAGTTTACTACTAGTGAAAGAACATTTGACTAAATTCAATGCCGTATTATACACCACTTCTAGTAAACTTACGTTTAACTAGCCGTAGACTTGCAAGTCTACGGCTAGTGGGAAAAATAAGTAAACTACTAGTTTGAAAATACCAGAGTGTGAGATGAGACTGTAGACTACACTCTGTCTGATCCACACACTCTCTCGTCCCCCCCCCTCTCTCTCTCGTGTCTGGCCCCGCCCACTTATGTCTAGACATAGCCGATCAGTCTAGAGTTGATTCAGTCATCCCTATCTTTCCACTTGGTGCCTCTCCTCTGCTAATAAATCTGAGGAAGTAACTCTTGTGTACACTCACACTACAATACACCACAACTGGGCGAAGCAAGGACTTAACACTAAATATTCAACATGTGTTAATGAAATCAATACATCAATGACTGGTTCTAGTGCGATACTCTTATATATTTACAGGATATGAATTCGAACAATACAATTCGTTCAAAAAATGATTTTGGAAGCTCAAAAAGCAATATACAAGAGTATAATGATGTCGAAAAATCGAGAAAGCTTGATTTGATTACATATATACATCAATAGAAATTACCAAAAAGGTAGGCATCGTGTTTCGAGTGAAGCGGAAGTAGTAAATGGAAAAAAGAGATGGATTAAAGCGATCTCTCGAACTCTTTCCGCTCCACTTTATGTTTTAATGCTCTTTGCCGAGTGAAATGACTCACATTGTTCATAGAACAGAGAAACACTAGACACGTAAAAATAGCTTCTTCTGCCTTTCTGTCTGAGGTGCTGTCGGTTCGACTAAGTTCTCCGTTTTACCATTGCCTATCAACAGACAAGGATCAACAGTCGAATCCCCTCCTAGAATGCTTTGGAATGCTTGGAGGCGCAATTACAGCTGTCAAGCGCGTCTAATGGACGATATAGGAACGTTTTCGTGGGTTTTCTACTTCAGTCAAAAGTTCAAGTTCGATCGTTTCCTTGAATGGAGAAAAGAGAGAGAGACGCAAGAATAAGAACTAGCAAGCAAATCCCTCCTGCCGCTGACTTACTCTTCTACGTTTAGTGTTGATAAGATAAATGTATTGTATTGTGCGTATAAAATGTACTTGCATAAGAAAATGACAAACGGTGCTAACGAACGGAAGTCACAATCGAGAGGCGGGCGAGATGTAGCCTTCTACATCTCGCCCCGCCTCTCGATTGTCTCTCCGCTGCCTCTCTCTAACCCGGCCGACCTTCGCTCTAGTGCAAAGAAAAGAAGATATTTTTATGCGCTCAATACCGCAATATAACATAATAATAATAATAATAATATTATTATTATTATTATTATTATTATTAATAGTAATAATAATAATAATAATAATAATAATAACTGTAAATATATTGTAGGACTATTTCGTTCGTGGAATATTGACCCCTCCTCCTATGGACGAACATTCTCTGGAAAATTTCTCAACTGCTCTTCATAATTCAATGGATGGAAAACATCCAAAACAGATTTTCGTTATCAATAATGACACCTCTAAATTGTAAATTATTTTAAAAAATGTTGTATAAAGAATCTATCAAAAGTATCTGTTATATCCGAAGTGTGGGGTGTAGATAGGACGAAGACGTAGTAAGCTATACAGCTTTATTAGACAGATAGCGAGTAGACGAGTAGAGAGAGGAATAGGCGAAGTGACTGCTAGTCACACGAGGGACTCACTAGAATGAATGGATAGTCCAGACATTCTTTGTCATAGACAAAGAGTGGAGGCATTATATGCAGATCTAATTACATATGGAAATATGCCAATCCAATCACATACATAACACCTCCCCCTTAAGATGGGACATCTTACAAAACAATGGGGTGAGAACGATAAATGATACAATCAATCAAAAGGTTAGCATCATTCTTCGTAGTTAGCATCATTCTCGGTTATTGTTGCTGCTGTCCCAGTGTAGTTGTCGTCAGGCTTGCCCTGGATTGTGCGGTATCGGAAAACTGTAGCTATGACATCAACATCATTATCATCCATGATGACCTCATGGTCATTCACAATATCAAGCACCCAGAATCCATCTACCATGATCTGCTTAGGCGTCTCCTTACAACAAGGATCAATCCTACATAATTGACTCCTCTGTACTCCTTCTCTTCGTAGATCACTACGGATCTCGACCATTACTGAACCTTTCCTTCTCAGTACGGTCCAACGGACCCAGTCAAACTGAGTAGGGCCTGAGTACTCCTTGTAGACGACCTCATCTCCTGTGCAGAATCTCCTTTCCACAATATCATTCATCCGATCGTTTTGTTTCAACATATCTTCTATCAGGATATCTCCGATCGGTTGAGGGTCGACATCAGCGATCCTCCTCTCACCACAGAAAGTGTCAACCGCATTGACCTCTCTTGGTTCACTTTCATTTGCAACAGGCGCTCTTCTCTCCTTCATCCTGAGAGTAGCCCTTGCCTTCGTATATGCTTCTTGACTCTCTTCCGTAGCCTCGGCAAGCACACTATCAATCATCCTTGCATGATCAACATCATCGGCCATCTTACTCGTGACCTCGAAGACTTCCATAGTTATCATACGTGCTGCTTGACTCTCTTCCGTAGCCTCGGCAAGCACACTATCAATCATCCTTGCATGATCAACATCATTGGCCATCTTACTCGTGACCTCGAAGACTTCCACAGTCTTCATACGTGCTGCTTGACTCTCTTCCGTAGCCTCGGCAAGCACACTATCAATCAGCCTTGCATGATCGATATCATCGGAGGTCATCTTCATTGTGACCGTGAAGACCTCATGGAGCATCTTCACACATGGTGCTTCACTACCAAGAGTAGTCTCAGCTAGCATTCCATTGATATCCGGCCTGGAGCTCTCGGCGCAAACTGTCAGACAGTTCGCATCTTCACAATCGGACAATCCGATCTGCCTCCACATCTCATCTGACGGCAATGAGATGTTAGCTCCTTTATCGATTTGCATGGCAATCGATTTCTCCTGTAGACTCACATAGATACTGTAGTGGTCGGTGCTTGTTCTATCGACACGCATTTGTTTGATCTCCTTCAGATCACCACTACCATCCATACACACCTCAGCAAAATGTCCATTCTTGCGACATTGATTGCAGGTTGTATTCATGTGTCTACCTTGACCGATATCATGGTCTCCTCGTGATGAGACAGCCGTACTGTTGCTCAACTTCTCTACTACCATCTGTAGTAGATCCATCCTCTCGTTCAGTGAATGAATGAGCTCCCTCAGAGCTTTCATTGTCTCTGACTCATGATCTTGTCTTATCTCCTTATTTGGCATTGTATTGACTTATGCCAATCCAATCACTATCCACATGTATTGATGATGTAATCGCAATTACACTCTTTGGCCACAGTCACCAAATCACAATTTGAGCAGAGCCTTCGGCCGCAAAAGTGAAAAAAATTGCTCGCAAGCAACCACACTACACACGCTCGCAAGCTGTGTCTGCCGGACAAGTCCGTACTTGAATCGCAACTCAAGTCTGCCGTACAAAGTACGTAAAACTACACGCTCGCAAGCCGTGTCTGCCGGACAAGTCCGTACTTGAATCGCAACTCAAGTCTGCCGTACTAAGTACGTAATATCAATCCAAGAACAAGAACACGCAGTGAAGACGTCACAGTATGTCCCGAACGCGAAGCGAAGACGGCAGATGAGCAGCACGTGAAGTTCGAATCCTTAGCCAAGAAGTTGTTGGCGTCGGATGGTCCTGGTCGCCAGTTGTTATATCCGAAGTGTGGGGTGTAGATAGGACGAAGACGTAGTAAGCTATACAGCTTTATTAGACAGATAGCGAGTAGACGAGTAGAGAGAGGAATAGGCGAAGTGACTGCTAGTCACACGAGGGACTCACTAGAATGAATGGATAGTCCAGACATTCTTTGTCATAGACAAAGAGTGGAGGCATTATATGCAGATCTAATTACATATGGAAATATGCCAATCCAATCACATACATAACAGTATCCTATATCCTCTAGAAATCTGGACCGTTTAATTCCAAACCGGTTTGGAAAAAAATCCAGATACTTTGGCCGACACTGTATGTGTCTCATGTATTAGGTTGGTTAGAAAGTCCGGTACATTTTTTGGTCAAACTTGTTTATCGTGCATCTCAGTAATCGACAAGCGAATGATCATCGATATTGGTCATCAAGAGCGATGACCTTCGTAGATCTCCCCTGCAGGGCCTAGGCCCCACTTGCCTACCACTCCGAGGACTTAGAGCCAAAGTAGTGGGATGCTACGATTGAGGTCGGTCTCATTCTGGAAGTCGTGCTCATCGAGATGGCGTTGAAGGTCGGAGAAAAGTGGTAATCATAGGGCTACAGGTCCATGCTGTAGGGTGGGTGGGGTAGGAAGGACCAGCCATACACTGATAGCACGTTCTTGCTCTTTTTTCGTGGAGTCTGATCATGCAGAAATGATATTTGTGCTGTACTTCCCCAGGCGGAATCGAAATAAAATTTCAGGCTACGTAGTTGATGAATGTAGACATTGGTGTCGATGATGCTGCCAGGCTTTAGCAGATCCCAATACTCAATGCCACGGACAGACCACCACAACCATCACAGTTGTTCTTTGCCATTAATTTCTGCATGAAGGACGGGGCCTGGGGTTACGTCGGAACTGAGCCTCCCGCCCTTGAGTTCAACGTTAGAATACATCACCCACTTCTCATCGCGGTACCTGCTCCATATCACGGGTGGTCTGGTAGCTCTTCTCCAACATTCTCCGCAAAGGTTCTACATACAGATAAAGGGGACGACCCGACCTCGGCTAGTCTTCGAGGTCGCACTCCTCATTCTTGAACAATTGGTACCATTTGCTCAGCATGTGATGGACGATGGTCTTCTCGCCTTTCACGGTGCACTGAGCTGAAAGATACTTAATAGTAAGCATACGAATTGCTACCTCAGCCGGATAAGATAACGATATGCTTACATATAAGCTTTAGCACATGCAATTTTGGTGTTGTTAATTTAATTTAATGTTCCCATCATTTTCGGAGCAGTCTGAGTGAAGTTACAAATTGGTACTTTCAAATGATCTTGTTGTCGTTTAAAACGCTTTTTTACAGCGCTAATTTGAAACACCGCTCTTGTCCCACTCTCTCATGCCTTCTTTATGAGAGTATTGCTAACGCGGTGAGTAAAAATCTCTCGGAGTACACCTTTAAGAGTAGTCGATGAATCCATATTACATCAATCAACACGAACCCTGTTCAATCTCCCTCGACACTCCTTCGTTATCTTCCTGGATCCGCCCTCCCTTCCAACAAACTTTCGAACAGTAATCACTTCGTAGATGTAGACGACCTGCTATCACATATTATCAAAAGTTTGGAATTTTATTTTATTTTTTTCACACGTCATACAGGTAAAAAATTAAAGGAACATCTCGTTGTTCCAGACACACTAAGTCCTGCATGAAATCACTGCTAGGCCAGTGATAATAGAAATGAATGTACTATATTTTTTAAAGACATGTTCTTCTCAATCACTATACCTGTTCGATCCACTTATAGAGAAATTCAGCATGATATTTGTCTGTATGTCGTAGATCTCTGAAATCAATCAATAATGTACTTTTAAAGGTTGCGTCTCTTACTCAATCATCTTTCTAAATGATCCATTCATCATTTTTCCTCTGTATTTGAGACATTCGACGAATTGGGCGATAGTCAGAGAAAGATCTCCACATTTTATATCCAATCCGTATCCACAAAGGTCACACCAACTAAAGGAATCATGATTTTTACTTATAGTTATTGGTCTAATACTTAATTGGATTCGGTCTTCTAAGCCATTCTCAAAATAGTGTACTGCACACTCTGACAATACATTTAATATCCCTAATTCTCTCTGGTATGGCAACACTCTCTCGCAGACAAATGATGAAGGGAGTATTGCCAGAGCGGAGAATTTCAAATTAGCTCGGGAGTGCCATTAAATTTTTAAAGAAAAGTTCATACTTTTTGAACTCGCGTGAGTTTGGATCGCCACATAGAGGAGAGGGCATGCTATAATAAATAACTGATGTTTCTGAAATGTTAAAATGCATTTTGAGTAGTTTTTTTTAAATCGAAAAACGTACAAATTCTTCTTCGGTTAGTCTGCTATTAGCATAACTACGAACAAGATGACGAGGAGTGGAAATATTTGTAAGGAACAGTTTAAGAGACCGGCTCGGTAAGACTCGAGCATTTCGACCCCCCGCCGGACATTCGCGAGGACTTTCGATCTGGGCCTCAATACTTTCATCATAGACACATACCGGGGGGAGACCGATGAAAGTTATAGTGAAAATGCCCTTAGGCTCAAACCCGGCTCACATACGTCGCATTAAGTAAAAATTTGAAAAATTCATATCTTCTCAATCGTGATAGCGAGGACTTTTATTTCTTTTTATTTGTGAATAACATGCCATGCACTTGCACACATTATGTGGTGTTAAAATCTTGTAAAAGTAGATGGAAAAGTGAAAAAGTAGTGTTAATTTTCTCATTGTAAAAGTAGTTGGAAAAGTAGCATAGCGTCGTAGTTGACCAACTCTTACAACGAAAACCCTTATTTTTTTGGTTCGATTACGGTATTTCTAATCTTTTTTGGCATTTTGCCGGCAGTATGTTTTGTACACCGTACACCGTACACCGGTACACCAGTACACCCGTGTTTGGTACACCGGTGGCACCCTGCATTGAAAATTGCTTTAGTTGTGCGTCTATTTTGTACATTTCGATAATTCTCATGTTATTTTCATGATTATGTTCTTTTACTTCCCATTTGAGTCGAATTTTATTCAATATCTATGTCGACACCTATCACTATACCTAATTGGCACTATCATGGCGAAGTAACGACTGTTTATAAATTCAGAACTTTTTTTAAGTTTTCAAAATTTGTTTGATGTGAGTTTAACTGAGTTATTGCTGATTAATTATATAATTTAAATATAAGGAGGATGCTGAATACAGGTTAGTGGGAATTAATTTATTAGTGTGGAATCGTATTCACTTATTTTCTATATGAATATATATTTGCATGATGCGGGTCCACGACTTCTGTCTTGACGTTTTCATGACTTTTATTTAAAAATGCTTGTATTTTGTATAATTTTAACGTTATGCTAGTTCACAAACTATTATATATGACACCCACTACCTTTCTGCCACCACATTTACATTTATAACTGCTAACGTTCGTTTTTTTCTGTCGATGCGAATACTTCTATCAGATCAACTCTGTTTCTTTACAGGCGCTTTCCCCTCGAACTTATCGATAATCCCGCTGATTATCGATCTCCCGTCAAGTGTCCGTCGTTCGCACATAATGATTGACTTGTGATCGGTCAGTTGCACTTATGTTCTCGCTCTCTTTTCATTCCAGTTTATATTTATCGCTCAAATACACTAGAAACATCTATATTGCATTAGTTTACGGTTGTTATAACGCTACTCTCGCCTACGTTCCTCCTTTATTAGTTATTCGTTCATTCAATGTCAATTTATAATGTATTTTCTCCAGGAAACGGCTCAAACGACTGTGGCTTCGTCACGTTTTTTTCTCGTAAATTTCGAAATGCTGCTTCATCTTGACTCAGATAAGCTTTACTTACCTTAAACTTACCTTATAATGAATGGAGTGAGGCTTGTGGACAAATTATTGCAGGTTTTTTCGGGCCTGCAAACGGTCAGTGGTGCCGTAGTTGTTGATCTTCTCGCTGGGATTACAACAGGTATAAATCTTTGACTTTATGAATTCTCCCACTATTTAATCACTACCAATACCCACAGTAAAATAACGGAGAAAACTCAAGTTTTGATTTCCTGCTTTTATATTTATACAGTAACAATGCTCGAAGGTCATAAGGGTACGGTAAGAATGCTCGAAGGTCATAAGGATACGGTAACAATGCTCGAAGGTCATAAGGGTACGGTAAGAATGCTCGAAGGTCATAAGGGTACGGTAAGAATGCTCGAAGGTCATAAGGATACGGTAAGAATGCTCGAAGGTCATAAGGATACGGTAAGAATGCTCGAAGGTCATAAGGATACGGTAGCTATGCTTGAAGGTACAGATTAATCGATCCGATCAATAAGGAGAACGACGTCGTCACATCGACGTCGACGACAGCACCCTTTAATTATTATTTATTTACGATAGAATCGATCATTGAACAATATTTATTATTATTATTATTAATTTCTATTTATTTATTTTAATTATTATTATTATTGAAAATATTATTACAATCAATATTATGTATATTTATTTTATTGAATTTTTTTCATATACATTTCCAAAATGCGGTGTTACATTTCCCTTAGAGGCAAATAGCGGTGGAAGAACATCCATTGAAACCCTCTTTAAAGCAATTATTAACTTCTTCCACTTTTCCCGCAAGGCTATGTGCAAGTCAGTGGAGGAGGGAGGCAAGGCAGCGCGAGAAAATCGCTTTCAAGATCAGAAAAAAAGATCAAATATCAAAGACTACTCACTAATGCTTGGTCGTCTGAGCATTCCCATTCTTCTTCGCACCAACGACCAGAGGAACAATATTGTTCATACATTTAGTCGTCTGATGGAGCTGAAACATCCATATTTAATTGTTGATCTTTGATCCCTAATTTTTGATCTTTGATCCCTAATTGTTGATCTTTGATCTTTGACCTCTAATTGTTGATCTTTGATCTTTGATCCCTAATTGTTGATCTTTGATCTTCTCTCTGTTGACTTACATTAGCACGCATAAGATGGCTCTTCAGGCCCATGAACGAGCTGAAACTCGCTCTGCAACCTGTGCACTCGAACAATTTAACCTACAATTTAAAAAAAATAATTATGTAAATAAATAAAATAAAATAAAACGATAATTTCGTACCCGTCGGTACAATGCCGCGTGCCGCTTCTGCAGATGAGACGCAAACACTGTGTAATTCGTGCACTTTTTCTAAAATTACAGCTCGTTAGTTTTTTTTTTGTTGTTTGAAATATTAATCATAATCAATCATTTTCCATATCAAGTATTATGATTGATGAAGGGGTGTGTCTATTTCAATATCTCAATCGTAATTGACAACCAAATAGACTAGCAGTAAACTAAACTAGCAGTAAACTTCTAGTTCTAGTTGATTCAGTTGCAGTAAACTAGAATCATGCACACACTTTGGTTCAAAATGAGAGAGAGATGGGAATAGCGGGGCAACAGAGATGCTGAAGCGACTTTTGAAATGTCTGTTGTGTGCGGCTTGGTGCGTTTTCACAGCACACCCGCCTGGCATCCGACTCGCTCTCTTTATGTTTCATCCAACTCAGGAAAGCGGAATGGGCCCTTCGTTCCTTGTTGCCCCGCTATTACGACCTAACGTGCCCAATAAATCAATAAATCAATAAATCAATAAATTAATAAATCAAAAATCAATCAATAAATCAATAACCTTGCACTCGGGGCAGTTAATAGCCACCATCGTCGGCTTGATGTACTGATTGATCACTTCCTGTGGTAGTTTCTGAAATGTATTATAGAATATTATACGAGATTTAGATGATATCAATCGACAAGCGCAGCTCCCGATTCGAGGATCACTTTTAAACAGAAAAAGTTGCAAAAAGATACCCTTAAAGTCACCCATCAGCTTTTCGAGTATTTGAATTCCCGCCAGTGTTCCCCAACGCGATAACTCTACCAAAGATATAGGAAATAAGGTGCAAAAATCATTCAAAGGGGCAGGACTCGAACCCGCAGGATCGACCATTCCTTCAACTGGGCACTAACCATTAGACTATGGGTGTTAGTTAAAGGTATTGGTATTTATACCTAATAAGGCGAGGGATAAGGTTTGATGGGATTTGTATATGGCGATTTGCAAGAATAAGTATGCATGCACTTGAAGTGTAATTTAAAAAATAAGTTAGCCAATAATGTGCAATGTGCATTAATGTACATTTATACAATGTATGATAAATAAAATAATACCTTGACTATGGTACGGAACTCTTTATCCGACATCCTTTTCACCCTTTTGTGATTGATTACGCTCTCTCCACGTGGATATGGCTGAAATTTATTCATTTATTTCAGTTATATATAGTAGCGCTCAAAAAGATTTCACGTTGATATTTTTCGAGAGATATTTTGTTGTACTGATCGAAATGGGATGAAATTTGGATTTTACGTTCCTCAAGGTATTAAAATACTGATAATCAAACTCTCCCTTTTTAGACACTCTCTCGCCTCTTTTTCTTTGAACACTGCATAAGTGATTTTTATTTTGAATTTATACTATTGGGATTTATTCCCTCGTGGATACTTTCGCCATGCAATTATTTGTTTAAAAAAATTATATTATACTTACGGAGGCCGACGGAGGAGTAGTTGGAGTTGATTCTTGTCTTTCCAATACAGGAGTGGCTGGATCATTTACCTGGACGACGATAAAAATTATGACACTAGCAAAAATAGCAATGTTTTCTAACAACTTGCCAAAGTGACTTTGCCAACGCAATTTTACCACCAATTTGCCTAATAGGCAAATTCTGTGAATAGGTGAAAATATATGTTCAATCAAATTTTATGATTTACCAAGAAATTCAAAAATAAAATCCCCTACCATTACATTATCGAAATTCGATTTGATATCGATAGGTGCAGATTCAGTATCGAATAACATCTACAATTGTTCATTATCAAAAATATGCCTTCAAAATAACGTCAGATCGATTCGCTTACCGATTCTTCAGGCGCAACTACGGTATTCTCATCATTGTACTGAAATTAATCAATAATATTACAAAAACCAGTTCGCGATTGGCTTACAGTAGTAGCTACAGTAACTTCCGCCTCGGGCAGTGGAATGAACTCGTCAGGCACAACGGTCTCCCTTTTCACATTAAAATCCTGGAAAATCAATAAGTTAATTTCAGTTCAGTTCAAAATCATTTGGATATTAATGACTTTTAAAGAGAAATCGATAAATCAATAAATCAATAACCTCAGTCAGATCAATCACTTCCAGTTCCGTCTTGATGAAGCGTCTATGCAGGGGCTGAAATTTATTTATTGATTTTTCCAATAATCATGTTTAATTATCACACACCGTTTCCGATCTAGGAGTAGAGAATCGATCAGAACTGTTGATGGACGGAGAAGGTGAATTTTCCTTAATTTAGCAAAATTAGGAACTTATCGTTAAGTCGTTAAGTCAACTTAAAGCCTTATCATTAAGTCATGCGACTTAAACGCGTTAGACTACACTTACGGCATTGGGTGCGAGTCGTTGACAGAATGTCGACATTGCTTCGATGACGCATTCGGCGAGACCAAAGAGCAGGGAACACTGCTTGTCCGTACTAAAAAGATTAAAAATTTACTTGATTTTATATTATAAAATCAATAATGGAGAAGGCGAAGAGAAGAAGGTGAAGTGAGAAGAGTTATGGGATCGTTCTGGTGGTCAATGCCTATGGTTGATGCAAATCGCATCATTACTCATCTGACCTAAGTCTGATATGATAAATGAATTTTAATAGAGAAGGCTATGAGCATTTTCCAACGTTCAAATTGTAAAATTATTTTTAAAAAAATTAAAATTCTGAAAATCTTACGTTTCCTTCTGTGCGTTGTTAGCCTTTCTCAACTGACTCTTCAGATCTCTGATTGGGATCAATAATGCCTGAATATGCCTATTATTGATTAATTTTATTCATTGACATTTTTTCCATTAACAAACATTCGTAATTTCATTCCATACGACATTTACATGCTAAGAAATCGTTTTTTTTTAATTGTTAAAGGCACACCCCACGCTAATTTTACTCTCCTCATTGGCAATACTCTCTCGCAGACAAAGAAAGCGAGAGAGTGTGGCCAGAGCGGAGGGATTCAAATTAGCTTTGGGGTGTCGCTTTAAATTAAAAAGTAAAGCCCAGCGGGTGAGGGCCAGTGATAATTCAAAATGCCAACGATAATTCAAAAACCGTTGGTGAAAAATTGTATTTTTGATAAAAACCCCATTACCCCCTCCCTCTCGTTTTACCCCACATGTTCGCATGCACTTGTTCTTTCAAATGCTGTCGCTTCTTTTTGATGTATGATAAAGTAAATTAAATTAAAATAAATTAAATTAAAACAACGTCAAACCTGATTAGTACATCCGACATAAGCGGCCATCATGAGTACATGGGTGATTCGGTAGATCACAGCAAAGATTGGCTCATCATTCGTGATGTATTGCTCGTAAGACTGCAAATATTGTACTATTGGTTACGGTAAGAATACTGTAATCAATACTGTGCTCTGGTTACGGTATTAATACTGTAATCAATACCATGCTCTGGATACTGTAACAACACTACAATCAATAATGTGCTCAGGATATACTGACCTCATTGACCCAGTGCTCAATCGTTCGATCAAAACCCGGTTCGACGACTTTCTGCAAGATATCCATTTATTATTTGATGTTTGTTAGATGTATTGGTATTATTTAGAATCTGGCGACAGCACTGTGTCTCTCCAAGACATTTAGAGCGTTCATTGCAAACTTGGCAAGATGCCAAACAAATTACGGTATAGTGCCACACTTTTCATGACAATACTCTGTGGTGGTTCTACTGAAGATGACCAACACCAGCGAGTAGGGTTCCGTTGTCTAGAACCCCTGGCCGAAACAGCGGACCTTACTTCAGTAAAGCATGTTGAGTAATTTTCTAGAGTACAACTGCATGTTTCATATAATGCTTAATAGTGTGCTTCAACCGTCTAAGCTCTCTCACTTTTACGCACTTTATCTCTTTGGTCCAAAATAATCCACTTACCATAGTGGGCATAATTCGTTTGAAGAACAAGATCAGAGCCTTGACAACGCATTCAGCAATTCCAATGATAAAGTGGCGTTGCTTGTCTTGTCTGAAAAAATCAATAATTTAGAAATATCGATTGAATAAATCAACACATACCCAGCATTGCCGTCTTTGCCATGGATTCTCCGCAACTCTCCGTATAACTCTCTGAGTGCGATAGTGAACGTCTTAAAGAGCCGATTATTGATTATTAGTCATTGAATGATTATTGATTTTTAGTATTGATTTTTTAGATATCAAATCAATCGATAACTACAACGACAGATTTCAATTTCATATTTCATTTTCATGCTCTTTTCAATTCTCAATCTCAATTTCAATTTTATAATCACACTTACTAATTCTTGGCATCCAACTTCGACGGATGCCCTCAGCAGATCGATCGTACGAAAGATGACCGCGTAGATGGGATCATCATTCGCGATGAACTCCTCATTGGCCTGGAAAATCGATGTTAGGATTACTGTACGCTTTGGTACGGTATCCTGCAGTAACATGAGCAACATCCACAATATCATACCCAAGGAGCAGTCTGGATTTGTAAAATCAAAGTCCACTGTAACACAACTTTTGAATTGTACTCAAGCGTGGCGAAATGCTCTTGATGCTGATCTTTGCACTGATGTTATCTATGTTGATTTATCTCGTGCTTTTGATTCTGTCTCTCATAGTAAACTTTTGTACAAATTAGCATCTCTTGGTATTAGAAATAATCTGCTATCGTGGTTTACTTCGTTTTTAGATGATCGACGATTTTCAGTGAGAATAGGTGATACTCTGTCATCTGATAGAGTGGTCACTTCTGGTGTTCCACAAGGTACAGTTTTGGGTCCATTACTCTTTTTGATATATGTTTCGGATCTCCCAAGGGTATTTAGTCATCTCCCTCAAATAGGTATTCAAATGTTTGCAGATGATATCAAACTTTTCTCTACATTTTCACATATTTCTCCACATGAATCTCACTCTCAACTTTCTCAAGGGTTAACTTCTCTATTAGAATACTGCGAAAACTGGCAGTTATCGGTTGCACAAAAAAAGTGCTCCGTTCTACATATAGGCAAAACAAATCCCACTTTACCTTATTCTATTCTCTCTCACAGTCTACCTTCATCTTCTTCAACCCGTGACTTAGGTGTTTATCTCGACCCGTTGTTAAATTTTAAATCCCACATTGCCATTGTTTGTAAGAAGTCATTATCACTTGTTTATCATATTTTTAGATCAATTTCTTGTACTCGTTCCGATGTATATATCAGAACTTTCAAATCATATGTAATCCCCATTATTGAATACGCGTCCCCTGTTTGGTCACCCTCCTCGAAAGGTTTAATTCGCCAATTAGAAAAAGTTCAACATGTATTTACTAGATTGTTGTATCATCGTTGTCATCTTTCCTATTCCTTCCCTCCTCCCTACCCTCAACGTTTGTCCTTATTCTCTCTCAATTCTCTTTATCACAGAAGAATTGTCATTGATATCGTACTTGCTATTAAGATTTTGAGATGTGAAGTTGATATTCCTTGTAGTAATTTCTATGTGTTTAAACCATCATTTGGCAGGATATCCTCGTTTGCTTTCCATATTCCTCGATCAAAGAGAGAAAATCTTCGCTCCTCCTTTTCCCATAGAACATCTCGATTTTTGACAAAAATTCCCTCTATCTTAGACCCCAATCTTAGCACAAATACCATTAAAGCTAAATTATTATTGTCTTATGATTTTGTTAGTAATTTATCCATTGATATTTCACCCCTCTAAACTGTCTCATGTACAAGTTCCTTTTGCCATGTCAGTCTGTCTATACTGACTTATGCGGTCCTCTTCCCGCTAGGGCCTCATCCACCCTACATCGTTGATCCCACGCTGATCTTTGATCTTGGCACTAGAGAATAGGTTATTGAGACTTCCCCGACCATCTTCACCTTCCCTACTTTCCCATTGTCTAATTCTCCCCATTCTATTTCCTTGTGCAAATCTTCTTAATTTATATCGTTTTTACTTGTTGGAACATCTTCGCGATGTATGATAAATAAAAAAAACAAATAACATAGGGTTGCAGTTTCGTCCAGCTACTGTAGCATATGGCTATATTTGAATAGGATTACAATAGTACTTGGACTACGGTAGAATCAGGTTACGGTAAACTCTTAGACTACGGTAGAATCAGGTTACGGTAAACTGTTAGACTACGGTAGAATCAGGTTACGGTAAACTCACAACATCGGCCCAATTATCGATCGTCCGATTGCTCGACTCGTCGCTGGCTTGAAGCATCTCTCCTTGAATTTTGCTTTTATTTATTTATTTAGAAAATAATATTTCAGTAATACAGTACATCACGGTGAATGAATTCATATGTCGAATAGCTACGTTACAGAGTTCCAAATACAGAAGATAAATATAAACAAAATGAAAAGAGAGCGAGAACATAAGTGAAACTAACCGATTTCAAGTCAATCCTCTTGTGCCGTCGACGAACACTTGACGTGAGATCGATAATCAGCGGGATTATCGAAAAGTTCGAAGGGAAACGCCTGTAAAGAAACAGAGTTGATCTGGTAGAAGTATTGGCATCGACAAAAAAGAACGTTAGCAGTCATAAATGTAAATGTGGTGGCAGAAAGGTTGTGAGTGTCATATATAATAGTTTGTGAGCTCGCATAACGTTAAAAACGGTAAAATTATAAAAATACAAGCATTTAAGCCATGAAAACGTCAAGACAGAAGTCTTGGTTGGCAAAATGCCAAGAAAATAAGAAATACCGTAATCCAACAAACGAATAAGGGTTTTCGTTGTAAGAGTTGTTCAACTACGACACTATACTACTTTTCCAACTACTTTTACAATCAGAAAATTAACACTACTTTTTTACTTTTCCATCTACTTTTCCAAGATTTTAAACCCACATTACAAACACAGCTGAACAGCAATATCATTTTGTTGTGAATATGTTTTTTCGTGTCTGATTTCACCACTCTAGTGTCTATTGTTCACGTCATTTTCAACTCCACACAAGCAAATGAAAGGAAAAATCAGCGATATTTGTTTGGAGTATAGAGCAATTTTTTAAAGAATACTTTATGTAGATGTAGATAAACCTGGTTTTACTGCTCCCGTGTAGATAGCAAATACGTAATATACGATAGGACACATGACGAATGTCGTTGGTCCCGCGAGCTAGAAGGAAACATTTTTAATATTGAGCGTATAAAAACCACTTATTTTATTTGCCCGCATGACTATTTCTTGTTTTGCGTAGTTCAAAAACTAGAACGATATCTTTTAAATATCAAATCAACGCGACGAACGGGATTGGTAAGAGGTATTAGTGGACAGTTAGGCGCGAGAATGCGTACCCTTGTATTTAAATGCAGTTTGTCATTTTGCTATGCAAGTACATTTTATACTGACATTGTGTGCTATTCGATTTTGGTTCAAGTAAGCATGTTTTTCCATTTTCGAAGAATAATAATTACACCTGAATTACACTAACGTAGGTATTGCCCGTAGCAATGTCGAATTTGGTCAAATACATACAAGGCAATTATTTTGAGATTGCTTAGCATTATTTTTTTTTTAAATTAATGTGATTAATGTGATATATTTATATCTTTGAAATCTTTGGATGACGTAGTTCTATGTTTATGATCCACACCACGATTAACACGCACATTCGTGAAAACCAAGAGATCAAAATGGTTTAAATATCCACTAATCAAAACTTTTTAATAAGATAAATGACGTACACTCAATTTAAACAATGTTCATTTGACATAATTGATGTCGATAGAAGAAACAGAACAGAATGGAAGCGTATTGATTTATTTTCCTTCGTATTGATTTAGCATCATTTATACGACAAACAATCGGTGAAATACTTTCAAAGGAATTCAGCTTCAGTTTAGGGATCCATGAACGTTGGCGAACCGTTTGCCTGATGTTGTGACGTCACAACAGCTTGTCGTCAGGTTTGTCGGCAAACAGTTTTCCACCGAAAAAAATATTCGATTTGACTCACAACACTTGTATGCAATGGCACTCCCAATGCGCACAGCAAACCTTGGCTGTACCCGCCTACTATGGGAAAGAGTGGATAACCAACAAGAAGAACACAAAAGTGAACATCATTCATGGTATTCCAGAACTGAAAAAAGAGATAAAACACAGTTGATGAGAAAAAACTACTTTTTTAAAGCTAACCTAAGCTAAGCTTGGGGTTTGCCTTAAAAGAAAAAAAAACAAGCTAATTTTACTACACGGTCTGGCCACATTAACTTACATGCAAATAAAGCGAGACAGCGTTGCCAGAGAGTGTAAAATTAGCTTGGATGTACTATTAATTTTCAACAATGCCCGATGCCAGTTATTGAATGAAATATATATTGAAAAATACATACTTGAAGATAGAGAATGTAAAATTTATATCCTTTAAAATTGGTGGGCGACTTTATCAAGATAAGGTAGACAACAAATACACTCAGAAAAAAAGGTGTAAAATAGAACACCTTTTCATGTTCGTTGGATCAGACTCTAATACACGAAGTGTAACTATTCACAGCCTAAAAAGTGTACTTTTGAACACATGAAAAGGTGTAAAAATGAACACCTCGAGGTGTGAAAAACTACACCTTTTGATGGGGCGGGGTCAGCCCCTCCTCGCTAGTTAGCTCCGCCCACTTAATTATTGTTGTTCATGCGAATAAAGCTGTTAAATACTTTAAGAACTATCTTTATATTCACAGGAATAATACCACATGTACATAGGAAGCAAAGCAATATGGCACAAGCAACAATACACATAAAGATGGAATATATGAATAGATTATTTCACATTTAACTCTCTAACGACATCTAATTGACAGATCTATAGATTTTACAGGCAGTAAATTCAGTGTTCTAAACAAAAAAAAGTTAGATAAAACAGGTGAGTAGTGTGCAAATTGAAATAAATTACTCTAAATCTAATTGATTGAACAAATTAAGTGAAGTCGAGGCAATGTTTTTTCTCTTCGGGTATCCAGCTAATAGTTCAAAAAAACTCCATAATAATGTAGAATCTTTGGGATATTTGAAATTGCATACGTTATAGTAAGCGAGACAAGTAAAGAGTGACTTCGATGGAGATGAATACAGTGAGACTTCTCTCGAATTGATATTAGTGCGGAAAATTGGATCACCGTCAACTCTGAAAAATTTAGGATGAATGAAAGAAGTTGTGACAAGTGTAACCTATATAATACTGGTTGAATAATATTCCTGTCTTTGAATGACGATATTATTTGGTTTGAAGACATACGCTCCTGCAGAAAAAAATCGATATTACTTGAATGAATAAGTGCGAAACATACACTCAGAAAAAAAGGTGTAAAAATGAACAGGTGTAATTTTGTAGAACACCTCGGAGTGTTCTTGTGAAGACGTAGGGGTGTTAAAATTTACACCTTTTAAAGTGCTCTTTTGAACACATGAAAAGGTGTTCAGTTTTACAGGTTTTGGCTTCACGTTCAAAGTTTCGAATATCTAATTTACACCTCTTTATGTGCTCTTTTGAACACATGAAAAGGTGCTCTGTTTTACAGGTTTCGGCTTCAAGTTCGAAGTAGGGTGATGTTCGTTCCTCTTCGTTTCTACACTCAACTCTTTTTTTATTCCTCATTTCGTTTGATTGTTATTTTTAATCTTGCTTTAGCTAGTACTTGCAGATATGTCAGTATTGTGTCCGGTAAGAAGTTGTACTGAACAATTTATCGATTATGATAAATGTGCTTTGCACTTCAAACTGTTACATTGTGATATCGATCGGCTTACTTGTGATAAATGCATACACCAGCCAACATTTGGATGTTATGCCGCATGGAGGAAGCATGATAAGAAGTTCCACCAAATAGTTACGAGATCAGTAGCGGGTTAGTATGTTTTATTCGTGTTGATGAAATGTAGAACAAAATGTAAATGCCATTAAATAGTTCGTAAGAGTTTAAAGAAATTGCTATTCAATTTAAAATTCTCTTTCTACCTTTCACCCTTTCAACACTACAACAACATAAGCACGTAAATGAAATTGTTTTCGCCAATTCAAGTTAAAGAAAACTATAATTGACTAATTAGTATAATTTAAAATAAAATAAACTAAGTTAGTATTAGTACAGTGTCCACACCTAAGGTTACTGTAACACCATATACCTCACCACGGATTCGAATCACACACACTACCATCGTTCAAGTGAAAATCGGATAAAATTTATAATGCAATTCATTAAAATTATTTTCTATTTTCATCATTTTCACAATTCCGGACAATTACATCATGAAGCAAATGTTTTATGCTCAAATTGTTTGTAAAATAATGAGTTAAAACATCGAACTGTAAGGCTTTTCTTCCATTATTCCATTACTTCAATAATTGTAATGACAATATTACGAGAAACAAACAATGTAACGAACACGGAAATGATAACGAAATGCAAATGTCGCAAAACAAATATAAGCGAGTTTGTAGATGAATCGAAATTGGCCCGACGATCAATGATAGAAATGAGATCCAGATCTGAAAATAAATAAGAATGAGCTTCATATTTAGTGGAAAATAATGACTAGCCCGGTTAAGCCCTTTTTCCATAGCTTAGCTTTTAATGGATAGTTGAACGCAGTTGTAGAATAACAACTACTCATCCATCTACCGTATCCACATCATGCAAAATAATAGACGAAGTAATAAATCAATAATGGCAGTTGGAAGTAGTGATTAAGGTCAATGATAAAGGATGAAACATAAGCTAGAAACTAAAATATAAGCAAAGGTGGGAGGCCATTGCGGCTAGCTACAAGACCCGTTCGATTTTAGCGATTTTAGCATTTCGGCAAGAATTGCAAAAAAAATTTATTTTTAAATATTATATTTCAATGCTCCATTCTGTGTCACCCGATTTTTACGTCCTACACGCCCGACAATGTTAACCAGCGGCAAAGGTTGCCCATGTATGAACTACGCCACATTCCGTCACTCACCGAGTTGTATGCCGTATCGAGTAAAGCTCTTGAAGAGCGACGAATTGCGTCTGCCATTGAATTTGGTCTTGACCATCTCCTCCGTGGTTACTGCCACCTCCGAGTTACGGTGGTATCTGTAAGGATGGAGATAGGCATCCTATCGAACTTTTACACAGATGATCGTTGATCTTGAACTAATTGTAAGAAACTGTTATATGTATTTTTATGGAACGTATTCCATCATCTTCTTCGGTTTGGGATGTATAAAAGAATAAAAAAGAAAATTAGAATCACAGCAGATGAGGTTCTATCAAAGGGGGTTTATTATTACATTTTTATGATGTGTGATAAACAAATATTAAATATTGTATTAAATAATAAAGCTTAAATATTTTTTAAACGTACGCCTCAATCTCGGTGACGCCCTTGAGGCTTTAGGCGCCGGGAGTATTTCGTTCTGATCGGCAACTGAGCGGAGATCTTGACGCTGGCTGCAAATGGACAATTAATCAATATCAATCGAAATATCAATCAACTACAACACATCACCGACTACAGTACACTTTCAACTACAGTAGTCGCACAGCTTACATCAGAATGAAGTGCTCTTCCGCCTTCTACTATATCTTCATCTCTTTCTTCAATTCGAATCAGATACACCCCTTCGCTCTCTGTCGCAGGCTCATTCTCTTTCACTCCAACCGAATGATTGTTATAAATAAGTCTCTCATAGGTCGAAAAGTATGTTATAAAGTACCAAGCGTGACCGGATTTTGAGCCAAAATTTCGCAAAAATCGAAAAACCTTGCCATACTTTGAGCTAAATTTGCCAAAAAATCGAAAAACCTGTCCCGATTTTGAACCAAATTTGCCAAAAATCGAAACCCCCACCGGATCAGACGACGAATGAATCAATACTGCAATGAGATAATGATATTGATTGCATTTCGTCCAATGGATACAGAATCCTCGGAACTTCTTCGGTTTCTGGCCACCCCCCCCCTCAGACCCCTTCCCATACGTGGGCGGGCATTGCCGCTGGAAATGAAAATCGGGGGGTCGGACGCAAAAATCGGAGCATTTATAAGTCATTTTGAGTGATTTTTTTGGAAAATGGGGGGGGGGGGGTCGGGTGCCAAAAATCGCGGGTATATTGCCGCTAGCGGCAGTGGTGCCCACGTATGCCCCCTCCTCTCACCTCTCGAAATCATTTCTCGTAGTGACCGACCCTCTTCTCGGTTGTGGTAAAACCAACCGCATCATGATTGATAGAATGATGAAATGAGAATTTTGTCTCCTCTTTTCCCATACTATCTCATCCAGAAACCGAAGAAGTTCCGAATCCTCATTATCCCACTTTCGTTCTCTCGACAACTGATATCAGGTGAAAACCGAATTCATACACGCAAATCAATCTTATTTCTACTATTGTATCTCTGCTTGGAATATTCGAATAAAGCGGTATATAAATAAGTTAACAAATAAATAAAAATTAAATAGGAAAATAACCTGATTAGTTTTCTCCATTTCGAGTAGTTCACTAACAATGATCGTTCCTCATCAATCCGTACCGCATCCGTAATCCGTGCAGAACTATCGATCGATAATAGAACATCGTTATTGCCACGAACGATGAAGAGTGAGGTAGTTAGGAGGAAGATCTCGGTCCTTTAAAGAAAACAGGATTACGGTATAATCGATGCATTCTCGATAAAATTAAGTTAATAGGAAGATCAATAATCAAGGAACCATAAACCAAAAATCAAGAACCACGGAATCAAGGAACTTCAACCATACATTTTCGGTGCCCTCACCGAATTATTTTTATATAGCGGGTCGATTTAGAAAAATCGTTATTGTTCGCTTGAATCGTAATCTTTCACATAAAAATGAGCTATATATAGTGGGTTGACCCTGAAAATGAGCTGAATATAGTGGGTCAATCCTCACACTGTGAGGGTATGAAAATGTATGACTTCAACCATTGAATTAAAATCAAATCGACTGGTGATTTGTTATGCTATATAGACTATTAGTTCTCCTTGATTCTGTTGGATATTTTTTTAAATATTAATCATTAACAATCAATCAATAATAATCAATCGATACCTCTTGAGTCCAGCAGCGTGCTTCTGGCGTGTATTGAGCACATGACGAAGCGTGAGAATCTCGTCATCGGTCTGAGCAAATGAAATAAAAATAACAGAATTTTAAAAATATTAACTTTAAATTAAAAAAAAGAACGAAAGAAATGACTAAAACTAGGTTGTCCCAAACCAATTAATGAAAATAAACTAAAATATAACGTGCTCTGGTATTTCAAAACTATAAGTCTACTTAAAATACGTCACTGACTTGAAGTTTACTGCAAATGAACAACTATTGAAGGAACGTTTGACAAAATGCATTACAGTATTATACACCACTTGAAGTAGAATTATGTAGACTATTAGTTTTGAAATAACAGAGTAAATCGATAAAGAATTCATCTGATGAACAAATCAGCAACGCTTAAGTTAGAGCATCTAACCAGTACATACATACTCGAGCGTAATTCATTCTGGTATTTAGCTAGTGTATGTCCACAACAAAATTCCAGACTACCGTACCTTCTACCGTACCTTCTTGGGCTCCTCCTGGAAGAGTTCTCCTTTGGCCTCACTCAGCTCCACACCGTTCGTCTCGAACACGTCATCAGCAACTGAAAAAATATAATAAAATAAATTAATTTTTCTTCAGTTTTTGTATTTCTATTCCTTCGTCATACATTTTCAGTACCCTCGCCGTTTATCTTTATATAGTGGGCCAATTCTTGAAATAGAGTGGGTTGATTCACAAAATTCGTTATTTTTCGCTTAAAATGGTCGTTTTCAGCTTCCTTTCACATCTATTGGCCTAAAATGGGCCTTATATAGTGGGTCAATCCTCGTATTGCGAGGGTATGGCAATGTATGTTCCTTCGTCATTGCAATGAACCAAACGTGGGCGGCATTGTCGCCAATTTCAATCTCCATCAGCAAACGTTGACCATGTATGATTATAAGTGACAAGGGGCGCCCAACCATACCACTCAGCGCTTTCATAACAAGCAAGTTATTAGTGCGAAAGGAGGGCACATAATTTAGAAAGCAGTATTGTAAATTTCGTAGTTGTTTATAAAATTGCACGGATCATAGAGAAGCTAGCAGGGAATCTATGAAACATGCCTAATCAAATATGAAATATTGATCTCTTGCGAGATCTACCGTGAGAGCGGAAAAAAGTAAAACATTGGAGTATCAATGACAATGACATGATTATGACACGACATTAATGACCACAGATGCTCCCATACCAAATAATCCAACAAAAAAGTACCAACTCTGCATAGGTAACACGAAACAAAGTAATCATGTAATTCTGTCACAAGTGATATACTGTTTTTGTTTTGTTTTACAGTATTTATTTCTAGCATGGATATTTCATTCTAGCTCGAATTTCCTTCATTTCCAATCTAGCATCTTTTGAAAGTGCTAAGCAGTTGCCAACCGTATAGCAGACCAGGGTTGGGCGGAAAAGGGTGACCGAGACCGGTAAAAAATTCGGTAACCCTAATATACCGGTCTAAAAGATCGGCTATTCAGGCTATTCAATAATCATCCACCCTAACCTAAATTTTAAATTGAACTTTCGGCGGGAATCACATGCTTACATCGTACAGAATACAGATTAAAGGACACATTTTAAAGTCCAGAAACAATACATTTGAAAGATCAAATTAACCTAACTCATTACATACACGCGTTGGTATCTTTATTCTTAAACTATCGATTTTTTATAATTCAGATAACGATTACATTAACGTCGACCCACCTGACGGGAACGATCATGAAGAAGATCAGCTTGTGGTTGCATTATCTTCACTTCCTTATAATGATCCACATCCACCGCCTCCGCCAATAGATACTTCAGTTCTGAAATCAATCGATGAATTAATGCAGAAGTTATTGATTAATCGTTCATGTGGAATGATTGATCGAGATTTGGATCTGGTTGTAGATCTTTTACGAGATATGGCTAGTACACTGTTTAGTGTAGCAGAAGCTACACCGAAGAATATGATATCGGAATATATGACTGCTGTAGACAGACTACTAGATGAATATAGTAGCAATTACAAGAGGAAGCAGAAGACAGATAATTTGCCATATTATGTAAAACCTAAAGAGAATCAAATGGGAGTCATTTCAAGTCAGAAGATGAACAAAGTATGTAGGAGTTATTAAATGAAACAGATAAAATCGATAAATTATTTTCAGGATGGTCATATAGAGAATGTAACCGAGCCTATCAAATTCTATTCATTCTCCATCAAGAAAAGTTTGGAGCAAGCATTGTCAATGAAAGAAGTGAGTTTTTTTACTATTTAAAAGGCAAAATAATGGTCTAACAGCTACTTGATGAACTCACGGCAAACAAACCAAAGGAGAAACGAATGTTCACGATGCGTGATGGAAGGGCATATGAAAGGGCAGAAAAGCTACTAAAGGTTTTCAATAAATAAAGAAACAACCGAATAATGTGCTAATTTAAAGCCTGACGAAAAGTTAGTGCCTCTAGTAATGTATCATGACGATGCATCACCTGGATCAGGATTAGGGAATAAGTCATCAGCGTATACGATAGGATATACACACTATGAAATAGGAGGACTATCTACTCATCTTTCATCATCTCAACGGTTAAGTTAATGGGGCACTAAAGTAATCACGAAAATGTAACGGGAAAATGTTCTTAATTCATAACATAAATCGTTTCATGTTTATGCGGTGTTACATTTGCGTAACGGACGTACCCTATCATTTGAGATCGTACTACATTCGAACCAGGGCTGGGACACAAAACGTTTTCTTGACACAAAAATTTTGTGTACACAAAAAACACAAAAATATTTTTTGTGTACACAAAACACAAAAAAACACAAAAATATTTTTCTCTAGATTTGAGCAACTTTATGGCTAAAAAAGGTATTTTTTTCAATATAGAACTTCAACGCAAACAAAACAGCATGTAATATCAGTTCAAAAAAGAACAGCGACCGACAAACCTATGAGTCTGGTATTCGGCTGAACGAAAACTAAGATAGCAAGCTTCAAATTACTTATAAAAGGAAATTCTAGATCAAAATTGTCCGATCGTTGCAAAATGTACAATTTTGCAGATAAAATTTTACTATACGGAACGGCTAATATCATTGATTTTCTTCCTAAAAATCTTGTAAAATCAGAAAATTAATACCAATTTTTTGTGTTATTTTGTGTCTCATTTACACAAAATTTTGACACAAAATTTTTTGTGTCCAAGACCATGAAAAACACAAAAAAACACAAAACACAAAACACAAAATCCCAGCCCTGATTCGAACACGTATCCGTCAATTTGAATTTTGGATCCCAAGCGATAGTTAATTAAGATACGGTAAAAAGTAACGGTAACCATGGATCAATAATGGTAGGCAACCGTAACCTATTACAGTAATTTCATGACCAAACAGTGTTATCCACTCGAGACCTAACACACAAAATTTACGATCCGTCACCCCTAACGGGAAGACGGCGTACGTCCGTTATGCAAATGTAACACCGTATTAACAAACGAAATTGATAAATAGAGTTGTTTTTTGTTAAAGTTTTCCCATTGCCATTACACAACCACATTATTATCAATAATTATATCAATTTTACAGTTTCAAATTTCCCTTGTGTATCGCATACGCCCGTGATTTAGCGGCATACAACTTTAAACCGCTATATGACTTAATCAATACAGAGATGAGGGAAGCAGAAACTATTGATGTTGTCACTTCGGATGGAAAGAAGATCAAATTTAGGGTGCAATTACTGATAACGAACAAAGAAAAATAAGTGATTTCAGGTTGTTTTATTGGCTTTAATTGGAGACAACAAGGGAATACACGAGCTAATAGGATTACAAGCAGTGTTCAATAGTGGATATGTGTGCAGGTGAATATAACAGGCCTGTCACGAGAGAATCGAGCTAAAACAGGAATTCTTCGGAATGGAGCGAAAATCATGAAATGAGTTAGCATCAGTTTTCGATACCTGTAGGCATGCCCTACCATCCCCCAAAGTCCCATTGTGTACATATCATTCTGGGGCTCCCTTCACCGGGTCGGTCATCCGGGAACCCAACTTTGAACTCAAATATCTCTGTTCAGGTGCATTTCTCTGAAACACTGTCGAGAGGGTAACCCCCGCTATTTTTCGTCCTCTATCGATCTAAACAAACCAGAGGTCATGAAAGTGCTTCCGAACAGCGCTACACTCTGGGACAAATAATTCAAAACCTGTCGATTCGGCGCGGGCGAGCCTGAAATATGTTATGTAACTTTTCGAGGGCTACAAAATGAGTGGTTTGCGAAAAAAAATACGTTAATGCGTTCGTATGGTTCATCCCCTTGTTAATTTCCTGATGATTTGAAGTCATTTTCACCCAACCACAATCTCTCGTTTCACACACTCTCTCGCCCATTCCTTTTCATTCCATTCCATTCCATTCTACACCGCACGGTCTCGAGTGCGCGGTACGGAATGAAACATATCATTGTCTCCCTTTCTCTTCCCTGTATTTCTTTCACTCTCCGGCGAGAGAGTGTGTGAAACGAAAGATAGTGGGTGGCGAAAACGACTTCAAATCATCTGGAAATTTCAAAGGGGATGAACCATACGAACGCATCAACGTATTTTTTTCGTAAACCACTCATTTTGTAGCCCTTGAAAAGTTACATAACATATTTCAGGCTCGTCCGCGCCGAATCAACAGGTTTTGAATTATTTGTCCCAGAGTGTAGCGCTGTTCGGAAGCACTTTCATGACCTCTGGTTTGTTTAGAATTTCAACTTATAAGTTGAAATTTAAATCGTACCATAATACCTGCAGGTGGTGTGAGACCAACTATGCAGAGTTACACCTGTGCCTTCGCACTGCCACGCTCACAAGAAGAACAGCTGAAGAATATGATAAAGATATTACTTGTCCCATGCGGATGAGTACTTCCGGGATACGGTAATACAGATTATTACGTTTTGAAGTTTACACCAGGGCTCTGCGGCAAGGCTTTGCTGGTTTGCCGAATTGCCGAAAAAATGCCTTGCCGCACAGCCCTGGTTTACACTGTTTACCGAAGAAGTTCCAGTTATATTTTGGCACAGTCTAATTCTATGTTTCCTCAGGCAATGATTATATCCTCTACGTTCATGTCTCCGGTATTTTTTGCTCGCGGGGCACACCGTTGAGAGTCCAAATCTCGCGGGGTACACCGCGAGGTGCACCATGGTGTGGAAGTGACGGCGTGCCTCGCGGGGTGGACATCAAATCTCGCGGGGCACACCGTCCCTCCTGCCCCGCGAGGCACGCCGTCATCCACCTCTCGGGGATCCCCGTCTTGAGGCTGCAGCTCGCGAGGTACCCCGTTCAATCCCGTGGTGTACGCCGAGAGGTACACCGCGGGGTAGAACCTTTAGAAGGGGTACCTAGCGAGCTGCAGCCTCTAGACGAGGAGCCCCGAGAAGTGGATGACAGCGTGCCCCGTGGGGCAGGAGGGACGGTGTGCCCCGCGAGATTTGGACTCTCAACGGTGTGCCCCGCGAGCAAAAAATACCGGAGCACGAGTAAAAAATACCGGAGGTGTGATACGGTAGAATTATAATAAGCTCTTTAAAGGCATGAATGTCCACTGAATGATCTACCTGCATTTCACGCTATGACTTCATGTCCGGCAGACATCGCACACGATCTATTGGAAGGAATCGCCAGAAAAGAGGTTCAACATCTGCAATCATATCTCATGAAGAAAGGACTGTCCCACGACGATTTGAACGATAGAATTGCAAATTTTCCATTCGCAAGAATCGATCGAAAGGATCGACCAAGTCCCCTTCCAAGGGCATCTACTAGCAGCAGTATTGGCAACAAGGCGCTTCAGACACACTGCCTTCTAAGGTGAGAACGAATCAACAAAAATAGAAACAAAAATAGAGTAAAATAATGAAACATAAATAAATTAGCAGTTTCAGAAACACCACTTCAATTGTTTAAACTAGTGTTCTTAGATGGAATAAAATTTAGTCTCGACTAAATTTGCATTTTTAGTCGAGACTAAAAATCATTCGAAAATATTTTTTTCATTTTAGTCTCGACTAAATGGCCAAATAGACTAATATTCGAGACTAAATTTGCATTTAGTCTCGAATAATATTTTCGAATATATTCGAGAATAGACATTCATTATCAATTAGTTTTTGGTGTTGAGCTTTTATTCTCGACTAAATGCAAATTTATTCTCGACTAAATTTTAGTCTCGAATAAAATGTCGTTTTTAGTCGAGACTAAAACGACCGCTCGACTAAAAAGCTAAATTTTATTCGACCGAAAATATTCGCAGAATACATTCGACTGAACAACACTAGTTTAAACGACCGCAAAATTGAAACAAAATGAACCAAAAGTTATTTCTAAACAATATGTGCGCACCACAATCAATAAATATCTCGTCAATCAATCGATAGCTCAATCACCGTATCTGGATTCCTAAAGAAGCGCTCCAAGACGCTCCTCGTACTCGGTATCCATACGGCGAGATACATTAGTCATCTCGACCTGACGTTTCTTCGTCTCCTCTTCCAATTGCTAAACAAATCAATCAATAATTAATTAATAATTGATAATAATTAACAAGTAATGAATGACTGACTCTGCTACGACGATACGACGAAATACGACGACGTTTCACTCCACTACGAGAAACTGACGACGATGTCTCATCCATTCGGGTTACGGTAGTTCGTGTGACGGGAGAATGCTGTGAGAGGTTCAGACGAGATTCCTGCAAGGAACATCAAAATAAAACTATCGATCGATCCAAATTAAATATGAACCGAACCTCTCCCATGAGAAGTGATACGTAATCACGGAGCTCAGTGTCGAGAAGAACCTGAATACAGAAATAATCAATAAACGATACTGTAATTGACCAATCAATATTCAAGACAATCATATACCTTAGCATCAGCAAGCTCATTGCATTCGTTCGTGAGACGAGCAATCTCTTCATTGGGTTCCTTGATACGACAATCAGCTCCCTCCAGTTCACGATCCTTAATTAATTAATCAATAATCGAGACTACAGTATGCCCAATGAAAATATACCGTACCTTCTCTTCTAGAAGTGATCTACGGTAGGCTGCCTCACTGGCGAGTCTTCTGTCCATCTCAGCTGGTTTCTTCTCGAGTTCAGCAACTGACTTCGAGTAGCTTCTGAATATTTAACAAATCAATAGAAGTAAATCGATAAAGATCAATCAATAAAACATTACAGTACCCAGATTCGCCTTCGACTACTCTTATGCGTAGACGGAGTTGATTCTCGCGCTTAGAAGACTCGGCAATCTGGTTAAGAGCATCATTGAGCTGAAAGTGGAAAAGATATCATACATTTTCGGTACCCTCGCCGTTTATTTTTATATAGTGGGTCAATTCTCGAAATAGGGTGGGTTGATTCACAAAATTCGTTATTTTCGCTTAAAAATCGTCATTTTTAGCTTAATTTTTTTATCAAGTGCCCTAAAATAGGCCTTATATAGTGGGTCAATCCTCGCACTGCGAGGGTATGGCAATGTATGAAAGATATTATTGATTGATTCATATTATAAACTAAATATACGGTGCTCTGAATCAATCGATACCTTAGCCTTTTATGAACCAACTATGAACTTTTATGAACTTTTATGAACCTTTTATGTTCCTTGTTGCGAGCCGGCTGTAGCCTTCTTTCTGAAGTTAATCAATAAATATCTCGTCAATCAATCGATAGCTCAATCACCGTATCTGGATTCCTCAAGAAGAGCTCCAAGACGCTCCTCGTACTCGGTTTCCGTACGGCGAGATACAGTAGTCATCTCGACCTGACGTTTCTTCGTCTCCTCTTCAAATTTATAAACAAATCAATCAATAATTACCACCCGATGCCACCCGATCGACCCGATTTACTCAAAATTCACTCAAAAATGATTTTTTTAAATGATTACATTCAACGTTCCATATTTTTTTTCCATAAAATCGATTGGGTAGGACGAAAAAAAATTAGAAAACTTTTTTTTAAACAAAATTAAATTTGAGAATATTGCGTGAACAACTATTTTCTTTGAGGAGAGTGAATGAGATAAAGACATGAGCACTAAATATTAAATATTTTCAGATACCTTCCAGTCATTGTATCGGATATAGTTGATCTCGGAGATGACGAGTGGTCTCATTTCATACGCTTTATGAAATTCATCTACATCGTATTTTCGCCGTCCTTCTCAGATAGTGACGTGTTGGATCTATCAGAATGTATAGAAGAGTGGATGAATAGTTATGTAACTCTTAACTCAAAATACAGTTTATTTGTAAATACAAGCCAAGAGACGACTATTTTCTTTATATGATTCTCCCCTTGGGAATTTGAGTTGAGCGATCTTGTTCACGTACTAACAAACATTTATGTGGTCTTTTTTTCACGGCGGTTTATTGAACGGAATTCCCTACATTTTAAATTTTCTTATGTGGTGTTAATTTCTTGTAAATGGAATTGGAAATTGTAAAAAGGGTGTTAATTTTGTCCACTTGTAAATAGCATTGTAAAAAGCAAATATCTCGGTTCTCTGACTAGTTAGAGACTTGAAACTTGGTTTATAGGTTAGAAACCGCGAAAAAAAAAAGCTTATAAACGAAGTTTCAAGTCTCTAGCTCTACAAAGAGCGGAGATATTTGCTTTTTACAATAATGTTTGAGTTTTTCCTGAAAAATCTTGTAAAAAAAATCACTTTGGCTATATTTCTGTCTTCACAGTTTGTTCACGAAAATATTCGCCGGAGTCCACCTTTAAAGTCACACCCCAAGCTAATTTTACTCTCCGCATTGGCAATACTCTCTCGTACACAAAGAAAGCGAGGGAGTGTGGCCAGAGCGGAGAGTTTCAACTTAGCTTGGGGTTTCGCTTTAAATGAAAGCTATTGACGAGCTCTATCGATTGAGCTAAAAACAAAATAGGTCCCGGAACTGTGGAACAAAATCAAATCATTATGAAATACAAAAAAGATTTTCACATTTTTATCTGAAATTACTCGACAAAATACACATTTCATCTGTTGATCACTTTTTCATAGCTCTCCTGTGAGCCGTGAAAATCACATCGGAATGGGCCTCAACGACGAACTTTGAGAAGGGGTCAACTCAAAAGTGTGCAGTGGAATCAATCAATCCTTAACTGACATGCGCGATATTTGGTTCCTAGTCTTCATTTTTACACCCGGCCTCTTGGTATTTACAACAGATAGGTCATTTTAGACGGACAAATATGTGTACCGGTAGAAATTGCTCATACGTATCTAAGTCAGAATGAAAACAAATCATACCATACATTGTATTATTATCCAAATTGTACACATCTCGCCCACACACTTTTTTCCTGACCATAACAACTTATGAGAGATTATAACCACTTGCATAGTCACATTTCTCTCGTTGCGTTGATAAAATAACATATAATATTGTAATAGAATAACCCATCGTTATCGGATATCTCTCCCTTTTTGTATTCCTAAATCGCTTTCTAATTGTGCTTATAGATCATTGCAAACGTAGAATTCCCTCACCCAAGGGCTTGTCTCTTCCCCTTCCCATATATTCCGTGCAGGGATACTGAATTTGCCCCCACACAATATAATAACTCATTCGTCCTTAATATGCTTGCTACCCAATCGAAATCGCTTAAAGCGACGGAACTCCTTTATTGCTTTATCCTTTCATTATTCATGTTTTACTTGATGGATAAATAAATAAATAACTTTAAGAAAGTGAAAGGGACGTTTTTTTTCGACTCGAAAAACCTATTCCTTGGCATAACTCTCATTTTATTATGCACTGCTACAATTTCAGAAATACTCAGTTGCTTTAAGTGCTAACATCGTTCGCTTGATCCTTTGCTATGAATGGCTATTATATATCCTATGAACTGCAACATACCTTATTGTGGTGCCAACATATTTTGTATTGTATTTCGACAATATTGAACATAATATCGTTCGTTTGTTTGTTCAAAAAAACTGCTCCAAGGCATAGAACATACCGAAACTTCCTAGTATGTATACAGGTAAGAAGGATTGATGTGTGTAACCATTTAATTTTATTTATTTATTTATTTTACATTATATTAATTATTATATTAAATATATTGATATAATGAATTACTGTTATTTTATTCAGTATATATTTATATTTGTCCGTTAAGTGCCTGTGTGTTTTGAACGATTTCAATTTCGATGTGATGCTCGACATTTTTCCGTTGTTGCCAACACTAGGCGCATATTCCACTGGCTTGTACCAGAAATTGGACGTTTCTTTACATTACCAACTCGTTTGTTGTCCGCCAGACCATGCGATATCACTGCTTTTATTCGTAGGCATCAGTGGTAACACTACTTTCATGCTTGGCAACACTTGTTTTAATTTGCACAATATACCGTCACCAAGCGATCATTCCGCCTTCAAGCATGCTCAAGTTGAAAAGAGTTGGTCACTTTCACCGATACCGGGCATGATATCAAAACTGCATAAAGCACTAGCTATTGCGCATTTACAGAGAAACGTATTCGCTTGTCAAAGCGGCATTGCCATTATGTATTCGATCGTAGTTATATCTGTGGTTAGTTATCCTTTCGACGCATCACACACCGATGAGATAATCGAGAAGGTGATTACTAACATCTTCACTCAGAAAAAAATGTGTAAAAAATCTATACAGCCTTTTGATGTGTTCTATTGAACACAGCAAATTGTTCTACTGAACACCCCCATGTGTTCCAATTTACACTTTTTCTCAATTTACACCCTAACAAGGGAAGTCTTTTTAGTCTCAGTGAGACTTTTGAATATGAGTATTTTTCCTCGATGGGTATAGGGAAAATATGATCGGAGCCAAAAAAATTAGCTGCTGCCATGCACTTTCAGATTTTATATAATTAATTTTAATTTTGTAAATTTTTTAAAAAATGTTGAAAAAATCACAAAACGTAGGTGACAAGCAGTATATGAAATAAGGAGCCCCTGAAAGAGCCGTGAAAACTTAGCGGCGAAAAAAATAATGCTTGCGCACTTGAAAATTGCATTTTCACAAAATTAAAATTAACTATAAAAAATCTGAAAGTGCATGGCAGCAGCTAATTGTTTGGCTCCCATCATATTAAACCTATACCTATCGAGGAAAAATACTCTTTCTTTCTTTCTTTCTTTATTTCCATCATAACAAATGAACAATAGAACAGATATGTAATAAATATAGGTTGATGGAGGTCCGTCGCGTTATCAGCGAATCGGTTGAAGGCAGCAGGGAAATGGGGTGGGAAATGGGGAAATGATGTATGGGGTGGATAATTATAAATGCCGTAGAAGTGTGGGGGGCAAGAGGGGATCAATCTCAACAGAATTAAGGAAAGATTTAAAACGAATAGGAGAAGATGTAACGATATCAGTGGGAAGACTATTCCAGATATGAATTACTCTACTTGCACAGGTTGTCTTGGTACTGGGGATATTATATGGTATGGTTATACGGAATGGGTGATGTGAAAAGCGATGACTACGATAGAGAGGAATTTTAGAATACATAAAAGAATCATCAAATTCATAATTCCTATTTAAAGAATTGTATATAAAAAACAAATCAGCAATAGAACGTCGTTTCTCAAGAGTGGTGAGGTTAAAGGATTTCAGCCGGGAAATATAATCTACATAAGGGATATTACAACGATAGAACAAACGTCTAGTGAAATCACGTTGAAGGGACTCAATATCATTACATAAGTAAACACTCTTATTCAAAAGTCTCACTGAGTGTGAGACTAAAACGACTTCCCTTGTAAAAGCTGTTAATTAGAACACATTGGGGATTACAGTTTCACCCGGAACACCTATGGGTGCACATATTAACACTTCATTTTTCTGAGTGTTGATTTATTGTACCTTTACATGTTTGTTCAAAAAAGATCTACATACACACAGAAGCATTATCAGTGCCGTTGAGTATTCATTTTTATGTCAAAATCCATTCAGTCCGAATACAATTTGGCTTGGATCAAAGAAAGAGGACAATACACTATATATGAACGCGAATTTTGGATCATTGCGATGTTTTCCTATCTTATATTTGTGAGTCCTACGCGATTTCTACTTTAAAATAGGGATTGTTAGTACACTATTTATATATTCTTCAGTTGGCTTCTGTCCCACTGCTGCTTGCCCCTGCCATTTATATCCATCTCTATGTCACACTCCAAGAAGTGGTAACTATTATATAAATATTTTTTTAAAAGAAATATTCTTCTTAGAAAACGCCTGAACATATTGATTTATTTAAAACATTGCCGTACCAATCTCAGAAGCGCTTGAATAACTCGTATTTTTTCCAATACATAACTCGTTTCAATCAGGAGTTAGGACGCTGTAAACAATAAATTGTGGCGAACTTGTACTTTTTGCATTTGTGTGACAAAGATTGACAAATTTATCGCAGAAGTTTGTTGTCAGACATCAGAAAATATAAAGATTGTTGTCATAAATAAATGTGGTAACAATAAGTGACAATTTTGTAGACAGACAACAAAACAAAGGGTAAAATTAGTCAAACGTAGAAGAGCAGTGAAATGACTACAGAAAAGTCATCATTTGTAGTCAGAGTGAAGTGGTTATACTGGGTTATCTTCATTGTGTGGAATCGTATGTTAGTATTGTGCTTGGTTATGCCATAGGTTAAACGAAGAGTTGGGTCATCTAGTATATCGGTCAGACGCGTTTCGGGTACTCAACCCATCATCAGTGACATAATTACCTACAAATAACCAACATTGGGATATACAGGAATGAAACATGACAAACAGAGGACACACGGAAAATGACAAACGGCTGCAATAGATGACAATTTAGTGAAAAGGATGAGAGTGAGAGAGATAGATGGGTTATGTTAGAGAGAGTGAGAGGAGAGATAATGGTGTGAGGTCATCAGTGAGCTCATAGCGGGCATTGATAGGTGGTTTAGTGGTCTCAATGTAAAGGGCCTCGGCTACTTTCCGTCTGACTACATTGGGTTCGATGCAGATGACAGTACCAGACAAACGTATGGGTTGAGCATTATGACAATCAATGGAATGACGAGCAAATGGCTTGGTTGAATTAGAGGCAGTGAGGGGATATCGACCACTACGGTAATGTTCTACTGCACATGCATGGAGGGGTCGGCCTGAATGGCCAATGTAGAAATCGGGACCGAGGCCCTTTACATTGAGACCACTAAACCACCTATCAATGCCCGCTATGAGCTCACTGATGACCTCACACCATTATCTCTCCTCTCACTCTCTCTAACATAACCCATCTATCTCTCTCACTCTCATCCTTTTCACTAAATTGTCATCTATTGCAGCCGTTTGTCATTTTCCGTGTGTCCTCTGTTTGTCATGTTTCATTCCTGTATATCCCAATGTTGGTTATTTGTAGGTAATTATGTCACTGATGATGGGTTGAGTACCCGAAACGCGTCTGACCGATAAACTAGATGACCCAACTCTTCGTTTAACCTATGGCATAACCAAGCACAATACTAACATACGATTTGTAGTCAGACTACAAAAACGGTATATATCGCAGTCAGCCAGCCTAAATGAATCTAGTGACAAAAAACATGGATCCCACAAAAAACATAATCTTGTCTGACAACAAAAATTGTGGAAAATGTTGACCAAAAAATTAAAATGAATTTGACAACAAAATGGACAGAGTTAATTCTACAAAAATCTCATACCATATTTTGGGCTTACGGTATTTCCCAGCCGATTTTTCTAAAAATATTTTTAAAAAAATTTCTATGAAGTGCCCAAAGATCTACCTAGCACATCTACAATGTCGCGAGATCAGAGGATATTAATTATGGGGGGTATGACAAAACCGCAACGACAAAAGCGCAAATCGCCAAAAACGACAAAAGCGCAAAAATAATATGCGCAAGCGACAAAAGCGCAACTCGCGATAACTTCGGCCAGAGTTGTCCAATCATGGTCAGGTTGGACATTTTGAACTCCTTAGGCTCAGGGCTATTACGTCAGTAATTGATCTTTGATCTCTGGCCTCTCAACGACAAAAGCGCAACTCGGACTAGCTCCTCTCACTGTGATGCTATATACTTCGGGGTGGGCTCATACGAAACCTGGGGGCTTCCGCCATCCCGTAACAAGTTGATCTTTGATCTCTGGCCCCTCAACGACAAAAGCGCAACTCGAGCTATCTCCTCTCACTGTGATGCTAGACACTTCGGGGTGGGCTCATACGAAACCTGGGGGCCTCCGCCATCCCGTAACAAGTAGATCTTTGATCTCTGGCCCCTCAACGACAAAAGCGCAACTCGAGCTATCTCATCTCACTGTGATGCTAGACATTTCGGGGTGGGCTCATACGAAACCTGGGGGTTTCCGCCATCCCGTAACAAGTTGATCTTTGATCTCTGGCCTCTCAACGACAAAAGCGCAACTCGGGCTATCTCCTCTCACTGTGATGCTAGACACTTCGGGGTGGGCTCATACGAAACCTGGGGCTTCCGCCATCCCGTAACATGTTGATCTTTGATCTCTGGCCTCTCAACGACAAAAGCGCAACTCGGACTAGCTCCTCTCACTGTGATGCTAGACATTTCGGGGTAGGCTCATACGAAACCTGGGGGCCTCCGCCATCCCGTAACAAGTTGATCTTTGATCTCTGGCCTCTCAACGACAAAAGCGCAACTCGAGCTATCTCCTCTCACTGTGATGCTAGACACTTCGGGGTGGGCTCATACGAAACCTGGGGCTTCCGCCATCCCGTAACATGTTGATCTTTGATCTCTGGCCTCTCAACGACAAAAGCGCAACTCGGACTAGCTCCTCTCACTGTGATGCTAGACATTTCGGGGTAGGCTCATACGAAACCTGGGGGCCTCCGCCATCCCGTAACAAGTTGATCTTTGATCTCTGGCCTCTCAACGACAAAAGCGCAACTCGAGCTATCTCCTCTCACTGTGATGCTAGAAACTTCGGGGTGGACTCATACGAAACCTGGGGCTTCCGCCATCCCGTAACATGTTGATCTTTGATCTCTGGCCTCTCAACGACAAAAGCGCAACTCGGACTAGCTCCTCTCACTGTGATGCTAGACATTTCGGGGTAGGCTCATACGAAACCTGGGGGCCTCCGCCATCCCGTAACAAGTTGATCTTTGATCTCTGGCCTCTCAACGACAAAAGCGCAACTCGAGCTATCTCCTCTCACTGTGATGCTAGAAACTTCGGGGTGGACTCATACGAAACCTAGAGGACTCGGCCATTCCGTAACAAGTTGATCTTTGATCTCTGGCTCCTCAATGACAAAAGCGCAACTCGAGCTATCTCGGCTCAGAGTAATGCTAGACACTTCAGGGTGGGCTCATACGAAACCTCAGAACCTGCGCCATCCCGCACTGAAAACTACCGTAATCTACCGTAACCTGGTTCGGTGGGTCAGATCAAGTGCGATGGGTCAGATTTCACAAAAAAACTGTCGGAATAGCCACTGCGTGTGCGATATCATTCTGACTTATTGTAAACTACCGTAATCTACCGTAACGCGGTTCGGTGGGTCAGATCAAGTGCGATGGGTCAGATTTCACTAAAATTGTCGGAATAACCACTGCGTGTGCGATATCATTAGGAGTTATTGTAAACTACCGTAATCTACCATAACCTGGTTCGGTGGGTCAGATCACGTCCGATGGGTCAGATTTCACTAAAAAGTGGCCAAATGGTTGTTTACAATAACTCATAATTATACCACGCGCATAGTAACCATTTTGACAATTTCTAGTGATGTCTGACCCATCGCACTTGACCTGACCCACCGAACCGGGTTACTGTAGATTACTGTAATTAACAATAACTCATTATGATATCGCACACGCAGTGGCTATTCCGGCATTTTTTTGCAAAATCTGACCCATCGCACTTGATCTGACCCACCGAACCGGGTTACGGTAGTTTACAATAACTCATAATCATACCACGCACATAGTAGCCATTTGGACAATTTTTAGTGAAATCTGACCCATCGCACTTGATCTGACCCACCGAACCGGGTTACGGTAGATACAGTAGTTTACAATGCGTGATGGCGCAGGTACTGAGGTTTCGTATGAGCCCACCCCGAAGTGTCTAGCATCACTCTGAGCCGAGATAGCTCGAGTTGCGCTTTTGTCGTTGAGGGGCCTGAGATCAAAGATCAACTTGTTACGGGATGGCGGAAACCCCCAGTTTTCGTATGAGCCCACCCCGAAATGTCTAGCATCACAGTGAGAGGAGATAGTCCGAGTTGCGCTTTTGTCGTTGAGAGGCCAGAGATCAAAGATCAACTTGTTACGGGATGGCGGAAACCCCCAGTTTTCGTATGAGCCCACCCCGAAATGTCTAGCATCACAGTGAGAGGAGATAGTCCGAGTTGCGCTTTTGTCGTTGAGAGGCCAGAGATCAAAGATCAACTTGTTACGGGATGGCGGAAACCCCCAGTTTTCGTATGAGCCCACCCCAAAATGTCTAGCATCACAGTGAGAGGAGATAGCCCGAGTTGCGCTTTTGTCGTTGAGAGGCCAGAGATCAAAGATCAACTTGTTACGGGATGGCGGAAACCCCCAGGTTTCGTATGAGCCCACCCCGAAATGTCTAGCATCACAGTGAGAGGAGATAGCCCGAGTTGCGCTTTTGTCGTTGAGAGGCCAGAGTTCAAAGATCAACTTGTTACGGGATGGCGGGAACCCCCAGTTTTCGTATGAGCCCACCCCGAAATGTCTAGCATCACAGTGAGGGGAGATAGTCCGAGTTGCGCTTTTGTCGTTGAGGGGCCAGAGATCAAAGATCAACTTGTTACGGGATGGCGGAGGCCCCAGGTTTCGTATGAGCCCACCCCGAAGTATCTAGCATCACAGTGAGAGGAGATAGCTCGAGTTGCGCTTTTGTCGTTGAGAGGCCAGAGATCAAAGATCAATTCATGACGTAATAGCCCTTGCCTAAGGAGTTCAAAATGTCCAACCTGACCATGATTTGACAACTCTGGCCGAAGTTATCGCGAGTTGCGCTTTTGTCGCTTGCGCTTTTTCTACCCCATTGCGCTTTTGTCGTTGCGGTTTTGTCATACTCCCTAATTATGCCTTTGCCCAGGCAAATAGCATTGAAAGTCCATTGAAAGTCTAGTCCCATCTCATTTGGTGTCTTCTTTTCAGACTATCAGTGACAAATCGCGGAAAACAATAAGGGATGCGTTATTCATTCTACTCGTACAGGTATTACGAGTTTTTCACATAAACAAACGAAACAAAAAGGGCAATAGAGTGTGCAACACGCAGTTTCTGAAAGAACCTGGAACATTTAGATAGTAATTTTCAAAAATGTTTTAGATCGCCTTTTAGATGCTCAACACGATAAACATTGTTAGGTTACACCATACCAAATTATTGGTGTCACTCGTCCCCACCGGTTCTGCTCGGTACCCAATACCAAGGTCTAGATCCAAAAATTGTAACTACTCAACGAGAAGAGTTTTGATCGCAGTTTTTTTTCTAGGAAAAGTGTAATTATTACTTTTGATTTGATTTTCTCTCAAACAACCACATCTTTTTCAAATGATGTTATGAATACGTGGCAAACATAATCCATGACTCCACCATTGCGTGTGACACAGAAAATCGAAAACCATCGACGAAAACATTCAAAAATACATTTATCAAGAGTTCGTTAGGTTGAGGAAGAGTGATTCTTTATTAAAGTGTGCAAATTTAACTATCCTGTACAATTTTTCTTCATTTCGAGTAATCTAAATCGTACTAGAGGTCATCCTATGAGAATGTGTTGTAATAGATGTAATAGTAGTAGATATCTTTCATTCTTCTCCAATAGAATTGTTAATAGTTGGAATAGTCTTGATACATTAATTGTAACTTCCCCCAACCCAATAGTTTTCAATAATCGTATTAAAGCTGTAATCTCGTAATTTAGCAGCTATCTTCGAATCTTATTCATTTCTAAAGTATCGCTTTGAGTTTTTCTTCCTTCCCTCATTATATAAGAAGCGATAAAATATATTATTATTAACATGAATGAAAAAAATGTGTAAAAGGAGGATAGTTTGCTCTTCTTCTCGATTCTTTTATCAACTTTTCAACTGATCTCAACTATTTTCAGCTGGGGCTTCCTATATCCCTGATAGTTGTTCCTGTTTTAAAGAAGGGGACCCACGAGTTTTTTCGTGACTAAACTGGCCAGGCAGAACTGTAGATCACATCTCCCGGTATAGAAAAACAATTTTCTCTAAAATTTTAGGTGAACAGGAATGTCGTAATCCGAGCATAAAGTTCATTGATCCCCCAGGGAAAGGCGCGAGTTTTTGAATTTGAAGGATGCATATAAAGAAAATTGCAAACGAGAATCGAACCCACGTAGCGCGGTTACTAGCGCTAACCACTAACCACTGAGCTACACGCTCTATGCACCCATTCGCTCATATCTAATAGAGAACATAATGCCATTTCCTATGCCCCATGTTCTTCTTGTCAATAGTGCACTCCAAATCTCGTGGGCCCCCTTCTTTAACCATTTTCTTCGGTGCTGTCACACAATTAATTCCGTTTGGTGAGTAGAATTGCAAAAAAATCGAATGTGCAAAAAAAAATTTATCCGACAAATGATAAAAATTTCTGTACAATGTATTGTTTGAATAATTGTTTTGCCTAATTATCTCTTAGCCATGCATAACTTTAATATGAAAAATTATGTTTTTTTAGAAATATGTTTTTCTACACACTATCTTTTTGCACTACATTCTCCTGCTCACAGTATCGCTCTTTTGTTCGTCACTTCGAATAATAGGAAATACTTACTCACATTATTCCTTCGAAGGAAAAATGAGGATGGTGCAAACTCTGAAAGGAAGTAAGCCCAACTAAATTGTATTATATTATTAAGAAAATGACATCTTTACTTCACTTCAGAACGCATGTCTCTGTTCGAATGCTTGCAAGATGAATCAAATGGTCATCGAAATTCATAACATCTGCAGTCTCATTTTTTACTAGAAATATTATTGTTCGGAATTTACGGTCAAGTCGCATCGTAACGTTGCATAATGTTTCTGGGACGGAATTTACGGTCAAATTGCATACTAACGTTGCATAATGTTTCTGGGATACATTTCTTGTGTTTGATATAAAATGTCCTATTTTTCTCGCTGACTATATAACAATATTCTTCCTGGGTGAAACTACGGGGAGTGACCTATCGGTAAAACGAGAGTGGGAAATCGACTTTAAAATGTGGTATTTTAGGGTAAAAATAAGCAAATTTTTTTCTAGCGCATGTTCCCCGGTTTGAATATACTCCAAACGCGATGGATCGCTCAGTTTGTTCACACAGCTTCGAAATGATGAGGAAAAAACCAAGGAGAAAATTCACTGTGCCCATAAAACGAACTGAGCCGATGGTGGTGTGGAGCCGTGCTATACGGTAGCATTCAAAAAGCGCGCGCTTTCCGGCGATCAATTTGTATTGCTACCGTACAACGGCTCCACACCACGATCGGGCACAGTGAATTTCTAGAATATAATTATAATAGATCATTCAAAATGACGCTAATATATCAGAATGGGAGAAGGAGAGGAAGGTATAGAATGAAAGGGAGAAGAAGAGGGCCTATGCTCTTGATTATGTCTCTACTTTCCCTCGAACTCTTTAATATTCCGCATGTGTATCAACTAAAAAACATGCATATGTTGAAACAAAATAATATTGTTAATTTAAATATTCGAATTGATTGTTGTACACCTCAAAGTAAAATGCTGCATTGTTTATCTTCGAGAAGGGACAAAATTAAAGTTAGCAATTTGGATTAAACCGAATACGACAGAAGAGATCTCATAAGCTAACGCACAAGTTAGATGAATGCATTAGACAGTCAGAGGTTATTCAAACTAGTGATTACACCATCAAATGCAGTATCCAATTTATCATAATCAGGCTTATCAATTGAGAAAGCTGCATACTTTATACGTTCTACATCCTATAATAACAAAGATCAAAGATTAATATTTTTTATTGTTTTCGATTCCTACTGGAATCACTCTGGTATTTCATGACTTAAAGTATACTTGCACTTTCACTTTAAGTAGACTTGTAAGTCAACTTCAAGTGAAACGTAAGTCTACTTAAAGTGAGACGCAAGTCTACTTAAAATGAAAATGTGACGTCACTCACTTGAAGTTTACTTAAAGTAAACTTCAAGTCAGTGACGTATTTTAAGTAGACTTTAAGTTTTGAAATACCAGAGCACGGCCAGTCTGGACGAAATATATAAGGAATAATGAGTTTTAAATAATTTTTTTTCCAATTCATTCCGTGATCCACTTCAAAACTTATTGTTTTACTTATTTATTTATTTATTTATTTATCTTACATTAAATAAATTTGACAACAAGTGACTAATAAATAGGGTGAATTTTTAAAAAAATCACAATATTTATTTGTCACTTGTTGAATAAACTTACATTGTATACTTCGGATCGAGCTCTGATTCTGAACATTCTAGTAGAGAACATTATATTCTTGAAGCATGCATCATATGCAGCAGGCTGAAATGATACACAGTCAAACAATATAATGCGTATACATAGTATTCACTCCCATTCATATACATTACCGTGCAAAAGGTTATTAAAGTTTTGGTTTTTTCGTCATAACTTTATTCACACTAAACCGATCCAGTCCAGATTTTCAATGATTGCAAAACATAATTTCAATGCAAATATAAAGAAAACAAACATGATTATTTTTCATCTCTGCTAATTCGTCAGCACTAATTCCAAGTAATTGTTCAGCAGCCTTAGAGAATACAATAATCCAAATTGAACCAGTCATATCAAATATTTCCATCTGTGATCAATATATTTATTCATTTAAATTAAGCAAATTAATAATATTAACAGATTTGCATGTATGGGTTTGCATGCACAAAATAAATTTTAAAAAAATGTAGGTTAGTTATAATGTGCCTTATGGTGTTTCGGTCGATTCGTCTATGCAATCAATCAATGTCACTATACCTGTATCATATATGCAAATTTGAATCGATTAGATATAATACCACACTTCTCACATCTATATCCATCATCTACCGCAATTACCTTCTTCTGACAATTCTCTTGAGCACATGCCTATATCAATTGCATTACATTAGAGGAAGTGGGAAACAAAATGAAGAGTATTTTGTATTTATTTATTTTTGTTTTCGATTTCAAATAAAGTGCACTTTTGACAAAATATGAAAGGAAATAATGAGTTCTATATAATTTATTTAAAAAAAAATAAGTTCAGGTATTTTTTTCGCTGTACACTCCCATTAATAGATGTAGATAGATAGATATTACTTGATATAGTGCACTTTCAGTCTTGATATTAGAGATTCGTGCCTTGACATTCATATACACTGCATCCCCTCTTCCTAATTGAAGAGCTGCAGATGTGCCCAGTAATCGAAGATCACGACCTATCGATCAATCAATCGATAATCTATTTATTTATTTATTTATTTATTTATTGGAAATGTTTCTGCAAGTAAAAACACGATATAAATGATGAAGATTCGAACAAGGAATTAAAATGGGGGAGAATAGATCAATCAATAAATACAATTACTTACTGAATGCTCCTTCATTTGAAGGTGAAGATAGAGATTGTGCTTGTACACTGCAACGTTCGTTCTTGTGCCTTAAATAAATCAATAATTCATTTATATCATACCGTAATCGTCATACCATTCAAGTAATTCAATTATTCCATCCACTTCAGGACTCAATACAAACTTGCATCCTTCAACAGTTCCAAGAGTGATACCACCTAATCAATTAATCAATCAATAATAGTAAAACATTCTAACCAAAGGGGTACTGCGCTAATCATAATATTACAACTCAATCTCGTATTAGCATTTCTTATGATCATAATTCCACTCCCCAACTGAAATGGAGTAAGCGACGGAACTGAATCACTACCATTGTGATTCTTTTCACTATTAAAGGTGGTGTCCGGCGAATATTTTCGTGAACAAACTGTGAAGTCAGAAAGATAGCAAAAGTTATTCCATTACATAAATTAGTTTATGCTAATTTTGCTTATTGATCGCTAGAATCATGAATGAATACATGCTTGATGTACAGGCAAAGGCGCGAAATTTTGAAAATAAGAAAGTTCAGCAATAGGTTTCGAACCCGCCATGTTACGCTTACTAGTGAGCACTTTTACCACTGCACCATGGGATTGATGAATGGTCGTGCTAATTTCTTGCATATCACTTGTCCCTTGCATAATAGATATAGGGTGATGTAAACAATAAATTGTGGCAAACTTGTGCTTTTTGCAGGTGCGTGACAAGGATTGACAACTTTATCGCACCCAATTGCAGTCAGACATCAAATTTAATACAGATTGTTGTCAATGTGTCTAATAAATATTTGTGGTTGCAATTAATGAATGAACTGTTGACAGACAAGAAAAATGAGGATGATACAAGTCATGACCAGAGAAATGTGCTTCTTTCTAGTCAGACAACAAAAAATCTTCTTTTTGATGTCAATCGATTCTTGCCTTCTCATTGACATCAAAACGAATATTTTTTGTTGTCTGAATAGAAAGAAGCACATTTCTCTAGTCATTCCATTTTTTGGTGCATTTTCACATCCTATAATAATGAGACGATAGTTCATTAGTCAAAGCGGCGCACCTCAGACAGGTTTGGTGACACGGCGGAGAGTGTGACAGAGAGAATCATTTGATGCCATCTCGCACGCACACCCTCTCTAATGCAGCCCACCAAACCCGCCTGGCATCCGTCTCGCCCTCTTTATAAGTTGGAAAACGTGATTAGCCATTCATTGTTGCCGCGCTATTACAGAGGCTGAACTAATGTTTTCTGACATGTATCATCCTCAGTTTTCTTGTCTGTCTACAAAATAGCCACTATCTGTTGCCACGTTTATTTATTTCATACATTGACTACAATCGTTCTACTTTTTGAAGTCTGACAACAAATTTCTCCGATAAAGTTGTCAATCGTTTGCCGTTGTCACACACCTGCAAAAAGCACAAGTTTGCCAAAATTTATTGTTTACATCGCCCTATATGTTATACATTTGCATAGACATTCGAGGGCCTCCATCTTTAATGCTTGACTAATGGATAACTATGATTACACACGGGTCTCCTGTAAAAGTGTAGCAAATTCGGCCCTCTTTGCCACTAGGAAAAATTTTTTGTCTCCGATTTCGATGAAAGTCTTTTGGTAGATGTGGTTGGAGGTCATGAGAAGGCGTAGCTACTTGATTGGGCCAAAATCGCAGATTATCGATTTTTTGTGACCTACCACATAAACTATCATAACTCGATCAATTTTGATCGTACAGTGAGCTGAGAGGTGTCATTCGAACCATAGTCTAAAGCTCTCCAAAAAAGTTTTCTATGACCCGTTCGCTGCTAAGTCGTCTTTAGGGCGAAAATCGCGAAAATCACTTTTATTGATCAAAAAACCGATTTTTTCTCGAAATTTTTCTCTTGACCCCATCCATTTTATTGCAAAAATTATGTCTACAAATTACACACAATATCACTATCTAGTTCATTGCCCGTATCTCTTGGCCCTCAGGGTCGATTACTAGATAGCTTATGGACTTAGTCGATTTTTGATCTCTTTCCGTTTTTTGATCGTATCACTTCAAAGTTGTCCAATTACCTTTTAAAAAAAATAGAAATAATTCTCTCAAAAAGGAGATTGAAATGTTTACTGTTGTCCAAATTCCTATATTAAGCCGTTTTCGAGTTATCAAAGGAAAACTGCTCCAATTTCGATTTTTCACCGCTTCCACGCGTTGAACAGAGATGTTTTTGCATTCGCACGATAATAATAGTTTATTTTTTGTATTTTTCATGTATTGTATTTGTTCGTGAACTCCTCCTCCTCTTCTCTATCTGTCAATGCGAGAGAAAGCAGTTATCTATTGGAACGAGTGCGCTCGGTTTTTTTTTTGCGACTGGGATAGAGGAGAACACAAGATCAGACCCGAAAGAGAATGTCCATGATGGATTTCGCCCTTGGACTGTACAAGAGAATGCTCGAGGAGGTTCAGCAAGGAGTCGGAATCGGTTCCCTATCGGAATCGTTCAAAGAATACGAAAAAAAATAACCTAAGCAGGTACTAAGCAGGTACCTGAACCTCGAAAAATGATAAAAATAAATTTTCGAAATTTCTCAAAATTCAACCGATCGGGCTCATACTCGGCCTCGTTTTGTATCACTCATGTACTATTATCTCTTCCAAGTTTTGAGTCTACAGCAACACTGAATACAAAGTTATTACATGTTTGCCAAAATTCATGGGTGTCGGAATTTTCGATTTTCTCACAGGACTGAATTTGCTCGAATGGATCGCATAGCGGATTCTACTCCTCAGTAAATGTTGTTCATATACTGTTAACAACAAGTCTCTGAAAAATCCCGCTGAGCAAATAATCACTACTGAGTAAGTACAGAGAGGTTCCAGGATCGCTACACAATAATACGACGACGAATAATAACAACGGGAGTAGGATATGATGCACACAAGTACTATAGTATCCTGTCAATACATGAGCCCGATTGCTCATCTGAGTCAAAAGTTATGACATTTCCAAATTTGGTACAAATACTTTTGGCTGCTACTGTATGATTGGATGCATTCATAGATGAAGACTTTGATCTCGGACGACGCCCCGGACTTATCAACTACCCTCGTATTTGACCAGTGATGTTGATATGTGCACAATGTATGTTCAATTATATTACAATTTCTGTTATGAAGTAAAAATATATTAAAAAATAAACTATTATTATCGTGCGAATGCAAAAACATCTCTGTTCAACGCGTGGAAGCGGTGAAAAATCGAAATTGGAGCAGTTTTCCTTTGATAACTCGAAAACGGCTTAATATAGGAATTTGGACAACAGTAAACATTTCAATCTCCTTTTCGAGAGAATTATCTCTATTTTTTTGAAAAGGTAATTGGACAACTTTGAAGTGAGATACGATCAAAAAACGGAAAGAGATCAAAAATCGACTAAGTCCATAAGCTATCTAGTAATCGACCCTGAGGGCCAAGAGATACGGATAATGAACTAGATAGTGATTTTGTGTGTAGTTTGAAGACGTAATTTTTGCAATAAAATGGATGGGGTCAAGAAAAAAAATTCGAAAAAAAATCGGTTTTTTGATCAATAAAAGTGATTTTCGCGATTTTCGCCCTAAAGTCGACTTAGCAGCGAACGGGTCATAGAAAACTTTTTTGGAGAGCCTATGGTTCGAATGACACCTCTCAGCTCACTGTACGATCAAAATTGATCGAGTTATGATAGTTTATGTGGTAGGTCACAAAAAATCGATAATCTGCGATTTTGGCCCAATCAAGTAGCTAGGCCTTCTCATGACCTCCAACCACATCTACCAAAAGACTTTCATCGAAATCGGAGACAAAAAATTTTTCCTAGTGGCAGGCGTTGCTACACTATTACAGGAGACCCGTGTACAGTAATTTCCTATTCAATAGATATGCTTCCCGACACATATTCTATTTCTCAAATTATAGTCTTGAAACAAACCCTTGGACTTATTGACACGAGCTCTTTTGATTCCTATTACTTGTCCGGTAGCATCTTGAGGGAAGTTCTTAGCTTGATCACCCCATAGAACAAAGTTGACAACAGTTCCTGACTCATCGATTAATGATACTTCTCTCTTTACTAATGGTCGACCATCATGAGAATTGAACTGAATATTCATTCATTCAATAGATCAAATACGGTGTAGCCAAAAATTCATTGGACACTATTTCATTTTTTAAGTAACTTTCGATCCAGGAAAGCAACCAATCTGATATTTTGAGTCAATGTACAGAATTTATCAAGGGATACAACGATGAAGTGTTGGTTTACTTAAAAGAGTTCAATGTTGAACAAAAATTAACAAGTACCGCATGACTTTCTGGCTACACTGTACACAGTGTTCTGGTTCAAGCCATTTTTCTTTGAAATCCAGACAAGCGAAAGAGCATTGTAATTGAGAGAGTTTCTATGTTGAGCGGCCGCTTTGACTTTAAAATTCTAAAGAATACTGTGGATAGATATACTCACACTGTAAGCCTCTTCAACATTATCAATACAAGCAAGAATATCAACCAATTCTCCATTCTCCCTCATTACTACTTCATTCAATTTAATCGGTTTAATATGGAATGGAACTTTGATACTCTCTTTCAGAAGAACAACCTACAATCAATAAATCAATCAATCAATCAATACAAATTTTATTGATTGATATTCATTACCTCGGATCTAGAGTTAAGAGTTAGTTCATAAGGATGCCCAGTATTATTGTATTTCTTATCTCTAGCACCACAGACTCCAGCACCAGAGATAGCGTACATCTATGCAATATCAACGATCAATTGGCTAATCAATATTATAAACTTACATTATTCTCTTGAATCAATCCATAATATCTCTCAGCACATTCATTAAATGCTGCTATTCTTATACTCTTGCCATCTTCATCAGTTAGTTCAAAGTTGAATACCTAAGACAGGTTAGTTCAATCATAAGAGAATGTGTATAATAAGCCCGAAATTAGGAAATATTACACCACAAACACAAATAATTGTAGACCAATAATTGTGTAGGAAATATGTGGTATGCTGCACGCAATACAGCGTCTATAAACAGTAGATGTATTCAAATAGCGACCATCGGACTGGAGAAGTGATCAGCGCGTAAAAAACATGAGTAAGGGAAGGGGGAGAAGGATGAGCGAAGCGTGACGCATTGGCAATATAGCCGCCTCTCCTCCCAAAGGGTACGGGTTCGAATCCCGACCGGAGATTTCACTTTATCCCATATTATTCACTCTGAACTTACGCGAAGAGACTCAATCGATCAGAACTATCGATAAGAAAAGATTGAACTATTGACAATGTAGTTGTATATTTTACCTTGCCCTTCTTAATAGTACGAAGATTTTCCTTGGCGGACACAACTCCACGAATACGCCATCTCAATCAATATACTCAATTAAGAATTGAAGAGGACAAGGATAACCTGGATAGATAAGGAGAAATAGCAGAGATAGGATTGTAATGTTGTTTAGATGGTTGAGGAGGTCCACGAGCAGCCATTCTAGTGCTGTTCGGAAAAATTATTTTTTTTTGGAAAATCGGAAATGACCGATAAATTGTTCGGAAAATTCGGAATTTTTTCGGGGAAAAAAAGTTGTTCTTGTTCTGCAAATGGTCCGTTTATTTTGAAACGAAAAATATAACAATATGAGAGCTGCTTTGGTGAATTATTGAGTCCGTATTCGCAGGTGTAATTATAATTTTGAGTACGTGTGAGGGTTTTACAAGAATATTCGCGGGTTTCCATCACACCTTATATCAAAATTATTCCATCATAATTTTCACGTTTCAGAATTAATTGTGTTGTTCTGATTATCTTAATTTTAAAATTTCTAATGAAATGGTACATAGATCATATTATAGATCAACTTTGCACGATGAAAGTTGGAATCACATAGATAGGAAAAAATAGGAAAAACATTTGAAACGTGACGATATCTGAAAATGGCGGGAATATCAGACAGAGAAGGTATTGAGCAGCTATACAGAGATTGAGTCAGGAAAGGTGTGGAACATCGAAAGTAGATAAGAGGTACGCGAGCAGAATTTCTTTCTCTGCACACTCTACCTAGTTCGTACTCTCTGGCACCGTATTTAGGCAAGGCGCCTGCACTTTGTCGATTCATCATATGTCTAATCCTCCCGTATGTATATCTTTATCACTCTTTATTTTCAGCTGATGTCGTTCACAGCTTTTTGATACTGCGAATGACTGAAGGACAATCAAAGCGGAAGGAAGGTGTCAAAGAATCTGTAGTGATAACACATATATGTTTTACGATGATGCATAGAACAATAAAAATTCAAAAACAACTGATGTATTGTATGCAAGATGTTGTAGAGTTTATTATTATCTGTGATTTCGTCCTTTACCAACAATGATCGAAAACATTAGATAAGGAGAGTTCACTGATGGCTACACTGTAGTTTGTAGTCTATATCAATAGTCGATTGACCCTTTCTTTACTCTTCTTCATTCTCTCAACCCAATTATGCAACGTCGCGTCGTAAAATACACTTCTTTTGGAGATCCACGAAAGGTTTTCATTTATTTATTAAATTCTTATAATTTCAAAATATAATTTAAGGTGACCACTCTCGTTAAGGAAACCATATCAACTGAAATCGAAACAAATGAGGTACGCAATGTTGTTTCCCCCCTATGTCTAGGTATTTAAAAGCACACATCGAGTTAATTTAAAATACTCCGCTCTGGTCACACTCTCTCACTTTCTTCGACTGCAAGAGAGCATTACCAGAACGGAGAGTTTCAAACTCGCTCGGGGTGTGCCTCAACAATCGTAACAAACAATTTAATTAAATTAATTTAATTTAGCAATTTAATTTATTTAACAATTTAATTTATTTAGCAATTTAATTGTAACGTGTATCATTTACTACTAGGTCCTTGTTCGTTGGTTGGCCTCTCCAGTCAACCCATTGGATATCAATAAGATCCAAGGGGTGTACATGATGAAACCGGAACTACCCGCCATTGCCGGTAGTGAAGGAGTCGGGAGAGTAGTCAAGGTATTCCTGTAACGATTTTTTCATGTGATATTGTTCATATCAATCAATATAAAGTAAAGTAACACGATTTGTCGTTTGCAGTTTTGCACTGTAGGCTATATTCTATGAATACAAATGAATTCGAAGATGTATTTTGTTTTAATGATTATTGTATATTATGTACTTAAATCTTTTGACTCATTCTTTTTTTTTGCTCTGTATTACATATTGCTGTGTTGAACAAATTTTTTATGAATTCAGATTGGATCGACAGTAACTTCAGTAGAAGTAGGAGATCAAGTGGTGATATTTGCCCTGAACTGTCCGACTTGGGCTGATTATTCAGTGGTTGACGAAGGAAGTCTTATGAAGATCGATAAGAGAATCACTCCGGTTAGTTTCATCCTCAATTCTTATATATTTATTTATTCATCTTACATTATATCACGCGTGTCGCGTAAGGATCGATACAACTGACGGACAATGAAAAAATGAAAATTTGGTTTAAATCATTTTTGGATAGCCCTGACAGTGCCGGAGAAGATAGCGTTTCGATTTTTTTTCTAAGATCAATTTTGACGAAGATAGACGCCGTTGACTGTCGGAATTTGTGGAAAAGTCTTAACTTTCACCCGCCATAGCTCGCTTTGGCATGGGAATAGCGAAAATATCACAGAGACATAAATTGTAGAGAATTTTCAGGAGAATCGAAATGACACAAACATAAATTACAAAATCGATTTTTCTTCAACTTATGTGGCGGAAAGCTGACGTTTGCACCACAAATCGATTGTACAGTAACGTTTTGGTTCAGATGATAGATATTGAGAAGACGCATCGATTGATGTATAGTTATGGGGGTCAAATCATGGCCGCGATATGAGTTTTTCCCAAAAAACGAGTCTAAAATCCCGGACTTAGCCGATTTCTCGCTCGAGAGGTGGAAGGGTCACTTTGATCTACCCACTCTTCTCTCGTTGATCAGTGATTTACCAACTTTTTTGTTTGTTTTACGTGTTTTCAAGCGTTTCCGACAGGTTTCCCTGTTTCCTGAATATATTGTTCCACTTCCAGTGTGCTTCCACGACGAAGAACACACGTGAGCGGAGAGAAACGAGTCGGAGGATGAATCGGAGAGGCGCATAGTACTTGAAGATTCTCCATCCTGACTTTTTCGGTCCATTTCTGACCATGACCCGGGGTTCATGGTCATGAATGAATTCTAGACCATGAATGGTTCGAAAAAATCATTGTCGCGGATTCAACTCCGCTGGTGATAAATATTCGTTAGATGTCTCAATAATACAATATGATCTACATTTGGCTAGATTACGTTAGAGAGTCAGTGGAAAGTGCCGAGAAAAGCCGACCTGGAACCGAGCGATGATCATTCAAGGCACTTTTTTCGTTCAGATTGACCAGGAATCCGATAATGGCCATGGGTGGGCATGATGCCCATGGTAGTGAGGTACCACCACATAAAGAAAATTATGCTCGGAACTAAATCTCAGATACAAAGAAATCGCAAAATGTGAAAGTCTCATTCAAAAAGTCGATGTCAGAGTTGGGCAAATTTCAATCCCAATGGTGCTATTTTGCACTCTGGGCATGCCTAACATACTGCAAAAAGAATTTTGGTTCTAGCTCATTCGGTTGAGAAATTACGAATGTTCGAGATTTTCGACGAACCCGGCGCTTTTGCGCCGCATTGCGCAATACAAGCGGCGACGTCATCATTTTTGTAAACAAGGTCAAAGACCCTCCAGGCCCTATGAGTATGGGGGCCCATATCGAAAATCCTGGCGCAATGTCCGGGGAGGGGGCAAAATGGTAAATTTTCTCAGATCCGGCATCTTAATGAGATAATTAATGATAAGCAGGATGAGGATAGTTTTCTTCGGGAGACTATCGAGGCCGGAATAGACTCCATCTTTGATAAATAGATTGTTGCTTGTTCATATTTCCATTGTTTACATATTAATTCTCTCTTTGAATTAGGTTTTAGTTATGATTTTCAGTTATTTTTACGCTTTTGTTCCAAGTTCAATGCACATAAATACCAAGAAATATCATTGATCAGCGAGAGACGAGTGGGTAGATCAAAGTGATCCTTCCATATCTCGAGCGAAAAATCGGCTAAGTCCGGGATTTTAGACTCGTTTTTTGGGAAAAACTCATATCGCGGCCATGATTTGACCCCCATAACTATACATCAATCGATGCGTATTCTCAATATCTATCATCTGAACCTAAAAGTTACTGTACAATCGATTTGTGATGCAAACGTCAGCTTTCTGCCACATAAGTCTATGAAAAATCGATTTTGTAATTTCTGTTTGTGTTATTTCCATTCTCCTGAAAATTCTCTACAATTTATGTCTTTGTGATATTTTCGCTACTCCCACTCCAAAGCGAGCTATGGCGGGTGAAGTCAAGACTTTTCCACAAATTCCGACAGTCAACGACGTCTATCTTCGTCAAAATTGATCTTAGACAAAAAATCGAAACGCTATCTTCTCCGGCACTGTCAGGGCTATCCAAAAATATTCAATATGATAAGGGTTAAATTTTGTCCGATCACCCCACGATTTTGTCTTGATCCTTACGTGACAGGCGTGATATAGATGTGTCAACAAGAAAAATAACGATTAAAATGAAGAAATTTGAACCAGTGGCCGTATGCAAGAACAACGGAAAACCGTTTTCCGGGAAAATGTGACGTCATTAGTGTAGGCGGAGGATTTTTGGAAAACGCCTCCGCCTACGCTAATGACGTCACATTTTCCCGGAAAACGGTTCTTGCATACGGCCACAGAAGAAAATAAAAGGGTGAGAATTGGCAATGTGAAATGTGTGAAAGTGAGGAAAATGAAGTCAAAAACTTTGGAACTATATGATTTATTGATAAGTAAAACTATCCTCGCGTCTAATAGAATTTTGTAAATTGGAGCGGTAGGCCTTACCATATTTCTTAAGTTTCCTATATTTACTGTTAAATGTGATCGCATAACGAAAGATAAGTAATTATTATTATGATAATGCTCACTTGATTGCAGAAACAAGGAGCTACGATGATGATAAATCCTCCCACAGCATGGGTCATGATGAAAATGGGAGGAATTGTAAGTGGAGATTGGATTGTGCAGAACGCGGCTAATTCTGGAGTTGGAAGAGCTGTCATACAAATTGCGAAAGGTGACCAAACGAGAGAATGAATATTGAATTTATAGAACGTTTTACCTAGGCCGAATAAAAAGAAAAAAAACATCGTAGATGATTATCTATTGACCAGACATTGCGGCCAAAACGCCATATGGCTAACTTGCATATAATATTTTAAAATTATAAATTTAAAGTGCATGTGACCATCCATTTCATAATGTGTATATTTTAGAATCTCTAAAACTATATTAATTTAAATATATTAATTGCAGCTAAAGGATATCACACAATCAACGTAGTTAGAGATAGATCAAATATACAAGAGTTGAAGGTAAACGCTCCCCCCTCCATCTCATTTGAAAAGATATAATGCTCGATTTCAGGACGAACTACTCAAAATGGGAGGAGATATTGTACTGACAGAAGAAGAATTAGGGAAGAGATATCGAGAATTCAAAGGACGTCCTAAACTAGCCATGAATGGAGTTGGAGGAAAGAGTTGTCTACAAATATCTAATTTATTAGCTAGAGGAGGAATGCTCATTACTTATGGTACGATTTTACTTGGCAAAATCGAATTTGATTGTGCAAGCGGTGAATAATGTTTGATATTTGGAATATTGAATGATGGGTGGAATATTTATTAATATTTTAAATATTGATTGATTGGTGGAATTTTGATTGATTGGGTAAAATGATAAATGGATGGAATATTGATTGATAGGTTTAATATTGTTTGATGGATTTGGTATTGATTGATGAAATATTGATTGATAGGTGGAATGGGTAGGCAACCCCACGAGATCTCAACGTCTGCTCTCGTTTTCAATGATATCAAAGCAGTCGGAGTAGCCATTTCGATGTGGATGATTGCCGAAGAAAATAAGGAGGAAGTTGAAAGAATGTTGAGAGAAATACAAGTATGATATATTTATTTATTATTGATTTTTCATCATACAGTAACTCACACCGAACCCGTATGAAGTTCGAACCGATTTTATATTCGTAAGAGAGCGTTCATGTTTCTGAACAATGTAAAACGAGAAAATGCCATTGCGGACACTCTCGTGCAATTAAAAAAAGAGATTTTTATACAATACCGCTATAGAACATAATATTATAGCAGTAGAAGTAGTAATAATAATAATAATAGTAAATATATTGTAGGACTATTTCGTTCGTGGCATATTGACCCCTCCTCCTATGGATGAACATTCTCTCGAAAATTTCTCAACTGCTCTGCAGAATTCGATGGATGGAAAACATCCAAAACAGATTTTCGTTCTCAATAATGACACATCTAAATTGTAATTTATTGTTTATAAAAATTTGTACACAGAATCGAATCTGGAGCCTGTAACTTTTAAATAACAAAAGTTGTTCCGTTTTGAAATTCCAGATACTTTGGCGACACTGTACATATGTGTCTCATGTAGATAAAGAACTTTCTTATTTATAAACTGCACAAAAAAGCATAAGAACAGTGTGGAATGGAGAAAAACAAATGTTTGTTAAGATCACAAATGGGGAACGATCAGAGTAGAATACAATGCAGTTTATCGTTAATCTTTTCTGTTATAACCATTCAATCTTGTTTTTATTGGTACTGTTTCGCCTTGTTATCACTACTATCATACAGTACCGTGCAAAAAGTTATCAAGTTTTGGTTTTTTCGTCATAACTTTTTTCAAACTCAACCAATCGGGCCCAGATTTCCATTGATTATTTTGAAAGTGTTTTTTTTTGGTTTATATTAAAATCACCACGATTGAGCTCTTCGATTTCTTTGATTTTCCTCCACTCATTTTGCTACCAATATGTGTTAGATCGTTTTAAAACTATGGCACGGATTCATGGGAGCAAGAATCTACCGATATCCGTGCAAGAATCCATTCGTCGTGGACGTCAGATAGGACTGTCCGCGGGCACTCTGTCTCAGTAATTCCGAGTGTCTGTTTCGACTGTCCTCAAGGTCATCAAAACTCCAATCTATGCTCAAACAATGAAGAAGGCTGATGGACGATCTCGCAAGACGATTTTCATATCTGATTGTCCGATTACCCGCATCTCGAAGGAAAACCCGTGGCTCAAGGCAACAGACTTCAAGCGTACACTGGTGGAGTTTCGCTAAATTGGGGTACCTTCACCTTTCAAACTTGGCTGGAAAGATAGTTGTGGCTAGGAAATGGTTCTATAGGATATCAATGGAGACGTCCTTACTCATCATTCCATTCACATAGACCAGGGGGCACCCCATCCACAAAGAAAGAACCCCACAAAATCAACGATCCTCCTCCATGCTTCACGGTGGCCAGCTGGCACTTCACCTAAACTCTAGTACCAGCCGGATGACTAACATGAGATATTCCATCCGTGCTAATCATCAGAAACTTGATTTCGTCTATGAATACGACTTATGTCTTGTGTTAGGGGGTCCAATGAAAGAGATCTTTTGCCCATGCGATTCTAGCTTTGCAAATCTTTTCGGGAATCTCATGTTTCTAGACATGCCGACATCCGAATAGTCCCGAAGCACGAAGAAGACGTTGCACGATGTATACGGACACTTTAAATATCATTTTAGCCAAGTTTAGAAGCTTTAGGTACCCCAATTTGGTGAAATTCCGCCAATTCTCGCTTGAAGTCCATTGCCTTGAGCCTCGGGTACTCCTTCTAGATGCGGGTAATCGGAAAATCAGATGTCAAAATCGTCTTGCCAGGTGGTCCATTAGTCTTCTTCGTTGTTTGAGCATAGATTGGAGTTTTGATGACCTTATGGATTGTCGAAACAGATACCCCGATCTGCTGTGAGAGGGTGTCTGCGGAGAGCCCCATCTGACGTCCACGACGAATTGATTCTTGCTCGGATATCGGTATATTCTTGCTCCCAAGAATCCGTGCCATGCTTTTAAAATGATCTAACACATATTGGCAGCAAAATGAGTAGAAAAAAATCGAACAAATCGAAGAAAGTGAAAATCTCATTTTTGTGATTTTTGATAAAATCGAAATAAATTTCACCATAAGAGCTCAATCGTGGTGATTTTGTATAAACCACGTAAAAACTCTTTCAAAATAATCCCTGGAAATCTGGACCCGATTGGTTGAGTTTGAAAAAAGTTATGACGAAAAAACCAAAACTTGATAACCTTTTGCATGGTACTGTAGCTTCGATAAATTATTTATTATATTCATTCGTCCTAACTTCGAGAATGTATTTATATCTCATAGGAATACTCATAGCAAGATTACAACGCTTATGAATGACCAGCTTCTCATTTATACGATAAGCAAACAATACATAAATTATTCACAAATATACTTCATATTCTTCACGAAGTATGTTGAATGACTGTTCCAGAAAGGCTATCTTCGTCTTGACCTCCCCACCAGGGCTCAGGGCAACACGCAGATGGTAGATGAGCGCCTCTTCAGACTGCAAATAATACATGTTATATTGTTCAATTATAAGTTAGCATGCACATTAGATTTAAAATTGAAAGATTGGAACAGTGTGATTTGCATTTTTTTCCTAATAAATAAGAATTTTGTTTTATGAGATCTCGTGGACAATCAGCGGCCGTTTCCGGGAAAATGTGACGCCATCAGCGTAGGCGGAGGCGTTTTCGAAAAATCCTCCGCCTACGCTAATGACGTCACATTTCCCGGTAAACGGCTTTCCCGTTGTTCTTGCATACGACCACAGGCGTATTGTCAGAGCGAGAGATGTGCCCCCTTTGAGTAATCCATAATACCTATATTCTAATACATTCTTACCCTGTTCAATCTTCCCCGACACTCTTTCGTTATCTTCCTGGATCCACCCTCCCTTCCTACAAACTTTCGCACAGTAATTACTTCGCAGATGTAGACGACCTGAAATGCTCCCGTATCTCTAAAATGTTCGTTTTTTTTTCATTTTCATTTATCACACGTGTTCCGTTCGGTATGTAAAAATCGAGTGAAATGCATTTAAAAACACTACGAGGTACATGATCTTGCCAGAGCATGACTCTCAACTCACCACAACTCAAACTCAAACTCAACTCATGACTCAGAACTCTCAATCACTATATACCTGTTCGATCCACTTATAAAGTAATTCAGCATGATATTTATCTGTATGTCGTAGATCACTAAAATTAATCAATAAAGAAATTTCAATGGATGAACACGATTCTCTTACCCAATCTTCTTTCTAAATGGTCCATTCATCATTTTTCCTCTGTATTTGAGACATTCGACGAATTGGGCGATAGTCAGAGAAAGATCTCCACATTTTATATCCAATCCATAGCCGCAAAGGTCACACCAACTAAAGGAATCATGAATTTGTCATATATTTATTGGTATAATCCTTGATTAAATTTGATATTTGAGGTTTGAAGACATTCTCAAAAAGATATTACAGATGTTCTGGCAACAGATGTAGTTAAAGAAGGGGACCCATGAGTTGGCATGACTGACTCCCACCACGATAAGCATGTTGGCTATTGTTTATATTATATGGTAATTGGAGTAATGGACAGTGAGAAAATGAGAGAGTCAAGTATGCAAATCGGGTGGGCACTCTCTACATGCCTTGAAAGTTATACTTTCAATGCGCATAGTGTGCTTTAAACATATCGGGAATCAATATCAGATATGTCTTTCGATTCGTGTGATGAATCTCTATCATTCTATCCGAACAGTCTTATTACGAAAAAACTCGAGGGTCTCCATCGTTAAAGATACAACCGAGCTAATTATGCTCTCCGCTATGGCAACACTCTCTCGCAGACAAATTATGAATTGAGTATTGCCAGAGCGGGGAGTTTCAAATTAACTCGGGCGTACCATTAAATTTTTAAAGAAATGTTCATACTTTTTGAACTCGCGTGAGTTTGGATCGCCACATAGAGGACATGCCAACTGAGGTCTCTGAAATTATCAAAGGAATTTTGTGCAGTTTCGTGGAATAGAAAAACGTACGTATTCATCTTCGGTGAGTCTACGATTGGCATAACTACGAATGAGATGACGAGGAGTGGAAATATCTGTAAGGAACAGTTTAAATAAAATGATTTTTTTTCGCCAATGATTTGTTCAAAAGTTGAGAAAAGAAAAGAAAAGCAAAATCGTTTTACACACCCTTGCCTTTTAATTTTAGAGCTTTTCGAGCCTTTCGAACAACACATTACATAATATTTTTCTAATAATATTTGCAAGTTTTTTCATCATCAAATTATTGGATAAACATGAACGAATGTACAACCTACGGAAGGCTATCGTATTTTTACTGAATATTGAAAATGGATGGATAAATATAATACCATTGTGCTTCATTAGCTGAAGCCACCTGTAATGATCGTCACAACGCAATAGAAGATGTTCACGCAAACCGCACCTGAAATACGGAGGAATGCTTTAAAGGATTACAACTTGTTTTCTGAATTTCGTTACACATGAAACAGATTTTTTTTATATAACACTTCGTTAGATACTTTACTTGTTGACCTTATATTTACTGAATAAATCAAATATTATAAATCTCACTTTCCACATGTCCTCATCCCACATGGACAAACTGCTCCGAATACTGTATGTTCATCCGGCTGAAAATAAGCACTAATATAAATATTAAAATTTCGCAAGCAAAACCTAACCGTAAGCAGTTTATTACAAGCCGAGCATTCCACTGAATCGGGCAAATTGCGCAACTTCTCAAATGCGATATCCTTCATAACCGATATAGACGAATCCGATAGAAAACCACATGATTGAGAGATTGAGAGGATCTCGGAACAGTGGGGATTCTGAAATCAGTGCCAATAGAAAATATTGATGCAATTATGTATGTAAAAAGCGAATTTGAAAACATGCATCATTTGCATGGTAAGAAAGAATTCTTTTGAAGGCAATTTGAAACTCTCCGCCCTGGCCACACTCTCTCGTTTTCAGAGTACAACCAAGGCGGAGAGAGAAATTAGCAAAAACTCACAATGCACAAGACCGGTGAGGCGCCAGCCCTGATGCTCTTCTTGCAATGATTCAGCCAACATTGATTGCATGCAAAGTGTTCGCACGAAAGACCGAAAAGAGAAATTCTCTGAAATCAATCGGTAATATAAGGGGATCAGACGAAATCTACCGCACCTGTACAACTACAGTATCTCCATCAATGGTGGATTCCGTGCTCTTGCACAGAGGACATTCGAGTAGATCAGACGATGATGGGCGCTCTTTAGTTGTCTAAAAAATACCTACCATCCAGATGGTATCACAATTTTTTTAAATGCACCGATCTGCATTATTTTACTTTTCTAATACAGTTCTGGAAACAGATCAAAGGCCGCGCGTGAGTTATGCGGCAGGGCTGTGCGGCAAGGCGTTGCCGGTTTGCCGAAATTGCCGGTTTTTCATTGACGTAATTGCCGAACCGGCAAATTTTAACAATATGTTGAGGGCTTAATCACGATTATCGTTGTCTTTTTTTGTTGTTGATCGTTGTTTCAGTATGTGCAATAATGTTTATTGCTCGAATTAAGTCTACAAAAAATCAAAAAATCATTGAAATATGTTTTTGGGGAAAAATGCCGAAATTGCCGTATTTGCCGAAAATATTTGTTTTCGGCAATTGTCGGTTTGCCGAATTGCTGAAAATATGCCTTGCCGCACAGCCCTGTTATGCGGTGTTCAAAATGTTATGAAAAAAAGAAAACGGGGATAGAGAGAGAAAAACGATGAGTGTTTTGCTTTTTTTACTTTTTCTTTTCGTCAATTTTGAAGAATCGAGTACATGGAACTTACAAGGAGAAAATCATAATCAGCTCGTGTATGAGCAGTCCATCCTATCCATTCCCCATTCACATCTTGCACTTTATTACAACAGAATCTGAAAGTATCAGAAATGTACTGACATTAAATGCTCTATGAGAAATGTTGAGTAGTTTTCACATGTACTAAAAGAAATATTCCAGTTTGATACCCTAACTAGGCATTTTCAGCATTTTTTATACTGGATTTCAGGTTGAAAGGTCAAAAACATTTACGCAACTCACTTTGGTGCCGCGAATAGAATCACATCGTCAACTCGCTGCATGACGAATGTACATCTGAATTAGAATGGGATATAAAAAAACAATTTTAAAAAACACCTAAGGTGTGTATAATGTACAGTGCTTTTATTCATTTTTTCTTTTCCTTTTTTTTCTTTTCATGACCCTTAAACGTTTTTCAACCTTACTTGTCCATTTTCATCCCGACCACTTGTTCACTCTGTTCCTTGTGAATGATTGCTATAGGAGGAGACAGCTCGAGATAGTCAATGGACTTATTCTAAAATTTATACATTTATTGATTTATTATGGCGTTGATTGATTTTGAAAAAATGAAGTTAAATAAAGTGAAAAATATAGTAATATAGAAGCAATACTCTAGATTAGAAAAACGACAATATTTTTAGAAGTTGCGACAAGACTGAATGGCAAGACGCATATTCAAATTATAACCTTTTCCAACCACTCCTTTATCCTCTGTATCATCACTTCTTTGACAATTGCTTCACTCAAAGGCTCACGAAGAGAAATGTATGATTCCCTGTAAAAGAGAAAAAAATCTATAAAACTCCCCGAATCAAATTGAAGATGAATTTAATGGAAACTTTATCCGTATCGACAAAAAGTGAGTGTATAAAAAATATGTAGATACCTCTTCTCATTAACTGCCCGCATGTCGGTGTTCTTGGATTTCGATCGAAGTGGGAATTCGTCCTTTTCTGGTTCTTCGTTGACACTCTTCTTTGCTTGAACAGCTTTCTTAGTTCTTCTTACTGGTATTTTCAATGGTTCAGTAGAATCGAGTTGCGCTTCATACATTTCATCCAACATTGATTCATATTCGTCCTGTAATTTTGAAATAACCATTTCTATCACACACCAGACCCAGTAAGTTTACAAGCCTATGCAACTGAGTTTAACTGAATTTTACATCATATAAAGAGTCCTCTTATATTGCTCACCTCAAAGTCGGTGTAAGGGTCCACGGCAACTCTCTATTGCTACGAAGTTGTGCTAACGAGCAACCCGCTCACGTAGATCATAGGTCTTGCAAACCGACATGATCGGGCGGCCTTCCCGAACCCCTGGCTCGGATAGGGATGGTAAACAGAGCTCAAACCTGCTACGACAATCCCCCACCCGCGCCCAAGTCCTCCGCGCCCTCTTCCTGCCCGTCTCCGATGTCGGTCGGTGCACAGAGGGCAGGGCCATCTAATCTCGGAGCCCCTCAGGACATCTACCCGGACTACCCCCGAACCCCTCCTAACACCCCCCACCCCGCGTCACGACGGCGACCTTAGAATCTGCACACTCAACTGCCGCACCGTCGCGTCCGACGACTCGATCGCCATTCTGGAACATTCCTTCGAAGGCATCAGATACGATGTTGTGTGCCTGCAAGAGACGAAGTCGCGCAAGACCGTTGAGCACACCCTCGCCAACGGTGCAAGGCTGATTCTTGGAGAGAAGATAGGAAAGAAGAACATTGGCGGAGTAGGATTCCTCGTCCACCCCCGACTAGTCTCATCCATCATCTCGTCTTGTATCGTCTCCCCTCGTCTTGCCGTGATTCGTTTCCGCTTTGGCAAGTCGTCTTTGTCCCTCCTCTCAATCTACGCACCCACTTCGGCAGCACCTTTAGAGGAGAGGCAGTCCTTCTTCGATGAGCTCACCTCCCTCTACAACAGCGAGAAGTCTCACTTCTACCGTATAGTAGCCGGCGACTTCAACATCCGAGTGAGCCCACAGAGAGACAGCGACTTCAGAACCGGCCCGTTCCACTCCGACCCCCACGGTGACCCGGACGACCTCATGAGAGACCTCCTTTCCTCCACCCGCTCCTTCCACGGGAATTCCTTTTTCGATAAGAAGTTGAATAATCGATGGACATGGGAGTCACCTGGAGGTACGACCAAGCACGAGATCGACCACTTCCTTGTAAGTAGAAGATGGATGGTGCAAGATGTCAGTGTTGTCAAGGGATTCGCCTTCCCTTCAGACCACCGCCTACTCCGCGCAAGGATCCGACTTGACGTCAAGATTGAGAAGAGTTGGAGATACTCGAGACGCCAACTTCCTCGTCCGTCCATCGACCCTGCTACGTACGAGGAAGCCATCAAAAGCTACCCCTGGAGCACAGACCCCGATCCTACGAAGGATTACGCCCTGCTCTGTGTCGGGTTGAAGCAATGTGCTCGAGCAGCAGAAGTCCCGCCAACACCACCTCCTCCACGCCTCTCCGAAGCATCCCGCTTCTGGATTCAACAAAGAGGAAGATGTCTAAGGGACCCTGAGTGCAATCCCTTCGAGAAGATTATGGCTGCGAGAACCTGCCGGGCATTCGTCAAGAAGGACATTGAGGAGCACCGGCTGAAGACACTTCTGAAGGCTGCAGAAGAGGGACGGTCGATCAAGAAGGCCAAGCAGAGCCTCTCGAAGGCGAGGACCCCGATGGATGCAGTGTACGACCAATCCGGAGCACCAGTAACGAGTCGAACTGGAATTGAGGAGCGTGTGAAGGAGTTCTACTCAGATCTCTTCCGCTCCGAAACACCGATTCCTCGTTGCCCCACCCCACCAGCCGACGAACCACTACCCATCCTTCCTTCCGAAATCCGCACTGCCATTACTAGAACGAAGAAGGACGGAGCAGCTGGACCGGACAAGATTACGGGCCAAATGCTACGGCACGGAGGCAGCTTCCTTCATTCCCTACTTTCCTCGCGGTTCACCCGATATATGCAGTCACAGAAGTATCCAGGACAGTGGAAATCGTCCTCCTCAATCCTCATCCACAAGAAAGGAGATCGTTGCGACCTCAACAACTACAGGCCAATCGCCCTTCTCTCCATCCCTTACAAGCTCTTCACTAAGGTTATGGTCACAAGAATGGAGACGACTTTGGACGATGCCCAGCCAGTAGAGCAAGCAGGATTCCGGAGACGATTCGGCTGTATGGACCACATCCACACCCTCTCCGCCCTCATTCAACACCACCGAGAATACCGACTCCCACTCGCCCTCGTCTTCGTCGACTACTGCAAGGCCTTCGACTCAGTCGAAATTCCTGCTGTACTCAACTCCCTGACCCATCAAGGAGCCGACCCCTCTTACGTACACTGCCTGGAGGCGCTCAACTCTGGATGCTACACGGAGATGAAGCCCTTCGAGCGACCAGTCCGTATTCCCATCGAGAAAGGAGTTAGACAGGGCGACACCATCTCGCCCAAGCTCTTCACTGCCGCTCTCCAAGATTGCATGAAGAACCTAGACTGGAGTGAAGAAGGAGTGCTGATCAATGGGAAATGGCTATCGCACCTACGATTCGCCGACGACATCGTTCTGCTCGGAACTGACACCACAGCACTCCAGAGAATGCTGAACGAGCTAGCGGAATCTGGAGAGAAGATCGGCCTCTCGATCAACAGGAAGAAGACGCAACTCATGAAGAACGCATGGTGCCCTGGACCCGGAATCACTCTCAACGGAGAACCACTCGAAGAGACCGACTCGTACGTCTACCTCGGACGCGAACTCCGAGCAGACGGTCAGTTGCACACTGAACTTCTGAGGAGGAAGAGAGCGGCATGGGCCGCATACGGCAGCATTCGAGAGATCACCAGCCAACTCCAAGATCCCAAACTTCGCTCATCTCTCTTCGATTCTCACGTGCTCCCCGCTCTCTGTTACGCCGCCGAGACGTGGCCCCTCACAAAGACCGTCACCTCCTTCATCCAGACCTCCCATCGTGCCCTAGAGAGATCTCTAATCAGCACGAACCTCCACTCGATGCGACAAAGAAGTATTACGAGCGAGGACGTCCGCCGGATCTCTCTCGTAACCGATCCGCTGGAGTACATGCGGAGAGCGAAACACCGTTGGGCAGGTCACGTCCTGAGGAGAGAAGATGACAGATGGTCCACTCGTGTCACGCAGTGGTTCCCCCCACCCGACCTCATACGACCACCCGGACGACCCCCCGCCAGATGGAGCGACTCAATCGAGGAGTACGCGAAGATGCCATACAGCACCGGGAGATCAACCCGATCCTCCGCTCCACGGTCGCCCTATCAACACTGGACTACACGCGCTCGCAATAGAGAAATATGGAGGGATTGTGATCCACGCGGCCCCGCCCGCTGAAGATGGATCTACTAAGTAACTAAGTAAGTAAGTATAAAGAGTTAAATTGAACTAAACTTGACAGAATTTTCTAAATTTGCCAGAAAATTATACCTGGGCATTCCTGTAAGCCCCATCCTGATACTCGTCCTCTACGCACAGTTTATTCCGATGCCGACAATATCTATCATTGTTATGGCTCTGGCCTGATCTGAAAGATCAAAGATCACGATTTTTTCTAAGATTACGGTAGCCACCTCCAGTTTCGTTCCAGATCTTTCGGAGCCGGAGTCTTCAGACAAATTGTGGTGTATCGCGTGTGCGCCTTTTCCGAATTATCACTATCTCCGTTCTCTTCTTTAATTCTCTTTTCCAGCTTCTGTTTTCTTCGTTCTTGTCTAGTTCGCGGTCCAGGTCCTGGGTTACTATAAGAGATTTGGTTACTGTAACGCATACTTGCTGTAATACGCTACCTTTCAAGACTCTGGAGTGAAGCTCGAGAACTCTTTGCTCGTCTATTCACTATATCATCTTTCTCTACCTCTAAGTATTGATCTACTCCTCCTCTGAAATTAATCAATATTCATTATTGGGAGATTCAGGGGCAAATTTCTACACACTCCTTAATCAGAACATTTGTAATTTGACTATCTTTAGTTATACTTAAAGTGACTGATGCCTTTATCAACGGTCTCTTCAACGCTCTACGCTATCTCGTTGTTAGAGAACAGAGAAATAGAGAGGCAACTCTCCCTTTAATAGATAAATATGTAGATTTCAAAAAGGAACTAACCCACTGGAGTGCACGTTCTCCAAAGGATTATCAGGTTTAGTCATAAGAAAGAACCCATCAGTACGAGGCACAGACGCGGACACGAACGATACTTTACCATCGGATTCCTGAATTTGAATTAATCAAATCTAGTACAGTTTATAATGTATTTTTATTATTTTTTTAAAATTTATCGTACACTGCATGCGTGCTTTATCAAGTGCAAGGTGTTCGAATGCAAGGAAATGTGTGAAATATCAAAATTATTAAAAGAGAGGGAGATGGGGATGGGGGAAGGTGAGAGATCAATTGATCATGCCTTCTACATATATGGACATAAAGTAATAAATGTCGATGGCTAAAAATAAATCAATAATGTCACCTGGTTGATCAGAATATCCTCCTTATTCTGGATATTCTCCCATCTTTTATTCTTGTTCAATGAGTATCCAACAGTTTCTGATTTGACATCGAAAGGATCAGTTGTCAAGGGCCTCTGCAAAATCGTAATAATGCAATACAATGACCTTTTTTCAGAAGAAAACAGTTGGTAAAATCATTTTTATCAAGAACAAAAGGCACACAACATGCTAATTTGAAACTCTCCGCTCTGGTCACACTCTCTCGCTTTGTCTACCATTGTCACTCTGCCATTGCCAGATTGGAGAAAGTAATTAGCATGGGGTGTTCCTTTAATATCTATCTATTCACACTATTTCTGGAGTATTTAAAACCTCATTACATTCCCTTTTGTATCTTCCGTCTTCAATATGATATCAGGTCCAGATGTAGTGTACCATATGTGGTGTGATTTCGCTTCTTCCTTCATCTTTCGCGTTTTACGAGAGTCCTTATCATGAATGGACTGAAAGCAAAAAAATTTTCGGGGCTTACATTGTTTATAAAGTGATTATCATCTATTCTTCACAGTCTTATGGCTTCAATCTCCTCCTCATATACGGAATTTTTCTAAATATTTTCAACATCTTGATCAACTATGCGGAAAGGTCAACGGGTCGGTAGCGAATTAGATGTTTCCATTGATCTTTGATTCTCGGAATGCTTTTATAGCCGTGTAACTAATGTACGAATCTGATCAATATGTTATGCATCATAGTTCTGTTCAATTTGTTATATGAATCAAAGTCGAAACACATGATCACAAACCTCTTGGTTAACGTTTACGCAGGTCTCCACGCTACCCTCCATAACTACTATTACTTACTAGATTCTGAAATTACAAAGAGCTGAAATGGTGTTGAAAACAGTAAAACTGGAATAAAATCAGCTGAAATAGAAAGGACACAGCATAAACTATGCTTATAGCAACGAAAGAGCGCACAATGTTGTGCAATATGTAGGGGGAAAGAGGCATTGGTTACTCTCTCACTATCTCGCATTCTATGCTCTCTAACTAGTGCACACTATCTCCTTGTCTACTATCGTCTGCACTCTCTTGTTTACCTCCACTCTCTCGTCAATAATGACACATGGAACACATGGAAAGCGCATGAGACCACATTTTTTGTCCACACTGTTTTCATATCGTACACAGCACTTCCACGACAATATTTACATCACATCATATTTAAAATAATTTTATCGGCTTGTCTTGTGGTGTTATCTCATAGTGAGCTGGTTTGCTATGGAATTCTCAATTGCATCCGATAGCGAAGAGCGACATTAAGGATTTGAGTAACGGCTGCTTTCACAAAGTGATATGAGTTAGGGTGGTTTATTTGGTTATTTTTTCAAATATTATATGTAGACGCATAATTATTTTGTATATTTGTACATTATTTATAACTACGGTAAAATGTAATAATAGCAGAGTCTTTTTTTAGATTAGAAAGACTTCAAATCTTTCATTGCTATCTCCAACATACGAAAAAGGTACATAGGAAAAAAATGATAAAGTGAATGAAGTAATCTCTAACGTATGAGCCATAAGTCACGACAATTTGAGAAACGTTTACTCATATGCGAGATAACTTATTTGGATTACTTCAGACCCTTACTATCTCGTTCGAAGAGAGAATACTATCGAACGTGTCTCTTTGACTAGGGAATAGTATTCTTCTCGGATGAATCTACGGGGAGTGACCTACGCAGTGATAGTCTGCACAGTCGACTTAGTCAGAATCAATTTTCAAAGTATGCTATTGATCGATTTTGTAAAAGTCAACCCCGTCCCATATCCGCCGCAAGATAAAGAACTATTCATAGGCGGAGATGTTGTCTCTCTTGTCAACCTGACGGTGGCATACTCTGGTATTTTCAAACTAGTATTTTGCTTATATTTCCCACTAACCGTAGACTTGCAAGTCTACGGCTAGTTAAATGTAACAAGGGAACTGTCTCAACTTAATGTGGCCATATGACATGGGAATAATTTACCTGAATCAGTTTTCGATGCTGATTACGAATCCGTTATCAAACGTTGCCCAATCGAGGTGCGATTCGAGAAAATCGATCTTGAAATTCGACTTTTTGATTCGAAAATTCACAACTTACCTACAATATCCACTAAATCACAGCAGGAGGTGTTTGGATAATTGATAGATGAGTTTATGAACGCATTGGGATGCTTTATATAAGAAGTCTCACGAATTTCCGATTAAACTAGCGAATTTTAATATCGATTTTCTCGAATCTCAGCTCGATTGGGCAACGTTTGAAAACGGATTCGTAATCAGCATCGAAAACTGATTCAGGTAAATTATTCCCATGCCATATGGCCACATTAAGTTGAGACAGTTCCCTTGTAAGTTTACTAGAAGTGGTGTATAAAACGGTAATGCATTTCGTCAAATGTTCTTTCACTAGTAGTAAACTAACAGTAAACTGCTAGTCTGTGACGTCAGGCAAGTAAACTACTATAGTTTGGAAATACCAGAGGAACAACTGTATCCATACATTATCACAAAAATGATGGAAATACGAGAATAGTTTGAAGCGCATTTTTTCATCACTTTTTGCACACGAGTTCGATTCCCCCGACAACATTTTTTGTCTCTATGTAATTCAAGCAAGGAAATTGCTGTTTCAATGAAAATCAAGTCCAAAAATCAATTTCTCGCTGTTTTTGCAACTTTTTCAACTTTCTTTTGTTATCTTTACCTTGTTGCAAATCTGCAAATAATGGAAACAATAGTAATAACTTCATCGTACGAGTGAAGGTAGAATAGTCGACTGGTGACTCGACAACATTCCCACTTTTGGGCCAAAAAGGCAGAAACTACCTTTGCAGAGACACCCATTAAAACAATATAAAAATTGTGTAGATCAATATAAGTCATCACTTTCTAGAAAAAAATCAATAAATAGAGGGAAGAGCTATGAACTGCTCAATCGAACTACAACACATATACATAGATTCATCCGGGAAGAATACTGTTCCCTAGTGAGAGGGTTTGGATTGAGCTAACGTTTTGCTATGGTTGCCCAATTACCCAGCCTATCTCTCAATGAATTTGGCGTGAGTCCGATGCGTATTACACGATAATATGCGCATTTCCCCCCGAAGAAACTCGGGATCATCGGCAGCATTCATACACGTGGTTATCCGCGTGGGGGAAAAAGTGCAAAATTAATAAATTTTACAGGTTTTAAGTGCATTAATACAAATTTGATAAGCGCATTTCTCAGTTGATAATTTCCCAAGTGGAGAGGGACGCTCAACAATTTCATTCTTCCTTCTTTCATCTTCGGCACTGTCAGTATTTCATTTTCCTCTCAACCTTCTTTCCTTCGTTTTTCACGCTAAGACGAGCGTATGTCTGACTAGGGAATGGTTCGTAAAGGGTACGAAATTACGGTGAGTGACTACCATGGCGATAATAAGCATGGCCGACTTAGTAAGAATCAACTTTCAAAGTCTGCTATTTATCGATTTTTAAAAACCCGGCGCATGTACGCCGCACGGTTGAAAATGATTGTCCCACCCTTCAATGGGGAAGGAAGAGGCAATTGTTCTCAAAGACGGAAGAGTGGGCTCTCTATCACAACTGAGCTGTGGTATAGTGGTAAGTGCGAGTGGATATTACTTTTTGCACACGAGTTCGATTCCACCGAGAACTTTATGACCGTGAAATAATTTAACAATGAATGCGGATGTTTCAATGCAAATAAAATCCAAAATTTCTATTTATTTAGGTTTTTGCTATTTTTTTTCAGTGTTTTTTTGTTGTTATCTTTTCTTCTTTGCGAATCTGTTGAAAATCAGATACTAGTAACAACTTTATGGAATTCATAGAAAACATTAACATAAGTGTTCAACAAATTAAGTATTACTGTATTATTACATATCAACAGCGATGAGACTCGATAATGAAGCATTTGAAACAATGAGATTTACAACAATGAGGGCAGATAACACAGCCGATGGAACCACAATCAGTTGTACAATAAGAACCAAACATAAATTGTGGGTGGGGGAGTCAAACTTGGGTATGTGAGTACACAGCGTTTCAGCCCTGTGGGGAGAGCGGACACAGAATTTTTGGCAACATTCCAATATTGCGCATCAATGCCGGGGAGGCGGAGTGTCTCTCCTCCGCGCCCTTGCATGCGTCGCGTGTCGCGTCGCGTGTGTGTCTAACTGTCTGCACTCTCTCTCGCGCGCGTTGTCTCTCTTTTTCTCTCGTCGCCTCGCTAGATTCCGCTCTCGAAACGCTGTGAGTAGCCAGAAAACGAGCGGCGTACCATGCATACAGTCTGAAGTCGTCGAATCGACTGGCACCGAAAGACCAGAAAGAAGACGAAAGACTAGATGAAACTACAACACACCAACTTGCAAACATCGTGTGCTCTTGAAAAAAATATAATCACATCGATTACAAATTAAAGATAGCGAAAAAAGTAGCAAAAACCGAAATAAATAGAAATTGTGGACTTTATTTCCATTGAAACATCCGCATTCATTGTTAAATTATTACACAGTCATAAAATGTTCTCGGTGGAATCGAACTCGTGTGCAAAAAGCAATGACCAAGCGCACTTACCACAATACCACAGCTCGGTTGTGATAGAGAGCTCTTCCGTCTTTGAGAACAATTGCCTCTTCCTTCCCCATTGAAGGGTGGGACAATCATTTTCAACCGTGCGGCGTACATGCGCCGGGTTTTTAAAAATCGATAAATAGCAGACTTTGAAAGTTGATTCTTACTAAGTCGGCCATGCTTATTATCGCCATGGTAGTCACTCACCGTAATTTCGTACCCTTTACGAACCATTCCCTAGTAAGATTAAGGTTCTCCACACCTTAACCATAGCTTCAGTTCACCACACTGAAACTATTATGTCAATTTGTTCGAAAAAGAACAACAATTGGCTATAGTCAAATTATTGCTTTTTTTCATTTCATATTCCACTTATAAAGTTGTAATAATTCAGAAGCTGTTGTACTCCAATTCTTCTTGTGATTTTCTTCACTCATCATTTCCATAATGTTGGATCTAACTCAAGTAAGTTACTGATGAACACTTTTAAAGGAACACCCCCAGCTAGTTTGAAACTCTCCGTTCTATCGATGCTATCTCGTTTTCTTTGTTTACTAGAGTATGTTAACAGATCGACAAGCCGAGGTTTACCTTTAAAAAATCGAAGCCCTTGTCTACGATATCTTCACGCCATTCACCTAATTATGACGATTTATGATGAAGAAACAAAAAAATTTTTTTTCTTATTCTGACTAACATTGCTGCGTTTTCAGATAAGTGGATCCATTATGCTTCTTCTTCTTCTTACTCTAGTCTTATTCCTATTCGGCTGTGGTGCTAGACGAGTGAAAATGTGAAATACTTTTAACAAAATTAAAATCATAATCTCTATGGAATGAATTACAGAACACGGAAAAAACCGACGGTTTATCATCGTCGTGAAACATGAAACTTACAAGATCACCATGAGTCTTGGAAGGAACTAATTTATGTTTACTGCTGCTTTTTAGATGCCAAGAAAGATACTGGACCGAAACCACGGACTCAAGGGGCATGACAGGTGCATCCTTCCATATCAATCATGACCATAACTTTATTCATCTCAGGCACAAATGATCCGAACTATCAGACTCTCGCAACAGTGGGATGTGACGCCTTATCCGCACCAAAAGCTCCTGCTGGTCCAAAACCGCCAACCGCAGGTGGCATGGCAGGTACGATCATTGTTATTGCCATTGCCATTGTCATTGTCATTGTCATTTGATTTCTCGAAGTTCCACTACCAGACGCTTACTACAGTCGGCTTATTCGGCGCGGATAAAAAAAAGCTGAAGTAGGAGGAGGAGTAGCTGCTCCCAAGCCTCCCGCTATCGGTGGTATTGCAGGTGATTATTCCAAAATTCTGCGAATATTTAAAGAGTTTATCCATGAGCAAGATTGCCAAACATTTATTATAGTTAAGCGTGATTTTTTTCTTTCTACACACATTCTAGCTACGCACGACCCGAATTACCAGACGCTTGCTCGAGTCGGCTGTAATGCATTTGGCGCGGATAAGAAAGCGGCAGCAGGAGGTGCAGTATGAGTGCCCAAGCGTGCTACTGTTGGTGGGGTAGCTGGTAGATATTCTAAAACTAATCGAGTTATTTTCGCTGTGATAAGTAGAACTGCGATTCGGCAAGGGTCAAAGGCTGTTTTTAATCTCCGCTTTGCTACAGCTCTCTCATAGACAGAGAAAGCTGGAGAGCATTGCCAAAGCGGAGAGTTACAAATTAGCTCGGGTGTGCTTACTTTCTAATTTACCCGGTCACATTCAGAACCATTTAATATCAATCTCATGCTATAATCTGTACATCTTCGTACTACGTATGTACATGCTGACTCAATGGCTAATACGCGTATTTAAAGGGGCTGAAACCTTTGTCAGTGGTCTCTTCGACGCGCAATGCTTTCTCATTGATGGAGAACAGTGAAATAGTGTGGGCAATGAAGAGACCATTGAGAGAGGTCACTATCCCTTTAAGGCACCCATGATCCCAACTACCAGACACTGGCCGCTGTCGGAGGTGACGCCTTTGGTGCGTATAAGAAGAAACAATAGGAAATGCACACATTTCATGTCTTTTCGACAAGGAGGATAAATGTTGTCATATTTTTGATTAGAGTTACCACATCGTATATTTCGCATGAATGAACTATCAGAGTTATGTTTTATCAATATATCAAGATCAAAATTGTGATAAGCTTGTTTATCATCTGCAAATAAATGTAATTTAGTATGTCTAACAGTAATTGCATCTGCAATAATATACTTTAAGGTTGAGGTGGACGAATGTGCATGCAAATCTCTTGTATCTCGCTTATGCAAGTGTGAAGTGATATATCCGTGACAAGATCCGTGATATGCAAGAAGATAGAGTGACCACAATTACTTGCCCCAGTGGTAACTTCGGACTAGATAGCGCATGAGCGCGGGTTCGAATAACATTGCCAAATTTTTATATTTTCGAAAAAGAGCTTTTTCTAATTTCCTTATTTTTTTCCTGATCCATGTACATGTTAATAGCACAACATGTCTGCAGGGGAAACCTGCTGCATCACAAATTATTTCGCCCTATTTAATCCTATATTATTATTATTATTTTAATATTTATTTATTTAATCTATTATTTATTTATTATTTATTTAATCTATTTAATTTAACGTCCGACGTTAACGACAACGTTAGCAGAATATCGGACATCCAAGTATCCAAGTAAGTAAGTATTTAATTGATAACTGATTTATCAATTGGCTGTGAAGTGTATATTTGAAAATTGGATTTTTGTTGACGTCATTAGTCTCATTGTCAGTACATGAAAGAGAGAGACGGAGATTTATTCAGAATCTCTACAGATGCGTGAAAATCAAATAATGACAGAGAAATATTTTGGTTTATCTTTCATTTTTTTAGGTTTCAATGATCTTAGAATCAAATCTTTCATTGCTGTCATATCCCATAGATCTATAGATGATGGAATACAGGTAAAGTGAGCACGGACAGTAAACTCTCTCATAAACAGAGATTAAATTTGCCCGAGTAACGTTAGTGGGCGAGCGATGTACCCGTATTCTGGCAAATGTTAGCCTGTATATGGATGGTTTTTGGGCTACCATCCGAATGTGGGCAAATCGTGTACCCAAGTGGTGTAAGTTGAAAAAAACCAATGTCCGATATTTGGGCAAATTTGCTCTCCGTGTATTTGAGCCGTAAGTTATCTTGCACAAGAGACGATAATTCGAGAAACGTTCTCTCATATATGGAATGAATTAGCTGGCCTACTCTAGTCTCTGTTACTATCTCATTCGAGATAGCATGATTCAAAGTGTCTCTTTTACTCAGGTTTTTGAATCCATGTATGATAATTTGTGCAATTAATGGCATGATCATGTATTGATTTCAACACCAGAGGAGACAGTTTGGAGTAAGCTAACCTGTCCCTATTTTTGTCCAATTATACAACCTATCTCTAATTGAATTTGCCGTGAGTCCGCTACCTATGTGCATAATTTTTAAAAAATATCCCGTTATAAAAAAATAACAGGAAAAAATGTTGGCTGTGCTAATTAACGCATTTTTCTGTGTTTATGAGAATATCTGTTTGCTTGAGCACAGGGTTCTTTGGGTTTGCCTCACAAATATGTGTTTTAATATATAAACAAACATAACTTTATCTTACCACGGTGGATATTTTAAGGTTCAGCAAAAAGTATGAGAAATATCTAACCAGGAGGTTAGAAAAGGAGTGCGATCGCATGATCGCAGCATACAATTCTTATGAGATACGAATAAGAGACTTGAATACATTGGCGCGATGTGTACAAAAATCACCATTGCATAGTCCATTTTCATACGTATCGCTGTTAATATTAACTCTTTTTAAAAAAATTATTATCAACCTTAGCAAAATGGCGATATGGAATGTGTCATTGTGATAATGTTACTCACCTTTAAAGGAATCGCCTTGTTTTTGTTTTGATAATATGCTATGCTTTCAACAATTAATCTGATGATGTGTCAATGCTCAGTTAATTATGATTTAATTTATTATCGGATGCGCGACTAACTAATTTCCCGTCCAGTAGCTTTTATTTGGCTATCGGTTCTGCCTACTCCACAAAGGGAAAATGTGTTTTCCACAGATCATAAGATCTGCGAAGTATTATATTTTGCACTTTTTGTGCACAACAATTGTTGAATATAACACTTCATAGATCTTGTGCTCCGTGGATACGCCTGTTGATCTGTGCGTTTGTTTTCTTCCCTACAATCCATAATGGCCTTTTTGCCCCTTACCATACTTTTATGATAGCTTATCCAAAAAATCCAATTTACTCGACAGTGAATTTGCATAATGCACTGTTAAATTTGCCTTACGTGCCTACGCCGTAATCCCCTCCGTCGTCATCATTTTCACTTGAAGCAGGCTTGAAAGTCTACTTCAAGTTAGACGTAAGATTACTTAAAATGGTACTGTACTGCATTTCGCCAAATGTTCTTTCCCTTGAAATAGACTTATAAGTCTACTTCAAGTCTGTGACGTATTTTAAGTAGACTCATTTGCTCACTTTTTCTCATCATGAAGTTCACCAAATTACGTCGTAAGCTATACCTCATTTGTTCTATTGCTTATGATAGTATTTCCCAGACACTATAAATCTGTATTTTTTTCCATTTCTATCCCACTAGATGATATGGTCTCATATGTAGTACCGTTCACGCTGCTTGGAAGCACTCATTTACAACTCCCATTTACAAAATAAGGCAAAGATTGCAAATTACCCTCCTCGCATAGAACAATATCCTTTCTTTCTCCCTCTGCCAAAATCATGCAACGCCTTATAAAAGAATTTCTAACAATAAATATGCACCTTTCTCGCTTTAAAGGCACATCCCAATCTAATTGGACTCTCCGCATTGGCAATGCTCTCTCGTAGATAAAGAAAGCGAGAGAGTATGGCCAGAGCGGAGAGTTTCAAATTAGCTTGGGGGGTCGCTTTAATTCTTCCCGGCAACCCTCATGGTTGCCGTAATAGTGTAATCAGTTGACTTGCCACAATAAATCGACCACTGTTCATTCTAGGAAACAGACAACTATTGATATTATAACTCTCAAAAAATTCAACGCACATTTACTTCTTGTATTGTTTTATCGCTGTTTTTCCTCCCCTTCCTTTCCTCTCTGTCCTCCTTCTTACATTAATCGTATGAAAATCCTTGACCTCTGCGCCTTACAACTGAGATAAGTATCATATGTGACCTTTGCATGATTACTAGCAGCTTGAAAATTATTACACGACACTTCGTATTTTTATATCCACAACCTAGTTCGTGACCGAGTGTTATCTTTTGGAGTCCATACCACGACTACGCCTCGATTCAATGCTTTCCCAGTGAGAACGGCCCGAATATATTCACAATTGTCAGTCGCTATGCGAACCGCCCCTAATAAAAATGAAGGTTCAACCCGTTATGTTATTCAAGGCTCAAGAAGGGGGTGATAACTGCTAGTCCAGTGATAATTCAAAGCTAATTAACTCCATCAATTGGACGTCCAACCTAATATCGTCGAGCTATCACATTCTCAATAAAATATCATAGATTCAAGACAGTTGTATGCAACTTCCTAAGTGAAGCGAAGAGCAGCACCATACACAACAGAGCCCTCGACCTAACGAACTCTTGATAAATATGATTTAAAATGAAAATCCCATACTGTACTGCCACATTACTAATTGTTCTAGCTTACTTGCTGTCGCCCCTCGGGGGTATTATAGATAAATTAATATTATAATAAACATGCCTCCGTTTGCTCATCTTGTCTTTCGAATTCGTTTTCTCGATTTCTGAATACATTTTTCTTTCATATAACGTACAAGATAGAAGCACTCCTGGTAAGGAACCTCAGCACGCCCAGACTAATCAGTCGTTTAGTGGCAACCATTCCTTTCCAATTGGTTCTGTTCTTGATAAAGGTCTTAAAATTCTAATAACGTCCCTATAAAATGTACTTGCGTAATTGTCTTGCTACTAGCTGCTAAACAGAGAAATATTCGATCGATCCCCTCCCACTTTTTCATCCTTTCCTTCCTCGCTCTCTCTCTCTCTCTGATCTACGTACTATCTTACTCTCTCTCTCTCTCTAAACATAAAAACATATTGTGGCTGTGGCTGGCTACTCTCGCACCAAATAAAAAAGTGTATAACGTGCAATTCAGAATGTCCTCATTCAGTGTATTCGATGAGAGCGCTAATCAAACTTATTGGATTCCCTTCTTTGTACAGAAAAGCCGATTGCCATCCTACATACTTCCGTATTATATCTACATCGTTATTGCCGAGGTTAGATTCATAAAATTAAGATTCATATTATTGCATTAGCGGATAAGAAAAACACTTCTTGTAAATGTTTTTGGTCGTCTAATTCTAATATTTCAAGGTTATCGGCCATATTTTCACACTGTCCTTCCTTCCTATAATCATTCAAATCTATCGAAAGGTGGGTAAATGAAACAGCAAACAGTTTGAATCCCGAAGCAACCAATCGTGAAAAAACACAACATCAAAATCAGCTTAATACATCGAGCACATTTTTTTTTGTTTTTTCTTTTTTCATTTCACACTTTTTGCTTTGCGTCGATTACTCACTCCCACGTGTAGTATTAGCGTTTATTAGTACAGCTCTATACTCCCTAAGCCAATTAAAAAACACCAAAACTAATTTTACCACACCAAACTAATTTTACTCTCCGCATTGGCAATACTCTCTCGTTGACAAAGCAAGCGAGAGAGTGCGGCCAGAGCGGAGAGTTTCAAATTAGCTATCACTTTAAGGCACGCGTCTTTCATTTCAACCTACAAGCATTGTTCATAAACGAATTCATAATGTGTTTTCCTTACGCAAGTCTCAGAATAGCTACGATAGCGATGGAAGTCGGACTCATACATTGCGACTGTACGTAGACAAGTAATATAATAATTTGCACATTTTCATCAAATTTGCAATTGGAAAAGGGAGCTAGAGATTATAACGGCCTATTCAGTTCTGGATATGGTTTCTCACATCAGAGAGCGTGGGCACTATGGGTATCCAAGAACATTTGCAAACCGTTTGCTTGACGTCACAACCGTAGGCGCAGGCGTTCGCCAGAGATCCCCCTACGCTTGTGACGTCACTTTTGCTAGCAAAACGGTTTGATACAGTTCATGGATACGGTCTCAGCATGTAGAGTCTAGAATAACCCCGGGCTTCTTGATTGTATGAAGTATTGCAGCTATGGCTGATACGAAAATCGTCGTGATTAATCTGATAAGAATGACTTTGTTCATCGCCATATATTCTTTTGAAATCGTAATCGCAATTGAAAGGTAATTGTAAAGACATTATTAGTTTGATGAAGGAATGGGGAAGCAAAATTGGCTTTCCCACACTTTCTCGTTTCCTTTGATAACTTGTTCTACAGTACAAGAACCTTCAATTATCTCGGTATATGAAATTAATAGATCGGTCACTTATAGGTTCTTCTCTTACTATTTCGCTGATACCTACGAAATCACGAAACGGGAGTATATTTCTTTAATTATAATCTCGGCAGAGTTCACGTTCGGAGCGATCGGAGCTAATTTAATGATATTTCGTAAGTTATATACTCCAGACAGACAACATATTGTTCATAAAACGCATAGCACGTTAGATATTAATGCAGTACACTCTTAGAATGGGGTAATCTATTTATGCCATGCTACAATACAGAAGTACATATATTATAGAATTATAAAAGTTTTTCATACACCACGCAAATGCCCAACTTAGTAATCTTCTCCACCGTTGATAAAAACGCACTCCAAAATTTTCGCCAAATTTTCGTAAGATTTTCCGGACGTTTTTTAAATGCATATAATTTTATTTTTGCTGAAAGCCCGATAAAATGACGAGAATATGCCATAAAATTCGAAAAAAACAAGAGAAAGTGCTATGTCGTGCGAAGAAGTGGCGGAGTCTGAGCATTGCGCGGAAGAAGAGCGGTATTTGTATTGTTCGGACAGTTTTAATTCTATGTATAATACTAACCGTCACTTATCATATACTCTGGTATTTCCAAACTAGCAGTCTACTCAAATTTCGTCACTGACTAGAAGTTTACTACTAGTGAAAGAACATTTGATGAAATGTATTACAGTATTATGCACCACTTGAAATAAATTTAAGTCTAACTAGAAGTAGACTTGCAAGTCTACTTCAAGTGGGAATGACAAGTAAACTACTAGTTTTGCAATATCAGAGTAGTAGTAGATGTTACGAGAACTCGCCTTGAAATTACACTAAATCGTATTTACCAGAAGTCATTCACGGTTTTATCTGCATCGCTGTCCTACTTGTCTTGAGTCTGATCGCTTTTTTCGTGAGTATACATATAGATACATAATAATAATTAAATTAATAGATGTACAAGTAAAAGTATGCATGCAATTTAAATGTAGATTTTTAAATAAATAAGTTAGCTAACAATGTGCCCTATGTTTCGGCAACTCTATAAGAATAGTAATACATAAATACTGTTCATATTTTGGATCTACGTACTCGTGTCGCGGTTGAACTTGAAACGTCAATCGGTCATTCTTGATCAATACAAGCACTACACTATAAGTTTCCGATGGCAGCTGAAAGAAAATGTGGAAACATCTAAGGTCGGTCACACTAAAATATATTCGCTTAGCGATGGCGAAAAATTGATGTTAACAAATTATTATAAGTCTAACCACATCGCTCTAAGAAACCACTAGGGTTTCAAGCACATCCAAGCTATTTTGAAACTCACCGCAAAGCTCTCTTGCTTTCTTTGTTTTGAGAATTTTCCATGCGGAGGGTAAAATTACCATAGGGTATTCCTTTACTGTTTTGAATAACATGCCTGACTGATGTGTTTAATATATGATCAATAATAGAATTAAATTTTAAAGTAATTTTCCATGACAATATATTTCAGGAGCTCAATTCGATGATGCTCGGCTGTACACTGATCATAATTGTGTTTTTACCAGCCTCGTTCGTTCCTGCTCTATTACTGGACGATGACCCGGAGCAGGCGGAAAATCTCGAATTAGCCAAGCTTCTATACCAACTGCTGTGTTCATTGTAAGCGGTTTTCAGCTGCTAAACTATTGTGAATGAAATATTCCAAACTATTTTTTCTATTATAGCAGCCTACCACAGTGGCACTAGGTCGAATGAGAACCGATAAATAAGAGTCGACTGAATGAGAACTATTTGCATATGAGAGACAAGCTTAATGTATAGACAAAGTATGCAAATGGTTATCATGCAGTCGGTTATTATTCATCGGTTCTCATTCTAGCGCCATCGCATCCAGTGAAAGTGGTCGAATTTTCTATAGAGTAGGGTTCAGAGCTCATTCTTAATCTGGTATTTCAAAAGTAGTAGTCTACTTTCTTTCCAACTTGAAGCAGATCTGCTCCTAGTTAGACGGAAGTCTTCTTCAAGTGCTGTAATGCACTTCGTCAAATCCTCTTTCACTAGTAGTAAACTAGAAGTAAACTTCAAGTCAATAACGTATTTTAAGTAGACTACTAGTTTCAAAATACCAGAGTAAGTAAGACGTATTTTTCAAGTCAGATAAATCCGTTACAGTTCTTTTGGTCTCGCCTACATGTACATAACCTTCTCTATAACCAAACATCGCGATTATATCTTTAATCGTCAGCGGATCGATGAGTAAGCAAAATCTATTAAAGGATGTATGTGCTCTGCCATGGCGTTACCCATGTAAAATTCTGGATTTTCGATGATTGGGTAAAATACGCCTGCAAAAATAATGTTTAGATGAAATTTATAAAATAGAAGGCCCCTATAAAATTAAATTTTTAAAAACAATTTTTCAGATTACCCATAACTAATAACAATTTAACTGCTGAAATTCATGTTACACATCTCTTCAATGAGTGGGAGGCGAAATACGAGCAAAGAAGACGTTAGAGTTGCGTTTTTAGAATTGCGAATTTTAATTGAAATAATATTTCATAATACAAAGGATATTTTGACGGGTGGCTCCATATTGTACTTTCAATAATATTGTCCCTGAATAAAATCTTTTTTTAGAGATTGTTCATTTTACATTATTTTTTTCTCGTTACAGTATGTTTAAAAACCTCGGACCTTCCGAAAGACAAAGTTAGTATTATTATATTCTAAATGATAAGGCATGTTTTCATTCATTTCAATCGTATTGTTGTCTCTAAGTGTTGTGCTAGGCAGATCTACTTTCCTACTTATTCTTACAATCCATCTAGTCCACTCTCTTATTGGTCTCTCTTAATTTATTCCATATCATGAACAAAATAGTATTCTGAAAAGCAAGGACAGAATGAATCTTTGGAATTGGAAAATGACATTAATTGGTGGCAATGCTACACACATACAGCATTAACAATAAGAAGGATGAATATGATTGGAATGAAATAAGCAACGACTCTGGAAGACTTTGTTGTTGTTGATGGATTCGAATTAGGATTTCCTGCAAGTCAGTAAAGTCAATAATGTATTGATTCATTCTGAACTGTGTTTCTGTAAACTCATGAATTATTTTTATTATAAAATATGCTAGCTGCGAAAAAATACCCTATCTAAGGTGACATCACATAGCCGCAGGTATGTTACTTAAACAATTTAATAAAAAGAGAATACAAATTTAGTGAATACGAACCAGAGGAGATCGTTGAGGTAGGAGCTATTGTAGAGGTGCTAGTGGAAGAGTAGTTGGACGCTTTGGTGGTTAGAGGATCGCCATCGATTACTGAATGTCCGTAATTTGAATATATTTTTTTGCCAAGGCGTGTTTATTGCATATTTTAAAATTAATTAAAAATTGAAATTAGCTTTTGTTAACTGACCAATTTCCAGCAAGATCATTTCCTTGCTCCTGCCTAGGTTCTCCGGTGCTACCTTTCCGATGTAATCGATCTAAAAACGGTTTTATATTGTCGTTGACCTCTTCGAAAAATGTCGATTTTTGTAAATGTTTACTTTTTTTTTAAATTTTAAATCTCACCTCCACTAACGCACATTGCATAGATTGAGATATCGTTTCCGATGATGAGATTCTGAAAATCTATACTACTTGAAAACCATGATCAGAAAAGGAAATTAATTCATTTTTTGATAATTATCTTCTTTTAGTGATAATTCTCAATTATTATTAATATTTTGAGATAATTCTCAATGTCTGTGACATATTTTAGGAGCTAATAAAAAATCGACTCACTCAATTGTTACACGCTTGCCCGTAGACGTATCCGGATCGCAAAAGTACTTGAGATCGGTCTTCGTGGAACCGTCGATGGAGACATTTCCGTTCACAGTGATCTCTGTCTTAACGCTGAATGCATCCAAAATGAATTAAACTGAAAATATAAGCTCTTGAAAATGCCAAATATTGTATAAAATGTACCTGCATGATTGCCTTATTATTGCTGCTAAACGCAGAAATATTCTATTGATAAAACTCCCTTTACCTCCCTTCCCTTATCGCACTCTCTCTGATCTACGTACTATCTCGCTTGGACTCTCTCTAATAGTAAACATAGAAATTCATTGTTTCTCTGGCTGACTACTCTCGAACCAAATAATCAAGCGTATTTTATAAGATCACTAATAATAAAGTCCTTTACTAATGGTCATTCATGCTTGCGTGTAAATAATAGAAAAATCTTTACGCTGCAACAATAATTTCAAACTGGCAAACTTCGATTTATTGTCATCAAGGTTGGAACATTTCGAAATTGATGTTAAAGAGGCAGACACAGCAGTCTCTTCAACGGTCTATGACATCTTGCTGAGAGATAACAGAGAAATAGTGCGTGCAATGAAGAGGACATTGAGAGAGGTAACGCACCCTTTAAGGTGAAACAATGGGAAACTCTGACTCAAGTGAAAAGAGGCTGTGAAGATATCTGCCAGAAAGGCTCTGACGATCATTGGCAGCACCGGAGCTCACCACTGTGTACTCGTATTTAGCCGGGTGAAGATTTTCAGCTGTAATCAAATGAATATGATATTTACGAAAATATGTGTGGACTACCAGAATTTTGGTTAACACTAGACATTAGGAATACTACCTATTATAGACGTAGTGCAAGCCACGGCTAGCGAATGAGGTGAGATAATTTAGATAAACTAGGAAATTTCAAAATTGCAACTCGCCTGATTTTAGATTACTTCACATGACCTCTATTTTTTGTCACATTTATTCACTGAAAGAAAGACAAGTCTAACTATTACTATACATGTGGCTCACTTGAAGAAAACTTCACGTCTACGTTGCAATTACACTAATTAGCTTAGCAATATTCAATAATATATATTAAATATGTTTCCATACCGTCTTGATCGGTGCCTGACGCGATGAACTCGAACATGGATCCTTGCAGGAATCGGACCGTCATAACGGGACCGAAGTGCTTGATGATTACGTTTCCGGATAAACTGTAATATGAACTTCAAAAATTCCCAAAATCAAAACGTAGCGAGAGTGTGTGCAAAATGTGGAGTTATTTACTGCTTTACATTATTTTATATGGACTCACGGCTTTTTGAATAGAAAGAACATTTCCTCATCCTCATAATTTCCAAATCCGGTGAAGAATTGAACGTCGCCCTGTTAATTATCAGCATTTTCTTTGCTCTTTTAAATTCAAAAAGGTCTAATATGTGTTTTGACATATTGGCTATATATTTGAATATGCATCAGCTAAAAATTACTTATTTTGTTTAAAAAAATGTGAGGAATTCATGCCTGGTTAACGTTCTCCGATAAGCGGTATGAAAACTGAACCGCTCCCACCGGACTGACTAACGTTACGAACTGATAGCCCTTTGCATAGTAACCTTCTTTCTGGAAAGCATAAATTGATATTTTCCCTGATTTTTTTTATAAAATCTCCCACTATTTTCCTAGCTAGATCCCCACTAGGAAATATGCTGGGGCCTCACTGGGAGAAAACAAAAGTAGGTACGTGCATAGGTTTTGGGTCGCATGATGTTGGGTTCTATGGAAGAGAAGATCACAGTGATCTCATCTTCACATCTGAACACGGTATCAGCATCGGCAACAATCGTCCACGGGGCTCTGCCAGTGACGCAGAATGAATCGCTGTTCATGACGTCATAGAATCTGAAAGTCTGGAATTAAGGCAGAAATAAAAGGAGACGCGGCTTTGAAGAAAAGTGAGTGTCTTCGTTTTTTCGCATCTTGTGATCAGCAAAAGCGGTAAGATCACACGAATGCTCTGAAGCTTTCATATGGTGTTCAGGACTCACAATCAAAGGAAAAGAAAAGAAAAAGTGAAAAGTATGGAAAGACGAGAATTTTCTCTGTTTTCTCGTCTTTTCTCGAGTGTAAGAGAGAATAATATCAAATATCAGACCTGTAAGACGCGCCAGTTGCATCCTTGAGGTATGTGGAGTTCACAAATCTCATATAGGATATGTCGGTGGCGTTTACGTAGGCCCTGACCTCGCCTACAACGCACGCGAATGGCGTTGAAATCTGCACGGAATTCGGGACAAACTGAAATTGGATTTATTATAGATTTTGTAGTATTTTTTGTAAACGTCACCCGAAATGTTGTAAAATTATGTAATGTATTATATTATTTATCTAATATCATCAATATGTATGGAATGATCATACAAGAAATGTGCCATTTTATCATTTTTGTTTGTAAATTGTCTCTCACCACTACAAGATGGGCACATCTTTGGAACAAACTGATTCTTAAATGTCTCTATTTTTGAACTTCCATTCTACCTCGATTTAAAAAAAATCAAGGTTTATTACGAATATAGCTTACACGATACTTTACTTCATTGCAACTGTAGACGTAAGCTTCGGATACTGGAAATAGCACTTATATTTTAAATATTGTGTAACTGGATGATGCCAAAATATAAACAACATATTTTATGCCACCTTTAGTAGTTTGTAAGAAATAATACACTGATAACGTTTAAAAAATATTAATTTTTTTCTACCACTTAATTGTTGGATTTTAGAATGTTCTGTTTGGTAGTAATTTAGAGAAAATAACGTGCTCTGGCATTTCTAACACTAAAATAGCAGTCTATTTAAATCATGCCACTGAGTTTACTACGGTGAAAGAACATTTGACGAAATGCATTACTGTATTATACTCCACTTGCAGAGAACTCTAACTAGAAGTAGACTTGCAGGTCTATGTCAAGTGAGAATGATAAGTAAACTACTAGTTTTGAAATACTAGAGATGGCGGATAAACGTTATATCTACTTTCATTATACTTGTATTTTCATTATACACGCGAGAATAGTTATCGTGCAGAAAGTGTAAACCATAAGTCAACCTTGCAGCAGGGCAGACAGTGCTAGATACACTGCAAATGTGCCTCGCATGGAGCTTGAATGGACGAGAAATGTGCTTGAACAGAGAATGGTGATAAGCGCTATCGTATCAGACAGACATTTTATATACCAGGTTGAAGGAGGGGCAAATTGATGTTAGTCATTCTTATTCCCGGTCCTGACACACCCAACGAATCACCGGAACTTGAACAATTATGGTACCCTAATGACAATAATATTGTAGCCCAACACGATATTCTTTTTTTTTGCGAAAGCTTTTGTGATCAAGTAAATGCATTTCTTCATATTTGATATACAGTTTTAGTCTTTACATTTGCCCATAAAGTAGTCTCGATGTAAGTAATTATATTTACTGTTATTATTCTGCCGATCTCTGAAAAATGTTCGTGGAATGCTATTGGTATTTCATCTTGCTGTGTTTCATCACAAATATGAACAAGAATAAATATAACATTAGAGCACAGCGTTTCTAGAGCGGAATCTAGCGACACGCGACGCGACGCATGCAAGGGCGCGGAGCAGGGCTGTGGCAGAAAATTTTTTTTTTCTGAAATCAGAAAACAGAAATTTCTGTTTTGAAAAAGCAGAAAAAAAACAGAAAATTTAGAAAAATCAGAAAATGTCATAAAATCATTGATTTGTCTTTTTTCTTAATATTTTTATTAGTTTGGTTGCAAAACCAGTTTTGCGTACATTTATATCTAAGCGCCAGCGAAAAAAACAACAAAATAGCAACAATATAGAATCGAAACAATGATACTGGCTTTATTTGACTAGCTCCAACACCGAGATACCAAAGTCCGATCATGAATTTTTCTGCCGTATATGCACAGAGATTAAATTTTCCGAGTAGGAAAAGTTTAAGAATAGTTTTCCGGCATTCTGGCAAATGGTTTCCTGTATATGGCAAATAGCTGGATTTTCGACTACCATTTGCCAGAATGTAATCTGATTCCATATTTGGGCCAATTTAATCTCTCTGTGGACGGAATTTGAAAAAAAAACTTCATAAATGCTTCGCTAAATGAGTTTTTTTTCTTTTTCTATACAACTATTTTAAAAAATAATATTTTCTGAAAATTTCTGTTTTAAAAATATATTTTCTGTTTCTCGTCAGAAAATTTTCTGGTCTCCAAAATGACCAGAAAACAGTAAAAAACAGAAAATTCAGAAACAGAAATTCCTAGCCCTGGCGCGGAGGAGAGAGACTCCGCCCCGCTCAGTTGATGCGCAATATTGGCATCTTGACAAAAATTCTGTGTCCGCTCTCCCCACAGGGCTGAAACGCTGTGTAGAGCGATAGAATATTTTGATAATATGTTTCTTTGCTGTATATTAGGTTTCTCCACACCCTAATGTCATGTCTTATTAAGTCTTACTAAGTTATTAAGGTGCCTAGTGGTATCGTATTTTGTTTAATTTATTCCGACATCAATTGTTCACTCTATCGAAGTTATCGTTGAAATGCATAAAATAATATTATTAATCTCTCGTTTTTTTTCCCAACACTGTCACATTTTGGCTGTTTTGGGACACAACATACGAATCATAAGGGGATACAGTTTTGGAAAGGCGATTTATCGCATTTGTGATATGAAAAAATCAATGTTTTCGTGAAATTGAAAAAAATTCTTATCATTATAAGCAATTGATTCTAAAAGAGACTATTATCATATCACAGACAACATTGTCTACCAGTACAAATCATGTGACAATAATTGAGGGTGTACTTGGTTTTGAATTACTCAATCTTTCACGTGTCAATTACTATTGCAAACGAGAGCTCGAATCTAATTACACCTCGAAAATTGGTTTAATATGTAAGCAAAAGGTGATTCATTTCTAAGTTGAGCATAAGTCTTTCATGGAAGATAAGTGTAAATCCACATCGTTTCAAATTCCCGAAGAAAGTTTTATCTATGATCTCCTAAAGTTCGTTCAAAATTATTGTTTATGAATAATTCATTTATAAGTTTTTTTACTGTATTTTCAGGGCAATCTCAGATTACTATGACCAATCTGGTTTCGTAATCATTCACATTCTTGGCCCAATCAATATTGTAGCGAATTTTTTCAGTGTTTTTCTTCTTACAAGGTTGGAAAACTTTTGAAAGAGTTCAAGACTTTTGAAAGAAAAGGCGAACAAATTCAGAAAATCCCTTCGTTCCCCTGTCTCTTCGGTATTTGTGATAATGGCAATCAATCAATCGATAATGCTATATTTTTCACTATTTTCAAGTATCAAATTTGCAACACTGGATCAGTGCAAGTACATACAATTTTCGTTCCTCAAGGATTTCTTGTTTTAGACACTTGCTCATTTTTTTTTTCTGAATAATAATGTTGCGACAGATTTTCTTTTCAGAAAAGACTTCTATTCGTACTCATTTGCGATTTATCAATTGATAGAATCCTTTTGTACAATTATTTTTCACTCATTTACTACTTGGCTAGCGGGTAATTACTTTCTTTCATAATGCGGTGCTACATTTTCAAAACGTGCGCATGACGTAGCCTCCGCCGTAACGACGGAGACGTTACGAAGACGTCACGGTGGGAGTTACGGCGTGACATGTTTTGAAAATGTAACACAGCATAACTCTCACTTCGGGTATTGAGCGTATAAAAATAAGTTGTTTTATTTGTAGAAGAGACTTTCTTGTTTTGCATGGTTCAGAAACTATGCCGATCTCTTTTATATATAATATAGCGCGCGGCGAAGGTTAGCCGGGTTAGAGAGAGGCAGCGGAGAGACAATCGAGAGGCGGAGCGAGATGTAGAACGCTACATCTCGCCCGCCTCTCGATCGTGACTTCCGTTCGTTAGCACCGTTTGTCATTTTCTTATGCAAGTACATTTTATACGCACAATAATGATATATAAAATATTTCCAGTCGTTCTAACGTCAGTTCGAGTCCTATCTATACGTAGCCAAGGCAGATGGGAACCGACCTATCGAACTATGGGACTCTATTGTATTCTTGTTTTTGCAATCATAATCATCGGAGTTATCCCTCTTTCTGCTCTGTACAGCATACGTCAAAGAGAATGGAGAGACGTTTGCAATGTCGAAAGGCACGATTTCATCTTTTTTTCACAACTGAAATTGGTATTTGATTCAGCGATGATACTTCTTTAGTGTATATTTTGGATGCGACAGATGAGACGTTTCTTAATAATTGCTTGGTGAGATCATAGACCGAAAATGAGTGTGAAAATTACTGTGAGTCACCAACAAAGTATTCAAATGTCGTACAAACATAGATTTTATGTTTATTTTGATGGTGCATGGGTTGGATTTGACTCTTTGTGTAGTTAACAATTAATTTTTAGTTAATGAGGACAGTTTACTTCGTTTCTGGTACTGTTCACAATGCACTTCCTTGTCTCTTGCTCGTAATATTCACTTCAATATTACTAAAACAACTGCGAGAGGTACATCTTTTTGATTTCTTTAACTTCGTAATTCACTATAAATTCCTTACTCAAAATTTGCCAATAGGTTGAAATTTCCCCTTTTATTTTTTTGGAATTTTTTATGTATTATTCTTTTCAGATATCAACTAAACGATTGAGTATAATTGAAATACATTCTAATCACGAGGAAAAATTAGCCCTTGAGAGAACTACTAAATTGCTTTTATGGGTCGTTTTAGTTACATTAATCTCGGAAATTCCGCAAGGTTATGAGCGAATGTTAAAAAATCGATATACTAAATATTTCAGCCGTTCTTTTTATATTCACTGCTTTATTATCCGATTCATTTCGGGAAAAAGTGAACAATAAGCTCAGTTAGTTTTCGATTGATGATAATGAGTAGAAAGAAAATAAATTGCAGTTAGACTTTTGACTCTTTTGAGTCTTGCGAGTGCAGCCTTCAATCTAACTATATTTATGACAATGTCTAGGAACTTTAGAGAGGTTGGAATTCCGTTCTAATCAATAATTTGTCAGTTTTAACCAATAATTTTGCTCAGGAAGCTCAACGTCACCTCGTATGCATCAAGAACCGGCTTTCCTGCAAACAGTGCCGAAGTAGTAAAGTAATTGCTGAGTAGTGTCATAATATTTTCTCCGAACGTTCGTTGCTGGATAAATAATTAATTTGAAATAAATTGTTTGCTCGAGCTCAGCACTGAAAAAAAAAACTATATTTGCAGCTTTCCACAAAAAAATTAACTTTAGTTCATGTCGGTCTTCTTTTACCAACATTACCTCATTATGACTAAATAAACAAGAACGATTATGTATTGAGGTATCCTTTTGTTGGGCATTGGAGAACGCACCATAGTTGCTAACTTAAGTTTTATTGACAGACAAGGAAAAATAGAGAATAATACAAGATTAGAGAAGGGCACATCTCGTGTGCGAGGATCAAACTAGAAGTTAGCTAGACTGATAAACAGACCTATCAAAGTATGGTTCTCTAATGTCTTATTACCTTTGCAATTGTAGTCATTCCTCTAACTGTTCTCTACACTGACGGTAAACTTTCTCATATTTGAGTCATAGGTTATCTATGATCCGACAATTAGAGAAACGTTGTCTCAAATATGAGATAACTTAGTTAGCTTACTCCAGTCCCCGTTACTATCTCGAGCGAGAGTATTATCCAACGTGTCTTTTTGAGAGAGTTTGGAGTAAGATAACCTTTCTCTATAGCTGAACAGTTAGACAACCTATATCTAAGAGAATTTGCCGTGAGTGCATAGCATACGTCAAATGGAATGGTGAGACAGTTACAATGTCGAAATGCAGGATTTTAGCAATTTTCGACTAATATGTTGACGCCAAGCCGAGAAATTTTTTGTGTGTTGTAAACCTTTATCTCGAATTTGCATCTTTACTAAACGATTGGAGATAAGTGAAGAGAGGGAACGTTCGCGTTAGAGATCGATTGATTTCTGCCGTTGTTTTCCTCTATTTTTCTTTCACGATTAGATAGCATGACCGAGTGAGAGAGCACCAGAGAGTGAGAGTGAGGCGGAGTGATTGTGGACAAATGTCAATCGGGTCGATAGACAACATGCTTGCACTGTATGTTTACTCCGATTATTCAAAATTTAAATTATTGTGTTCTACAATTACCCGTATTTGAAATGTCCACAATTCCCACCTAATGAATGTGACTTGAACGATCTGCTACATGGCAAAGTGAATTTGCCTGACTAGGGAATGGTTTCTTTGATGCATGAAATTACGGTTAGTGACATACATAGCGATAATCAGCATGGTCGACTTAGTAAGAATCAAATTTCAAAACCTGCGGTTGATCGATTTTTTGAACGAAACCCGTCGCATATCCGCCGTACGAAAAACAGTCAAAAAAGATTTTTGGACTTGATTTCCATTGAAACTGCTTTTTTTGCTGGAACTTCCATGCAGACATTAAATGCTGTCGGGGGAATCGAACTCATGTTCAAAAAGTGAAAGAACACAAAAAAATGCAACTTTTTGACTGTCTTTCGTACGGCGGATATGCGACGGGTTTCGTTCAAAAAATCGCTCAACCGCAGCTTTTGAAAGTTGATTCTTACTAAGTCGACCATGCTGATTATCGCTATGTATGTCACTAACCGTAATTTCATGCATCAAAGAAACCATTCCCTAGTGAGATAAAAAAATCAGTTTTTTTGTCATTCCTCCTCGGTTCTTTTATGCCTCTGTGTAGTACTTGCTTTCATTAAAGAATCTAGGCCAAGCTCTGATGACAAATCTCCTGATTAAAGCATATTTCACACACATAGTCCTTCCTCGCAGGGAGTTGGGGCGTATCCTCAAAATTACAAAACGAGCAATTTTGGCATACTCTGTATGCATGAAACTATCTTTATTTTTGACATGCCCACTTGAACCGTTTTCTCACACCTTGTCCAAATTGCTGTGTTACTAATAATATCTATTGTGATTTATATTTATTCATTTTCTATCATGCAGTAAATTTTTTAAATTAAAAAAATTTTATCAAACGATCAGACAAATACGGATATTAACCGATACGGACTGTTTAATGCCAAAACGAAGCAGGAAAACGTTTGAAAATGATAATGATCAGGAAGAGGAAATTCAAAAGTAGGTTTTCTTTTCAAAATTTTATTTAAACGTTTTTTACATATCTAATTATTTCTGTTTTATGATTGGAATGTTGTATGGTATATTTGAATTAAATTAGCACTTTATAATTTTGGACAAGGCCATTTTGAACTCTCTCTCTCTCTCTCTCTCTCTCTCTCTCTCTCTCTCTCTCTCTCTCTCTCTCTCTCTCTCTCTTATTCTTCATACATTAAGCTCTTCGCGATCAATCGCAGCCGAAATGAATTCGTATTTGAAAAGTATATTAGCCAGGGCCAAGAAACAGAGAATTTCCGTTGAATTTTTGTATCTTGAAATGTTCGAACTTTAAGATTGAAGCAGCAATTGAAGGACCAAAAAGATCAAATCGATCAGCTAAAACAGGGGAAGTACAATGCGGAGAAGGCACTTGAGAGAGCGGTATACCTTTCAAATAAAATTTTAAAAACTAAGAAATATTGGCTAGAGTAAAGAAAGGTTTTAGTTTTTTCATACCTCTGTCAGACTTCATTTATTTTCCGCATTTATATGCATAGATGACATGACAAGAAGTATCGAAATCCATTTGACATAGACAATTTAATTTACTTTGCAATTATAATATTTTATTTTAGTGTATTATTTATGAGAGGAATCGCGAGAAAATCGACCGTTTCGGAGGGTCCGCGGACATAGAAAATTCGACCCCCTGAAAAATTCAGAATAAGTACTTTGAACGATGCTCTATCGAACTGCGTTTTCCGAATTTGCATATCTGCTCTCATTTTCGAGTAGCGGTAGGTCAAAGTTGGCAGATACGGTTTTTTTGGCTCGAGTGTGCGTCAGAAAAATGATCATAACTCCGTTCAAAATAATGATAGACACTTTTTCAAAAAAAGCATCGAAAGAGGAGATCTTGCGCAACATTTACCAGTTGATGACGTCATTTTTCGACCATGCGCCGGTGCTGGGCGGTCGGTTTTATGAAAAAGTGAAGTAACTTTCCTAATCGGAAAAAGTGCACTTTTCTTCTATGCGCGTTTTGTTGCACCCATATGTGTCTAAAAATGACCCAAGTTTCAGAGGATTTCCGAATTGGAAAAAAAAAGCGTTGATTTTAGTGACGCGACCTCGGCTTATTCCTTTATTTAGTGACGCGACCTCGGCTTATTCCTTTATCAAGAAACAGCAAAGGAGCTAAAATGACTCAAAAACATCCGAAAAAACATTGCGAGCTCAAAATACCCATATATGACAGTTATATGAAACACAAAATCACCAAGTTCCGAAAAATTTGAAAAAAACCGTATTTTGCTTTTCCACGTGGAAAAAACGTTTCAGTAATGTTAATTAATCTTTATAATATTTCTTATAATGTTTTTGAACATTTATATTTTTGGAAGTGAAGGCCTACCTGCTCTTAGAGCCGAGATATCCGCCATCGAAATTACACGCGCGCGCCCCAACTTCGCGCGACTGCTCATCATCCGCTCTCTCACTCCCACACGCTCTTTCGTGAACAGACAGGGAGAGAAAAAAAGGAGAAGGGAGACTAACATCTGACAACTACACGAAATGGAGATGTTAGAAAACTCTGAGCGAACAGAGTTGCATTTGAACAACAAAGAACGAGTGTGAGCCCCCCCCCCCCCCCAAACCTTCCTCGCTCTCTCTCTCTCTCTCTCTCTCTCTCTCTCTCTCTCTCTCTCTCTCTCAAGGAATGATGAAGTACAATGTCAAAACTAATGTTAGATAAGATACATTTATTAGAGAAATCAGTCATAATTGAAAACAATTAACATTGAAATAACATATTACAAAGAGAAATGGATGACAAACGGATGTTTTAAGGATGTTTTTAGTTTAGTGATCGAATGAGACAGAGACAAATTATATGTGTGGTGGATTAACAATAATTTATAGTAGATTCCTAGCAGTGCTAGGGGGATCCATAAATTGTTTTACTTGCGAGCGTTTTATACTTATGTGCGGGAAGAGCATTTCGCTTGCGCACCCATCCACCTCTATTACCCTTTGAGAAGAGATGTTTTTTTTCATCGTACCAATCCTGATTGATCGTTGACCTGCCTTACTTCCATTCTTCAACATGGTTGTGGTTCCACTCATTGTGACACTACTTCTCCTGGGTGTCATTCCTGCTAGGAGAAGGATCCACGAACTTCTGTTCCAAGGGGCGGTGGGAGAGAGTGAGCTTACCGACCGTTCGCGATGAAGAAAATGAACGTGAATGAAGAGATGAAGAGAGAAGAGATGTGTTGCCATAAAATGAACGTTTTCCAGCTCAGAATGACTCAAAACAACTTGTTTCATCATTCTTAGCACGAAAAAAAACCGTGGAACACGTTTTTTGTGTCTGTAAAAATCAGCAAAAGATTTGGATCGAACCGGGGTTCGAACCCGCTCGGTGTTTTTAGAGTGGTACCTCTTTACCTCGACGTCTCGAATGATTTTGCTTATTTTATTTATTTATTTATCGTAGTTCGCTCAGAGTTTTCTAACATCTCCATTTCGTGTAGTTGTCAGATGTTAGTCTCCCTTCTCCTTTTTTTCTCTCCCTGTCTGTTCACGAAAGAGCGTGTGGGAGTGAGAGAGCGGATGATGAGCAGTCGCGCGGAGTTGGGGCGCGCGCGTGTAATTTCGATGGCGGATATCTCGGCTCTAAGAGCAGGTAGGCCTTCACTTCCAAAAATATAAATGTTCAAAAACATTATAAGAAATATTATAAAGATTAATTAACATTACTGAAACGTTTTTTCCACGTGGAAAAGCAAAATACGGTTTTTTTCAAATTTTTCGGAACTTGGTGATTTTGTGTTTCATATAACTGTCATATATGGGTATTTTGAGCTCGTAATGTTTTTTCGGATGTTTTTGAGTCATTTTAGCTCCTTTGCTGTTTCTTGATAAAGGAATAAGCCGAGGTCGCGTCACTAAATAAAGGAATAAGCCGAGGTCGCGTCACTAAAATCAACGCTTTTTGTTTTTCCAATTCGGAAATCCTCTGAAACTTGGGTCATTTTTAGACACATATGGGTGCAACAAAACGCGCATAGAAGAAAAGTGCACTTTTTCCGATTAGGAAAGTTACGTCACTTTTTCATAAAACCGACCGCCCAGCACCGGCGCATGGTCGAAAAATGACGTCATCAACTGGTAAATGTTGCGCAAGATCTCCTCTTTCGATGCTTTTTTTGAAAAAGTGTCTATCATTATTTTGAACGGAGTTATGATCATTTTTCTGACGCACACTCGAGCCAAAAAAACCGTACCTGCCAACTTTGACCTACCGCTACTCGAAAATGAGAGCAGATATGCAAATTCGGAAAACGCAGTTCGATAGAGCATCGTTCAAAGTACTTATTCTGAATTTTTCAGGGGGTCGAAGTCCGGGGGGTGGTCGAACCTCTGGCGATTCCTCTCTTATAGTTTAATATATGGTATAATAGAGAAATCTATCATTCGTCCATGCAGAAGTTTTGGAGAAATCAGTTCAGCTCGCTTCATCGTCAGAATTGCATGCCGGCGAAAATTCGTATGACGTAGGCAAGGCTAGTTTTTTATTTAAAATTATCTCGCTAATTAAACTTTGTTTCTTCAATTTTTTAATGAGCAGTCAGGATAAAAACATCGACGTATAATAATTTTAAGCAATACAAATATAATGAATATTTTAGTTTCCTGGCATTAATGTTTATGCTACCATGCAATACACTGCTGATAGCAAAGATATCATCCAGATGTAAGTCGAATTCTTGATCGTTGTTAGAGAACCACAATTTTCTTCAAATAAAATTGAAAGATAACAAAAGAGCAAAAATCAAAAGATAGATTTTCTGGAAAAGTTGCCTTCTTGATGGAGAGAAGTTGGATCGGAAGCGCAATTTTGAATAAAATTATAATAGATACGAATCTTAGATCCTGAAACCAACATAGACCAAAGTGGAATGAAAATTCTTTGGAACAATTGTAAAGAAAATATAAGCGATTCAATTTTCGAAAAGTATGGGAAAATGGTATTTTTATAATCTCCCACTTGTGTCGTTTCTCTCTTTTTGGCGGTAGTTTGCATTTTTATCACAGATTGATGGGCCTATAACTTCTTGCTTATTGAGAGATGTATAATGTATGCGTGAACATTCTATCTTTAACTGAATATTTCTATATTATTTGCAATAATGCTTACCTATGACAGTGCGCAGCAGTATCATTATGGTATACGCTACTAATTTTCGAATTTTGAGGTGGTTAACTTTCGAGAATAAAGAGTCATCGGCCAAGACAGTTTATGCAAAGACAACTGTAACTATAAAGCAGGTACCAACTACAAATTTGTATTTTTTCGCCATTTTCGAGTGAGAAATTTTCACATTTTCTAATTTGCACATTTCATGTTTACGTTGAATTCTTTGCGCTCTTACGTAAACAATGGTTTGACAGCACCTAAATTAGAAAATCACTTTGAATCACCTTTCACATGAATTAAATGTAAAATGTGATTACTAAAGTCAATGGCCGATTCACGCCTCTCCCAGTCTTTTTAACGAATATTTCTCAACAGGAAGCTACCTTTTTCTAAAAATATTTCTCAACAGGAAGCTACCTTTTTTGTCGACCAGCTTCAAATTGACGGAGGACGCGTCATAAAAGGCCAAATTATCACGAAATCAATACCCTATAATTATTCATACCCATCTCAAATTACAGTAGCTATTGAGCTAATACAAAGCAATGCAGAAATATTGGATACCGTCACCAACGTCTCAATATTTATTGATGAAAAAGTGAGTTTTTTTTTTTAAATTATACAGATATTCAATATTTATCGTTTTTTTCTCATTTACCGACGTAATTGTGTTGCATTACTAGGTAAAAATTATTAAATTGAAATTTTGAGATTTCCAACTCACGCCATGAGGATGGATTTGTGAACACATCCATCAACCACATAAAGAAAGGCATGCGTAGTGTAGAGAATAAGGTGTTTCGATCCCCCTTGCGCCCTTTTCTTTTGCTTTTTTATATTATAGATGATAATATATTTATTTATATATACACTCATTACCACGATAGAATTGTTTTTCTTACTCATTCAATGTGTGACTAAGATGTGCGAATCGTATTTCTTTTACTCATTTTGTTGTTGAAGTTAACACTCGCTGAAAAGTTAAAACATTTCAATATTTGACATCTAAAAAAATCATCAAATGAAAACTTCATCAAAAGGGAACGAACCCCTGACAGTCAATATGAGATACACTACAGATGCTATTGTTGTTTAATTTGTTGGATGAGTTCACCAACTCACGTGGATAATTTCTGAAGGAAATTTCAAAATTTAAATATCGACTTTCTGGAATCTCAGGTCGTTTGGGCAACTTTTGAAATTCGCATCGAAAACTTATTATAGTTGTGATTACTGTTAGATTATTGATTTTAGTTAGTTAGTTAGTTATATTATGATTCATTATTAGTTATACTGTTGCCATCTTATATGGTCAGGCTGACATGAGAGCCTCCTTTTGTTAGCATAATCTTTATGCATAAAAAATTATTTTTTCCTTCATCTTCCGGAAAACGAAGGAACGCACTAGTGAAAAAAATCAATATATTTGATATATTTTATTTGACTAAATATAATTGATTTGAGGAACTAATCGTTGATCCTAATCTGCTAATGTCATGGTCAAAATACTTTCAAAGCTATTTCAAGACAGATATGATCGAGAAAAATACTGGAAAATATATAGTGAAGGTGTGTAGTTTTTTTTTAAAGTGAGTGTAACCTCTCTCAATGGTCTCTTAGACGCGTAATGCTTTCTCATTGTTAGAGAACAGAGTAACAGTGTGCACAATGTAGAGATCATTGAGAGAGGTAACGCTCCCTTTAATGTATCCCTTATTGTTAATTCATTACATAATCTTTTTAGCCAATATTTGATACTCTGAAAATTCGTTAAAGGGGCTGATACCTTTCTCCACGGTCTCTTCAACGCTCTACACTCTGTCGTTGTTAGAGAACACAGAAATAGTGTGCGCAATGAAGAGACCATTGAGTGAGGTTATGCTCCCTTGTACATAGTGTGTTATAGTCGGAATCAAAAAACTCATTAACTTTTTTTTTGTTTTGACTTGATTGTATTTTCAGGGTATTGAATACAACGATTTTGATGAAATGATTAGAGTTATATCCCCATCTGGTCGATCGATATCGTACTGGAATGTTGAAAAGATGCTTCATCTTGCGGATATATTTATAATGCCCGCGGTAATTACAGGATATACCATGATAACCATAACAAACGAGTTTTATTGCAAGCATCACCTATTTTAGTTTTTTTTTTATATTTGAAATGGAATGGAGCAAATCATAAATTCATTTCTGTTTTTGTTTCAGTTGACACGAAAATGCGAAAGTTTCCTGAACAATCACTTCAACGCCAAACATAATTACATTACTAACGCACGGCTTTTCTACTTATCGACAAAATATCGCCTCCAAATTCTTACTGCGGTGAGCATTTTACGATACATGTATTGACGGAAAAGTCTTGCAACTGCATAAGTTATCATTTGTGTGCCTTTGCCTATCAAGCCCGTATGAATCATTCTGCAATTAATATTGATTTAGTTACATTGCGTCAACAGCGATATTTTGCAACTATATCATGTTATTTTTGCAAAGTCTTTTTTCATTCTTATATTTCATATATAATAAGAATGAAAAAAGTATACCACCGACTCATCCCCATCTGAGCATTAATTCCTGACATGATAAAGAATTGAATTGAATTGAATTTCATTCTTTTTTGATCAGTTACTCATCCATCGCTGGCGCGACGAAAAACTCTTTCGCTCTGAACTTCTTTCAACCAAGGAATATGGTGAACTCGATATTGAAGTCAAGAACTTCGTTAATCTCAAGTAAGCCAGTATCCAAATCATTGCTTTCTATCATAAAGTTCACCAAATCCAAAAGTAATAAAAAATTTCTTTCAAAAATTCTTTTTCAATGAACACACTAATTAAGCATCATATAAATCAATAAATTTCACATAAATTAATCCATTAATCATTGTACCAACATTGCAGATTCGTCGAGTCCTTGAAGAAATCCTCTACTCCATAAGCATGCTAAATATGCAATTTGTGATGATAAAGATAAAAGGTTCTTTCCGAAGGATAAAAATGAATAATATGTACAATGATAAAGAACAAGGAGATCTAAGACATTCTGAACTACTTCTTCAAGGATTAAAAATAAGCAAATCGTCCGAGTAAATTAGGAGGCACGAATATTTCGTGAACAAATTGTGAAGCTAGAAAGATGGCAAAATATTATGTTATACACCACACCTCTATAAGTTTATGCCAATTCAGCTTATTGATCGTTAGAATCATGAATGAATCATAGAGCTAGTATCTAATAACACCTCGCAAATTCGTTTAGTCTATGTAATAATTTACGTAGAAAAAATCATCACTCACAAAAAAAAGATTCTAAACATTATTTGCGATTTACTGAAAAAGAAGGCTATTACGACGTCACAAAATTGCTTACCAATCCAAATGGTTGGATTATAATTATAGTGTATGTGGTTTTAAACTACATAATTTTTACTTTTATGTTGTTAGTATATCTAACCAGAGTTCGAATCTAATAACACGTCGCAAATTCGTTTGCTATGTAAGCTAAAGGTGATTCATTCCTAAGTCGAGTATCAGTCTTTCATGGCAGATAAGTGTACTGCAACATCGTTTCAAATTCCTGAAGAAGGTTTTATCTATGACATTCTAAAGTTCGTTTAAAATTATTGATTTATAAATAGTTTTTTGCTTATTTTTAGGGCAATCTCAGAGTACTATGATCAATCCGGTTTCATAATCAATCACATTCTTTGTCCAATCAATATAGTCGCGAATCTTTTCAGTATTTTTCTTCTCACTAGGTTGGTAAACTTTTCAGACTTTTGAACCCCCCCCCCCCCCCTAAAGTGACGAATTCAGAAAATCTCTCCGTTCTCCGGTCTCTTCAGTATATGTGATAATGGCTATCAATCAATCGATAATGTTGTATTTCTCGCTATTTTCAAGCATCAAATTTTCAAAAGTGGATCAGTGCAAGTATAGTTTTCCAAAAACTTCACATTAATTTAGACGTATCGGCCGAAACACCCTATTTAATTTATAACATTATCTACTTTTACATTGTAGTGCACATAAATACAAGCCAATTTTGTAAACCTATAATTATCATATTCTTAACACTATAGTTACGATAGATTTTTTCAGAAAAGATTTCTATACGTACTCATTTGCCATTTACCAATTGATTGAATCCTTTTGTATATTGATCTTTCACTCGTTTACTACTTGGCTAGCCGGTAATTGCGTCCTGTCATATCTCGTATTTCGAGTAGAGATATAAGAATGTTTCTCAGTTGTTCTCACATCAGTTCGGGTTTTATCGATTCGAAGCCAAGGTAGATGGGAGCCTACCTATCGAAGTATGGGTCTCTACTCTCTCATTGTGTTTGCCATTATAATCATCGGTGTTATTCCTCTAACTGCTCTGTACAGCATACGTCAAAAGGAATGGAGAGACGTTTGCAATAACGAAAGGCATGATTTCATCATTTCACCCCTTTTTTTAAATATTTATATTTTATCTCCAAGTCTACCACGCAATGATATATTAAGACACCGGCTCAGTAAGATTCGAGGGAGGGTTTTACCAGTGACCCCGGACATCGACCTCACCGATTTGGCCCAAAATTTTTTTATGGATACCACCATGGGCCCCCATCACAAAATGGGTATTCATTTGGGCTGGTTCCTTGAAACACAGATGTGGCGGGTTTTTGAATTTTGAAAACTCGATTTTCACCGGAAAAAAATGGAGCGACCTAGGACCAATGTTAGTGTCGATTAATTATAAGTATAAATAGACAACAAAAACTGGCTATACGACGGTCCGGAGATCCGATCGCAAACTGATTTTTTTACATCTTCAAAACATTCTAAAATTAATTAAAATTTTAAAACAAAAAAGTGCAGTCCAATTTTTGCCTCATCTTATAGAGCAAAAAAATTCCGCGTCGAATAAGGGAGAAAAATAAAAAATCGAAGGACCCGTCTTTTGAGATAAATGGACCTGAAGTTGACCCGAAAATATTTTTGCTTTCAAACCCCCTCATGTTTGTACTCATATTGAAGAGCTCGTCGAGTAGAACAACTTTTATGTTGAACTCGTTGTCTGAAACTCATGTACAAGAGCGTTTCACACGTTTTCCTGCTAATTTTGAGTAAAACGAAAATAAAATATTTTTAAAATAAAAAAGTGCAGTCCAATTTTTACCTAATCTTATAGAGCGAAAAATTCCGCGTCGACTAAGAGTAAAAAATCAAAAATCGAAGGACCCATCTTTTGAGATAAATGGACATGAAGTTGACCCGAAAATATTTTTGTTTTCAAACCCCCTTGTGTTTGTACTCATATTGAAGAGCTCCTCGAGTAGAACAACTTTCATGTTAAGCATTTTGTTTGAAACGCATGCACAAGAAAAATACATGAGTTTACTTAATTCACACGATTTTTCAGACAAGTTTGAGTAAAACAATAGTAAAATATTTTTTGTGCACAAAATGCTTTCGCCTATATTGTAGAACTCAAAAATCCATACTCAGTTTGTTGTTTCACGGAAAAAAAATTTAGTCCCCTATGCTGAAAAATAAGGACTCGAAAATGGTCTTGAAAAAAAAGTTGTCGGATTCTTGCCATGTTTATACTCATTTTAAAGTACTCGTCGAGTACATCATTTTTCGTGTTGATCGTATTCCATGAAAGTCGTTTGTTCTCAAGATACAAGCGATCGAAATGATTTAAATCCAATAAATCAAAATTCATGTATTTCTCTTATACATGAGTTTCAGACAAAACGTTCAACATGAAAGTTGTTCTACTCGACGAGCTCTTCAATATGAGTACAAACATGAGGGGGTTTGAAAGCAAAAATATTTTCGGGTCAACTTCAGGTCCATTTATCTCAAAAGACGGGTCCTTCGATTTTTGATTTTTTACTCATATTCGACGCGGAATTTTTCGCTCTATAAGATGAGGCAAAAATTGGACTGCACTTTTTTGTTTTAAAATTTTAATTAATTTTAGAATGTTTTGAAGATGTAAAAAAATCAATTTGCGATCGGATCTCCGGACCGTCGTATAGCCAGTTTTTGTTGTCTATTTATACTTATAATTAATCGACACTAACATTGGTCCTAGGTCGCTCCATTTTTTTCCGGTAAAAATCGAGTTTTCAAAATTGGAAAACCCGCCACATCTGTGTTTCAAGGAACTAGCCCAAATGAATACCCATTTTGTGATGGGGGCCCATGGGGGTATCCATAAAAATATTTTGGGCCAAATCGGTGAGGTCGATGTCCGGCACTTCCTGGAATCTCACTGAGCCGATGTCTTAAAGAGAGAGTGACCTCACTCAATGACCTCTTCATTGCGCACACTAACAAGGAGTCTCTTACGTCTTAAGTCGGCGAAAAGTAACGATTTATAGCTTATTAGAAAGCCCTTTCTCTATAGAGTAAGAATGTGCGTTTAAAAACTCCTGCGGGGCTCTGTGCACGGAGTTAAAAAAATCCAAAGTTTGAGCAATTTCTGACTTGAAATTCCCGTCTAATGGCAGTGAAATTGTCCTGCAATGATGGGGTAGTTCTGCGCGCTACCTCTCAGAGCTAGTGGTGGCGCAGTGGCAAAGATGTCGCTTATAGTTTTTGCGCAGCGGGTTCGATCCCCGCCGAAGCCACTTCTTTTGCACGATTTTTACACTCGACTTTTTATGATTTTTTTTTGAATTACCTAATCTACATGACTGACAGCCGTGAATCTAATTTGTAATACAATATGTCAGTGATCATGGTGAGCTATAGAGAGAGAGAGACAAGTAAACGTCATACATAATTCTGATACAACGAAGTTATAATTTGCCTATTTTTTAACAGTTTTATTTCAAAATATTTATTTGTTTTATTGTTATCTAACATCAGTATATTATTAAATAACAGAGAATTCATTTATTTAAAGGTGGAGACTCGCGAATGTTCATGCAAATCTCTTGTATCTCGCTTATGAAGTTTCAATTGATATGCAAGAAGATAGAGTGACCACTCATCAATCACTTAGCGCAATGGTATCGCTTCTGACTAGATAGCGCATGGTCGCGGGTTCGAATCCTATTGCCGAACTTTCTTATTTTCAAAAAGCGCGCCTTTGCCTGCGATTGCAAGAGTGATTCAATCATGATTCTAGCGATCAATAAGCTGAATTAGCATAAAGTAAATAGTTTACTGTGCGTAGAATAACTTTTGCTAACTTTCTGTCTTCACAGTTTGTTCAAGAAAATATTCGCGGGAGTCCACCTTTAAAAGCGAAATACGACAACCTATGCAAATTAGTGTAGCGAACATTTCTCATGAGTACTCTCCCCACTGGTCATATAGTGCAGGTATTCATGAATGGACCTTTCTCTGTGAGTGCGTCCAAAACTACTCCTCTACAGGAGAGAGAGAGGGAGAGAGAGATCAGCTGCCAAGGGGAATGAATAACAGCAAGACTCGCGGGTCAATCTTTATAGGCCAAACCAATGTGAGTGAATTTCCAATTTTTATTCTATTTTTTTACAGTAGTTATTCACTTCTTCCGTGCGTCTAACCTAACCCAAGTTTGTCAGATATAGCGTAATAACTCACGAAATCTCGTTTACTTGTCTCTCTCTCGGTAGCTCGCCATGATCACTGACATATTTTATTACAAATTAGATGCACGGTTGTCAGTCATGTAGATTAGGTAATTCAAAAAAATCATAAAAAGTCGAGTGTAAAAATCGTGCAAAAGAAGTGGCTTCGGCGGGGATCGAACCCGCTGCGCAAAAACTATAAGCGACATCTTTTCCACTGCGCCACCACTAGCTCGGAGAGGTAGCGCGCAGAACTACCCCATCATTGCAGGACAATTTCACGGCCATTAGACGGGAATTTCAAGTCAGAAATTGCTCAAACTTTGGATTTTTTTAACTCCGTGCACAGAGCCCCGCAGGATTTTTTAAACACACATTCTTACTCTATAGAGAAAGGGCTTTCTAATAAGCTATTAATCGTTACTTTTCGCCGACTTAAGACGTAAGAGACTCCTTGTAAGAGACGGTTGAGAGAGGTTGCGCTCCATTAAAAATAATCTTTATTTTTGTTTCAGTGATGACACTTCTTTAGTGTATATTTTGGATGCAACCGATGAGACGTTTCTTAATAACTGTTTGGTAAGTTCGAAGACCTAAAATGAGTTCCTGTGAGCCATTGCGCCATCCAATAAGGAATGAAAATGTTGTAGAGTTCCCAAAACCTGGGGTTCGTGTTTAAAACTATTTTTCGATGGTGTTTGTCTGGCTTTGAGTATCTGTGTCTACCTCTCTGAGAGACTGTCTGCCAGAGACCGTAAAAACAGCCCAATTTTCGTTTTTTCTACCCTTATTTTCGCTATTTATTATTTATTTATTTATATCTATTTCTATTTATTTATTAGTTTTCGCTACCCTAGTGCATATATGTATTGAACTGATAATTCATTTCAAGTTAATGAGAATAGTATACTTCGTGTCTGGTACTGTTCATAATGCCCTACCTTGTATCTTACTCATTATATTCACTTCTATCCTCTTGAAACAACTGCGAGAGGTACGCCTTTTGCGTTTTTTTTACTTCGAGATATTCTCACAAAGTTCACGCAATTTGAAATTTTTCATCTCAGATATCAACTAAGCGATCGAGTATAATTGAAATACATTCTAATCACGAGAAAAAATTGGCACTTGAAAGAACTACCAAATTGCTATTATGGATCGTTTTAGTAACGTTGATCTCGGAAATTCCGCAAGGTTCGAAGTGAATTTTGAACAATTGAAACGCCACAACTTTCAGCAGTTTTATTCATATTTACTGCAATATTATCAGACTCATTTCGGGAAAAAGTGAACTTTAAACTCAGTTAGTTCTATTTGCAAAATCAATCGATAAAGTGAAATTACAGTTAGACTATTGAATCTTCTGAGTCTTGCGAGCGCAGCCTTCAATTTAACAATATTTATGACATTGTCCAGGAATTTTCGAGAGGTTTGAATTCCGTTCTAATCAATAATTAATACATGTAATCAATAATTAGTTCGTTTTAATCAAGAATAATTCAATCCCTTGCTCACACAATGCTCATCATACCTCTTGTCACTTCGTCCCCTAATTATAGATCAGACCATCAGACTATCGATTTTTGAGTATGTGTTGGGTCGAGATAAACAATGATGTATTAAAAAAATTAATCAATAATCCTGTTCAGGAAGCTCAACGTCATCTGTTATACATAAAGAACAAGATGTTCTGCAAAGAGTGCCGAAGTAGTAAAGTAATTGCGGAGTAGTGATCATATTTTCTCCAAACGTTTGCAATCAGGGCAGGAACAAACAATTATTCTGTAACTCTGTTTCCATATATCCCAGTGTGATTCACTCTGACAAGGATCTCAGCTTGCTTTTTTTTCAAACTGGATGAAATTTTGCATAGGCATAGCTGAATGTATTGTAAGATCAAACGTGAAGTCTAAAAATTCTGGCGTGCAATAGCCGAGCCAGAAAATCGGCCCAAAATTTTGGCCCACACTCTGCGTCAAAACGAATATGTGAGAAGCAGGATTTTGTTTACGTGTCACACTACCGTTTCATTCTACATGATTCACATTACTCTCTCATATCACAGTGATTTAGCTCTACTATAGATTCTCTCATCTACAATTCATTCTTATAATATTGAATAAAATACTTACACTTAATGCAAAATAAAAAGAGGATTGTTGGTTGAATGATGGATACGCATAAACACTATGGTACGACGATGGGAGAACAGTTGATTGTTATAAGTATTACTCATAGGAGAATGCGTTGTCCCATTTTTAGTTCTTCGATAAAGGTCTGCATAAGAATGAGCGTATATACAGAACCTACTCCGTTATGTCTGTCATGTCGTGTGTCTTCCTTTATTGTTGCATATACCGTACGCAAATAAAATTGCAAAATTCAGTTTGAAGATTTGAACTTTGCAAGCATGGTCACGATACCACATGCACGAATGATAAAAGATGTGTTGCTAACTACATATAAGGACTATTTTATTCAATATTTATTATTTAGAGAATATCGTTACTTTCTCTTGTTCAAGAATCGATAAAATTATGATTATTAAAAAAGGGCGAACAAATAAGGACTAAGAATAAGGACTATTCAATATTCATCATCATCAATTGCAGATCTAGTAGCATGCTAATTTAGCAGAGTAAAGGATTTCTTCAAGAACTCAACGAATCTGCAATGTTTGTACAATAATTAATGGATTTTTTTATTCATAGATTTATTTAATGATTCGCTTATTCATTGAAGCAGAATTTTTTTAAATGAAAGTTTCTATTCCTTCACGCGTGATGAACTTTATGATAGGAAAAAAATGATAATAATAATTTATTATGCAGGTGCATAAATAAAATTATAAACATGCATAATAATATTTTTCCTACCATTAAGTTCAATGATTTGGTTACTGGCTTACTTGAGATTAACAAAGTTCTTGACTTCAATATCGAGTTCATCATATTCCTTAGCTTCAAGAAGTTCAGAGCGGAAGAGGGTTTCATCGCGCCAGTGATGGATAAGCATCTGATCAAATAGATGTTATAGAAGAATGGAAAGGCTTTTCACAGATTTACAATTTACAACAACAGGGAAAAGGGCTGCGTTTACATGAAACACGGCGAGAGACATGCTGCAATTTGCCAACGTTTTTTTGCAGAATAATTCATACGGACATTGATCCGCGAAGGCGCAGAAATCTGCTTCTTCAATATCGCAAAATGCTCACCGCAGTAAGTATTTGAAGACGATACTTTGTCGATAAGTAGAAAAGTCGTGCGTTAGAAATGCAACAAATTCTGAGTTTGAAATGATTGTACAAGAAAATTTCGCATTTGCGAGTCAACTGAAAAATGCACATGAATTGAATCTATGAAGGGAGAAACAACTAAAAATATAAGATTAGTGGGAATACCGCGGGCATTATGAATCTATCCGCGAGATGAAGCATCTTTTCCACATTAAAGTAAGAAATCGCTCGGCCATATGGAGATATAACTTCAATCATTTCATCGAAATCGTCATATTCAATATCCTGAAAATGTAATAAAATTAATACAACAAAAAGTAACTGACTTATTTAATTCTGACTATAACATACTATATTAACCATTCAACAGATATGTAAGGATCTACAGTATCGATCAAAAAGAATTTTAGGTATTTTTTTCGCGATATAGCCCGCCGTAAACTAAACATTTTGCACTAGGTGCGCGGAATAATTTTTTCCCCTAGCATTATTTAAAATAACTGGAAAAATTCTGCATTTTTTTTATATTATCATTTTGAGAGCTAAAATGATTTGGGCAAAAAGTGCACGGCAATTTTGGGCCATTTTCATTTTGGACGAAAAATTGCAGAGACGTTTTCTGTAAACTTTTTCTGCTTCTCCATCATCGTTTACCCGGCTTGTGTGCAAAAGATGACAACATCGGAGAGGATTTGATCCGACAACCTCTCGATTATGAGTCAGACGCGCAACTAATGCGCCATTCGGTTTATTTTTTTCGTTTTTTTTCATTGCACCACGCATTCCTATCAATGAATGAAATAAGTGGAATGAGATAAGAATGAGATGGAATAAAATGAGTGAGTGGAATGAGTGGAGCAATGGAAACGACCGAATGGCCCATTGGTTGCGCGTCTGATTCATAATCGAAAGGATGTCGGATCGAGTCCTCTCCGATGTTGTCATCTTTTGCCCACAAGGGGGTAAATGATGATGGATAAGCAGAAAAAGTGGACAGAAAATTACTCAGCAATTTTTCGTCCAAAGTTTAAATGGCCCAAAATTGCCGTGCATTTTTGGTTGTTGTTTTTTTTCATTTTTTAAAAAAAATTCTGATCAAAAATCAAAAGCAATATAAAAAGGGCTGATACTCTGCCAATTAAAAAAGGCAACAATTTTCCTCATTAGTTGAAATTCACAAAAATTCTTCCTGCAATACCAAATTTCAGCTTCTGTGCACCTGGTGCAAAATGTTTAGTTTACAGCATGATACATCTTTTGTTGTACTCTTCGAAATAGTCCTGTATGTTACTCAAGGTATTAGAATAACGATACTAATTTGGTTTCCTATATGTAAGGATCTATGCTATACATTTTTTTAACTGCATACCTTCAGCATGTATTTTCCAGTGTTTTTCTCGATCATATCAGTCTGGAAATATCTTTGAAAGTGTTTGGACCACGACATTAGCAGATTAGGATCCACGATTCGTTCCTCAAATCAAATATATTATTATTATTTTTGCACTAGTGTTCTTTGGTCCGTTTTATGTTGTAAACAGCGGTGATTTTTGAATGACTGTTTAACTTTAAAAAAACTTACTTTGTCATCAATCATTATTGATACGTTGGTGACATTATCCAATATTTCGGCTTTGATTTGTATTAGCTTAATAGTTACTCCAATTTCAGAGAAGTATGGATCCAAATATAACACTTTTTTCGGATTATTTTGTCCTTTTATGTTCCCTCCTTCAGGAATTTGAAGCTGTTCGGTAAAATACATAGATTCCTGTGTAAATTAGCAATATTAAAGGCGGAGAACGCTTCAAAACAGGGTTGTGCGGACAGGTATTGCCTGTTTGTCGAATTGCCGAAATTGCCGGTATTTCTAGTGCTGAACGTAGTCGGTAGTAGCGTCATTTTCAAAAGCACTTTTAATTTTTAGCTTACTGTATTCCAAGATTTTGCTGTCTCCCCAGCATATTCACATGATTGTTGACAACAAATGACAACATTGTTCTTATGGACAAAGCCTCCCTCCCCCTATTATCACGATTATCGTTCACTTTTTTATTGCTAACTGTTGCAGTTTATGCAATAAAGTTTTTTTGTTCGAATTGAGTCTACAAAAGGGTTAAAAATGACTAAAATATGTTTTGGGGAAAATTGCCGAAAATATGCCTTGCAGCACAGCCCTGCTTCTAAACGTCCAGTGCTTTTAGCAGTCACATGCCACATTTAATTCATGTGAGTGGTGATTCAAAGTGATTTCAAATCTAGGTGTTGTTATCCACGGAGCATCAGACGTGCGAAATAATACATTTAACATTTTTTGTGCACATTTTTTTGCACTAGTGCACTTAAATATAACACTTTACCGGCTTTACAGTCCCGCACGATCGCCATCCCTAAAGGCGGGCTAAAGGCATGATTCATGTCGCCTCATGTCGCATTCTTCTAAAAGACTTTTAAAACATTTCATTAGTTGTGATCATTGCATCGTCAGATAAGATTAAGATCACCGTTGAAATAAATAAAATTGGTTAACTATTGACAGAGTTATTGAAGGATGGCTGACGGGTTGCTACCGTAATCCCTGCAAATTTGAATTTCCCGCTCTCTTTCATTGACTCTGCGAAATGGATTTTCTCACGAACAAGTTTTTGGACGCTTTCTGCGGATTGTCTTTTGTATTTTCTCGTGTATTTTGCGAAATAATAACAATACTTCCAATTCAATACTTCCAATACGAGAAAAAACCGTTTTAAAATACATTTACTAGAAAATCGATTTCGCAGGGTCATCACCCCGTCAGGCATGATCCTTCAATAACTCTGTCCAGAGTTAACCTATTTTATTCGTTTCAACAGTGATCTTAATCTTATCTGATGATGCAACGATCACAGCTAATGAAATATTTTAAAAGTATTTTAGAAGGATGCGACATGAATCATGTCGCGACGGCCCGCCTTTAGGGAGGGCTATCGTGCGGGACTGTATGTTCTGTGGATATCACTTTTTTGAAAGTGTGTTTTTCAGTCTCACTCGAACATTTAAAAAATATTCTCATGCGTAATTGGTACCTGTAGTATTTGTACTCTGGCATGTGCATATACTGCCATGGAAAACGACCCTTTATTCTCGAAAGAGAACCACCTTAATATTTGAGAATTAGAGGCGAGTACAATAATAACTGTGCTGCGCACTCCCACAGGCAAGCATTGTTGCAAACAATATAGAGATATTCGACTAAAGATGGCATCACACATCTCTCAATAAGCAAGAAGTTATAATTCAAATCAATCCCATGGTGGAGTTGTAAAAATGCGGACTAGAAAGCGTACCTTTCTGATTTTGAAAAGAGCGCGCGCTCTCTATTAGCGAGCATGATAAATTGAAGATTCTTCTGATCAATAGGCGAAATAAATTAAATAATGTACGGTATGCATAATGTTATATTTCAGTTTTTTGTTCACAGTTATTTCACGAAAATAACGGGTCTGCAGCTTCCCTTATAAATATATTTGTTCTCCATCTATCAATTTTCTTTCATCTGTTTTAAAAGGCGTTCTCGGTAAGATTGCAGGGAACGGCAAGCAAAGTGGCACAGTTGGTAAAAATCGTTTCTGTGTGCTCAAACTTCACAGGTGGAGTGCCTAGGGGTGGGATACACTTCAGCCAAAAAGTTGGACTCCAAAAGTGATCTTTGATCATTGATCTCGCGAAAAATAAATTTGAGATTTTCATATCTTGTTATGTACCATTCGAAAGAGCGCAAAAAGTTATGCTAGAATATAAATTCTCAGAGCTCTAGGTCTAGTATAGCTCACGTAATGTGCGAAAAACCAATTTTTTTGGACGTTTTCAATCTTTAAAAAAATATATCAGCACTTTACGATAATCTCCGGGGAAATTCAATGTCGCTATCTTGTAGGAAATTTAATGTAGAATTTAATAAAAATATTCCGGGAAAAATCTATCTAGTCTAAACATCACTTTTAAAGCAAATTTATCGCCCGATCGAGCCATCAGGTTCGAATCCCACCCAAGGACAAAATCTTTTGCTGATTTTTCGCGGGCTTACCAAAGCTGCCCGAGGCTTCCCTATGAGCAAATTGGCATTTTAAAGTAATTTTTGTCCATGTTTACCAGTTTTATTGACTTTATTACTTCTTGATTTCAATATCTCACTGAATGTGTCAATATGGTCAGATATATGTGAATGAGAAGTTAAAATCGATGAGGTGCAGCGTAAAAGAATGAAGAAAGTCGTATGATGAGGTTATTAAGTAATAGTGACGACTCCGAAGAATACAATTTGAGCAATCGTAATGAATTTTTGAAAGGTGAAATGACAAGAGAAGGCGAAGAAGTTGATCTCGGTGAGGAAGAGCAGTTATCTTTAATGGAAATGATAATATTTATGCGTTTTCGAGAAAACACGGTACAGAAAAGAACGGCTAAAATGTGTGAATGAGACGAACAGGTTGAAATGAAGTAAACGGTTTTTGGTGAACAAAGAACTGTCGAAATAAAATTACTATGGGAAATAAGGAGATTACATCAATTTTCACTGAGGGAAACTAAAGGTAATCAGGTTTTTAGGTCGTACAAGAAGCCGTGCTGCTTTAGGAAAGAAGCTATTATGCCTGTAATGAAAGCGTGAGCCTGGGATATTAAAATTGAGACCATTATGAGTAGTATAAAGACGAAAGAAATGTGGTTTTCGATTAGAGATTTTGTATTTTCCTCTGATAGCTGATTTGATATCGATCTTCTCTTCGTGTTTCAAGGGTATCTAAACTCTTTCGGAAAACTCTTTCGAGCTATTTATCAAAAAATAGATATTTGAATGAGAAGAGAAAATCGATGGTCGAAAAAATCATGATGGTCCGAGACCAAATAGTTTATGCCACTACCTAACTACTACCGTAATTTAGCTGCCCTATAATATTGTTGCGAAGTTAACTCCAAATTCGTGGATCCATATTGATGGATCCTGAATACCGTTCTCTGCTTACAGTAACCCTAGTAACAGTGATCATGAATGCAGTGGTGTATTATGAACTGACTTTATTTCCGGATTCATTTTAAAATTCGGTTCTTTGTAAATTCATGCTCAGCTCGTTGAAGATACTTTATTTATATATTTTACTATTCAAAATCATGCACGCATGAATTTCGACAAAATACTAGGATAGAGTGGCTAGATTACGGTAGTTTGGGTTACGGTATTCAGAAAAGTAAAAGTTAGCTCACTGTTGATATTCTGGTATATAGTATTTGGTTTCGGACCATCATGAATTATTCTACCTTGGCAAATTTTCAACCATGAACCCCGGGTTGACTGAAAAAAATCAATTAGCGATTATATATATATATTCGGCAGCAAAATACCGTGCATCCCTATTGATAACAATGGTATTGAGCGTATAAAAATCACTTGTTTTATTTGTAGCAGAGACTTTCTTGTTTTGCATGGTTCAGAAACTATGCCGATCTCTTTTATATATGATATAGCGCGCGGCGATGGTCAGCCGGGTTAGAGAGAGGCAGCGGAGAGACAATCGAAAGGCGGGGCGAGATGTAGAAGGCTACATCTCGCCCGCCTCTCGATTGTGACTTCCGTTCGTTAGCACCGTTTGTTATTTTCTTATGCAAGTACATTGTATACGCACAATAGTCACGATCGCTGAATAGCTCGAAAGTGTTTTCCTCATTGTCATTATCAGATAACTGCTCTTCCTCACCGAGATCAACTTCTTCGCCTTCTCTTGTCATTTCACCTTTCAAAAATTCATTACGATTGCTCAAATTGTATTCTTTAGAGTCGTCACTATTACTTAATAACCTCCTCATACGACTTTCTTCATTCTTTTGCGCTGCACCTCATCGATTTTCTCTTCTCATTCACATATATCTGACCACATTGACACATTCAGTGAGATATTGAAATCAAGAAGTAATAAAGTCAATAAAACTAGTAAACATGGACAAAAAATACTTTAAAATGCCAAATTGCCCATAGGGAAGAGTCGGGCAGCTTTGGTAAGCCCGCGAAAAATCAGCAAAAGATTTTGTCCTTGGGTGGGATTCGAACCTGATGGCTCGATCGAAGCACGATCGGGCGATAAATTTGCTTTAAAAGTGATGTTTAGACTAGATATATTTTTCCCGGAATATTTTTATTAAATTCTACATTAAATTTCCTACAAGATAGCGACATTGAATTTCCCCGGAGATTATCGTAAAGTGGTGGTTTATTTTTTTGAAGATTGAAAATGTCCCAAAAATTAGGTTTTTCGCGCATTACTTGCGTTGGGTTGGACCAAATCCTTTGAAAATTCATATTCTAATATATCTTTTTGCGCTCTTTCGAATGGTATATAACATGATATGAAAATCTCAAATTTATTTTTCGCGAGATCAAAGATCAAAGATCACTTTTGGAGTCCAACTTTTTGGCTGGAGTGTATCCCACCCCTAGGCACTCCACCTGTGAAGTTTGAGCACACAGAACAGATTTTCACCAACTGTGCCACTTTGCTTGCCGGCTTAGCGAGAACGCCTTTTAATGTATCGCATAAGGAAATAAATATTATTATTATTAAAACCTTTCGTTAATTATAGTTATCTTTTGTCTCTACTCTGGCAATTATTTCTTATTTTTAAGGTATACCGCTCTCTCCAGTGCCTTCTCCGCATTACATTTCCCCTGCGTTAGCTTATCGATTTGATCTTGTTTTTCCTTCAATTGCTGCTTCAATCTTAAAGATCGCTTTTTAGACTTTTCGAGATATAATAATTTAACAACAATACTATGTTAGTCCTAAAACATACATAATTAGGTACTTTATTTTAAATTCTTTCTTTCTTTCTTTCTTTATTTCCATCATAACAAGTGAGCGAGAGAACAGATACACAATTAATACGGGTTTGATGGAGGTCCGAATTCTAAATTCTAAAGAAAATTTGAAAAAATACCTTTGTATTTCCTCTTCCTGATCATTTGCATCATGATTATCAATGTTTTTCCGGCTCCGTTTCGACATTAAAACAGTCCTTAATATCCAAATTTGTCTGATCAGTTTGAAAAAGATTTACTACTATAGGATATGAGCAATCATAGTAGATATTATTCAGAGAGGGAGAGGGAGGGAGAGAGAGAGAGAGAGAGAGAGAGAGAGAGAGAGAGAGAGAGAGAGAGAGAGAGAGAGAAGAGAATGCACTGTTACATTTGCCTTACGTGTCTACGCCGTAACCCCCTCCGCCGCGTCGGAGAGGCGACGGAGGGGCTTACGGCGTAGACACGTAAGGCAAATGTAACAGTGTAGATAGCGTAGAACAAAAAGAGAGAACATAGACCTGTCGACCGCACCACAGCAAATAATGCAGAAGAAATATTAAAGATGGAGGCTCACGAATGATTATGCAAATTCAATAACATATTGAAAAGGATAAGTGATATGCAAGAAATTTGCACCTCCATTCATCAATCCCTTTGTTTTTAAACATTAAAATGGCAACATCGCGTGTTCGAAACCTATTGCCGAACTTTCCAATTTTCAAAGTTTCGCGCCTTTGCCTGTACTATCAAGCATGATTCATTCATCATTCTAGCAATGAATAAGCTGAATTAGCATGAAAGAACTTATGTAAGCAGGCCTGCACAGTCGCGCCCCCCTAAACGCGGCACGCTGCGGGATATATACACTCACGGCAAATTCTCTCAGATATAGGTTGTCTAACTGGACAGCCATAGGGAAAGGTTAGCTTACTCCAAACTCTCTCAAAAAAGACACGTTATATAATACTCTCTCGCTCGAGATTGTAACATGGACTGGAGTAAGCTAACTAAGTTGTCTCACATATGAGATAACCTGTCTCTAACTGTCGCATGTTAGATAACCTATGGCTCAAATATGAGAGAGTTTGCCGTCAGTGTACCGACCGCACTGGAGAAAGAAATTCAGAAGAATGTGAATGAAAAGAGTGAAGTGTGACAGACAGACAGACAGACAGATGTACCTTATCATTTTATAGAATAAAGTAATAACGTAATGTAATAATTGGATGGAATTAATCGCAGTGAACATCGTTTGCGTGTTATAGAGTCTATAATATAGACCCAAGTGACCCTTGCCGGCAATCTCTCTATCTCTCTCACTCTCGCTTGCTCTCTCGTTCGGCCATATTCTCGAATGGTCAAGGAAAAGAGAGAAAGAAGCCCAATGGCAGAAATCAATCAATCTCTAGCGCGACCGTTCTACCCCTTCACTTATCTCCAATAGGCTAGATCATGTTAAGTAAAGAGGCAAAGGTACACTGAGAGCAAACTTACCTGGCAAATCGTTACCCCGATACACTTTCCTGGCAAACGATTACCCCAAATGGTGAATTATTCAACGGCTGAATTCACCATTTGGGGTAATCATTTGCCAGGAAAGTGTATCGGGGTAACGATTTGCCAGGTAAGTTTGCTCTCAGTGTATAGACCATAGTAATAAATCTCAACTTGACAACAACTACATAGAAGCAGTTACCCGTTTAAAGAGATAAGAGATAAGATATTATAGAATTACAAAAGTTTTGCACACACCGCGCCAAATGCCGAATATAGTAAACTTCTCCACCGTTGAGAAAAACGCACTCCAAATTTTCGGAAGGTTTTTCGAACGTTTTTCCAATGCATATAATTTTATTTTTATTAAAAGCCCTGTGAAATGATGAGGAAACGCCATAAAATTCGATAAAATAAGAGAAAAAGGTATGTCGCGCGAAGAAGTGGGCGGAGTCTGAGTGTTGCGCGGCAAATAGCGGAATTTGTATTGTTCGGACAGTTTTAATTCTATAATAAACGCATATGATTTTGAACCTTGTGTATATAAATAATTGTTGCCCTCTCGTGAGGACAGCAGTTCGAACACAATTAGCACTGGGTAGTGGTACACTCACAGAAAATTCCCTTAGGGATATCTGGCATGTGGATATCCCTAAGGGATTTATTTCCCTACTATCATCGATATCCCTTATGTATAAGGGAATTATGAATAAGGGATATATTCCCTAGTATACTAGGGAATATTTCCCTACTCTGTCATTCACATAAGTAGGTGCGCGTCACTAGAGCTATCATCATGTTTCACGAGAGCGGAGATGTACGAACATAGCTTAGTGGCAAGACTGTTCCGTAGTGATCCGATCCTCGTAGGTTCGGTTCCCGCTCAGTGCAAATTAACCTTGCCAATTTTTCTTATTGTTCAAATCTTTCCTAAATCCCTTACTGATTAGGGAATATATTCCTCGAGAGTAAGGCAATTGATTCCCTAACCCATGAGGGAAGAATTCCGTAGAAAGAAGTTTGTAGGGAAATATTCCCTACTATGTGAGGAAATTTTCTGTGAGTGTATCTATATGTGAATTTCGTATCACGCAAACAATTTTGAGTACAATACCAGTTTCTTCTCATTTCATAAATTATATAATATAAATAATAACAACAATAAAAACAATAATAATTATGTTTTATCATTTATTAAAAGAGATAAAATGGTGATATTCGGTGTATTATATATATAAAAAGAAGAACGACGAAAATACACTAATATCTAGATTTCAGCTCGATACTATGCAAAAAGTGCGGGGTTCAGCGAGTTTACAATTGATTAATCAAGAGTGTTCCATGTACTAACATCTCAATTAGACAATAAATATCATATCTGTGACTGGAAATTATGTAAACCTTGTGAAAGAAAGATTAGCTTATGCACACAAAACAACAGAGATCTGTAAAAGCTATAGTAATCGATAAGATTATAACAACACCGGATTGATAATTTAGTATAAAACGGGAATTTCGAGAAAACAATGGAGGAAATTATGGTAACAATTATATCGTATTCATAGGTTGTTCTACGAATTTACAATTGCTATAATCGTATACAAGAACTTTGGCAAATTGCTTACCGGCAAACGTGACGTCACAAGTCTACGCACGTTACGTTTACCAGCAAACGGTTTGCCAACGTTCATGAATACGGCCTCTGGCGAAAAGCAATACAAAAGGAATAAAGACGATATAGGATATTAGATATGGAAATTAGACGAGGAAAATCACGAAAAAGAAGATAATGAAATGGGGAAACCGGCCATTTTTACGAGAATAAGAATGGATCACTGAGATCTCCTAGATCAAAACTACTAGAAATAACTGAGGTAAACTGAATAATGAACAATTAACGAGTAAGGTTAAAATTACTGGCATAATACGTAATACAAACAAACTTCAATGGACATTTCTGAAATTTCAGAAAATATACTTTAAGAAAAACTGAAGTAAATTACATTCTTGAATTATGCACACCAATCGAAATCTATTGTTTGTGTTTCTAATTTATTACTACACGGAGAGCAAACTTACCTGGCAAATCGTTACCCCGATACACTTTCCTGGCAAACGATTACCCCAAATGGAAAGGAATTCAACGGCCGAATTCACCATTTGGGGTAATCGTTTGCCAGGAAAGTGTATCGGGGTAACGATTTGCCAGGTAAGTTTGCTCTCAGTGTAGTTACAACAAAGTATACTACATTGAATACGGATATGAACGAAGAAGGCTCGAAATGAAATATTGCATGCCAAACAAACCCGTTTAGGGCTTCCTAGTATTAACATATTGTTTTCGCAATATAGCATTGTGCACATCTAAACTATCAGTGAAATAGTAATTGTTTCGAATCTCAACGTAATTAAGTTTGCGGTGTCGTTGAATTTTTGTGAAATCCTATTTATAATCCTTATTCTTCTGTGGCTTTGGTCCTCTGAAAATGTATTTCAATAATATTAGTGATAATATCAATTACACATGGTCAAATAATAATAAGACCTCGTGCAAATTTTTCATTATTATTTCATCCATATTTCACTAGGTGAAACATCATTACGATGTACGATAAATTAAAATTAAATAATAATAATGACCTCTTCGGAGGAAGATATCCGATGCGCAGCTTGAGTGTATTCATCTGCGGTAGATTCAAGTTATCCTTTTCCGTTTTCAGAACTCTCAATCTCCTCTTCATCGGCGTCTAAATACAATTTTTTTCATTAAAATATTGCCTATAACTGAGTCTGATATGAATGTGAAAATTTCATGACCACGAACAGATGTAAAGGGAGCGTAACTCTCTCTCAATGGCCCCTTCATTGCGCACACTATTTCTCGATTCTCTGATAGCGAGAGAGCATGGACCGTTGAAGAGACCGTTGAGAAAGGGAAAAACAATGGCTCGTTAAAAAATAGTGGAAAACCGAAATCGGCGACTTTCCACCCGTTTAAAAAGTACTCGGAAAGTCGAAAATGGAAACTCGAAATTTGAATTATCGTGCGCGCAAAGAGGTGCGGGAATTCAAATTTCGTGTTTCCATTTTCGACTTTCCGGGTACTTTTTAAACGGGTGGAAATTTGCCGATTTCGGTTTTCCACTATTTTTTAACGAGCCATCAGTCATTCCCCATACTTCATATTGGAGACATTCATTTGAAATTTTGATTGTCTTCAAAAAATAACATTGCTAAAATTCGTGAGTTCTAATACATATTTCTCATCGCTCAACTCACATCCTCTTCTGTGCATCTTTTAATCTCCTGATGATGTTTCCTCCGAATTTTCGAAGGATGAGGATCGACCCTGCATTAAGCTAATTATCCACTTTAGCCTAACAATTGTATATTCTCAACAATAAAGGGAAACAAGGGAAAGGGCAACAATTCTCAGCAATAAAGGGTATGGGTAAGAAATATTCCCTATATTCACGGGAATTTTTGTTTGTATACCTCTCTGCGTAGTCATGCTCGTGCGCTGCCTCATCGATTCCATCGTCTTCTTCCATCACAGTATTCTCACTAAAAAAATAAACTTTAAAGCCGCTCCTCATGAATTTTGGAAGATCTGATAACAGCACTTTCTCACAAAAAGGAAGAGTGAAAACGAGAAGAGCCTGGATAGTTTCAGGTCATGTGGTCATGTACTATCATCGGATTAGCTTAGAAGCGCGAGTTAAACTTTCACAAATATGAAACAATATCAGTTGATCAATATTTTGATGATTACCTTTTTATCGGAGCATGAGATGGACCATCCCCTGACACTCCATTGAGAGGAGCGGCAATCTCACTGAAAATAATCTTTTAAAGGCACACATTTCACTCTCCGCTCTGGCAACGCTGTCTCGTAGACACTGATAGCGAAAGAGCTTTGCCCAGAGCGTAAAATTTCAAATTAGCTTGGGGTGTGCTTCTAATGAAATCGAATGCATAAAGGGAGTAACGATATGACAATATTTTCAGATTTTCAGAATATTACATGTTATTTTTCGTTCAATTATATTTTATCAATACTCTACTCAAGCCCTTATAACAGTACTTTGCTGGCTGTTGAATGTTCGTATTGAACTTCAGCGAGAAGCATTCAGCTTCATTAACTTCACGGGAGTTGTCATCTCGCCACTTCTCCATAAAAGCACTGGAACTATGCATGCTAGAGATGCTTTCGATACACTCACAGAAAATTCCCTAGCTAAGGACCCCATGGTAATTATTCCCTTAAATATGAGGGATTTTTTTCTAAAAACAATTCCCTTACATATAAGAGAAATATTCCCTTATATTTATGGGAATAATTACCATGGGGTCCGTAGCTAATTAACTAGTCCGTAATTAACTAGGGAATTTTTCTGAGTGTATATCAACATTTCTTGCGAATTAAGGGCACTAGAGAACCGTGAAACAAGAGCCGACTGGATGAGAACTATCTGAATGTGAGAGACAAGTGTTAATGAATAGTCAAAGTCTGCAAATAATTATCATCCAGACGGTCCTCCTTCCACGGTTCTCATAAGACCTAGTTCCAAATTGAGAGAAGCCTTTAAAGGGAACAAAAAACTTACGCGAATCCTTCTTGACATCGATGCATCGACCTATTACGCTCTTTATCTCTGAAGACCCTGTATCGCTTCGACCATTCCTCTTCGTTCTGTTTCATTTCCTCGTCCTTCTTAGCTTTGGCAGCCTCGAAGTTCGCCAAATCTACCGCCCTGTATTCTTTCTCTTCTCTCAATTTCTCTTCCAACTTGGCCTTCTCCTCTCGCACGAGTGAAAGGGACGCCTCGAATGCCGCCTCTTCGATTTCTCTCGATCGCTGTTCCTTTTCCAGTTTCTTTTCCAGCTTCTCAAGTAGATTCGTGTTCACTTCTCTTTCTTCATCTATCGTCTTCTCAAGGGCCCGACGTGTCTCTTCCCCTATGGCGATTTTCTCTACCAGGATGCGTCGTTCATTCATCTCTACCACAAGGTCTTCCTCCATGGACTCTATCCTTCCCTTATTTTCATCAAGCAGTTCTTGGAGATTCTCCCGCTCTTTACTCTCCTTGTCAAGGTCTTGTTGTACCCTAAACCTCTCCAGATTAGCGTTGTCCAATCGCTTTTGAATCGAATCTTGCGCGATCTTCGCCTTAACCTTCTCATCATACATACTCTTCTTCTCCGTCTGTTCCTTCTCCAACTGCACCCGTAGTCCTTCACACTCTGCAGTTTTCATAGCCATCTCAACCATCTCATCATCCAACTTCTCCTCCAGTCTCCGCACCGTTTCCTTCTCCTTAGAGAGCTTCACGACCAAGTTACGTCGTCGACGTCTCTCTATGAGAAGTAATGCTTGAAGACTTCGTCCCTTTTTCCCGGATTCCAGTAGTGCCGCTTTCAAGTCCTCTACTGTCTTTGAGTGGTTTTTCTTCACTTCATCGGCTGCTTCGAGTTCACATCTCGCATCGGTAAGCTGAGATTCAAGATAGGACGTCTCCTGCTTCACAATTGTTTGAAGATTGAGGTATTTTCTCCTCTCTTGGTCACTTTCGAATCTTGCCGCTTCTAACTCTGTCTTCACTTTAGATATTTCCACTTTTGTTTCTTCATTAATTATCTTTTCCTCAGCTAGAATCTCTCGCAGTCTTTCTTTTTCATCCCCGAGCTGCTTCTCCTTCTGCTCTCTTTTCTGCCTTTCCTCCGTGAGCTCGTCTTCAGCATTCGCTCTGACCGCCTTTTCATTGTCCAATACTAGCTCCAGGTCGCATTTCGAGATCTTTAGACTATCCAGACTCTCCTGAAGATCCTTATTCTGTGCGTTAGCCTTTCGGAGAGCACTTTGCTTTTTATCCAGCACTTCTTCAAGTGATTTGTACTCTTTCCTGATCTCTTCCATGTTCTCTTGGAGGGATTTCAGATCCTTAGCCCGCACTTCCTTCGACATCACCAGATCAGCCTCCATCTCCTTTAGTTTCTTTTGAAGGGGCGCTATTACCTCATTGAGGAAAGCATTATCCAGGACGAGCTTCCGTCTATCATGCCGCATGCATTCCAATGATGATTTCAATTCTTGCTCCATTAGCATCTTCTTCTTGATGATCTCTTCGAACTTGTACCGAGCCCTTTGCTCTTCTCTCAGCTTCGCTTCCAATTCTTCCACATATTTAGAGAGAACACGTTCATCCGCGTTCTCCTCTATTATGTGTTTCCTCTTGCGTATATTCAGCGTTTCGTTCTCGCTCTCGTTAGTTTCGACTTTGTGCAGAGATTTCGTCCTCCTCCTCCTGACTTTGTGCGTCGCTGCTGCTAGCGCAGCTTGGTAATTAGTTGCCTCGATCTCGGCCAACCTCTGCTTGAGGGCCTCATTCATGCTGACTTGCTTGGCGATGTCGCCCTGCAATCGAAAAAGATTAGCATTAGCCAGGACCCTGTACAGAGTGGTTAGTGAAAGGTGTACACAGGTGGTATCTTTATAGTGAGACCCCAAGGTAATTTGAAACTCTCCGCTCTCGCCACACTCTCTCGCTTTCTTTGTCTGCTAGAGAATATTGTCAATTCGGAGAGCACACTTAGATTGGGAAGTGACTTTAAAGAGAAATTTGCCAAAAGCTGCACTTTTTGTCCAATACTTGAATTTCACTTTTTGATTGTTCGTTGGTTGTAAACATGATATGGTATTAGGTAGGAGATAAAAGACAACGTACCTTACTGAACTCGTCATCATAGCAGAGCGTCTTCTGAGAATCGGCGCTTCCTGGTCTCGCCTATAATAGCAATATTAGTAATCATCACGAATTCTGGACAACAAAATAGCTACACTCACAAAAAAGGAACATTTTTTCCCAATTTTTGGGAGTGAAATATTCAAATAATTTGTGCGCTGCGTACCTCTTCTTCGTGTCTTTCTTTTCGTCTTGTCATTTCCGTTCTACGGGCATTATCGCCGTCGGCGAATGTCTTCTGGAATACATTGTTTTATGATTAAAGGGTTTAGCTATTCAGCTATTAATTTTTCCCCTACGTCGTTTCGCTATCTAATTTATTGATCACTGCATGGGACAAGGAGAAGAATTCATTTTAAAAGAGGCATCCATAGTGTCACTTCAATTTTAAATTCACAAAATTAATTCAATTTTTTAATTTATTCACTTCACAATTATTTTTACGTAACCAGTTTCAAATTGTTGAAAATCAATTTTCTAGTGACACTGTGTATTTCGATCAAGTTTCGCGATCATGAGAGTGTTGTGGATCACAAAATATTATATTTTGAAATCATTTAACCATACTTTAGCGTCGGCGAGAACAGCCGCAGGAGTAGAAGAGGAGGAAGAAGTAGGAGAAGGAGAAGTCTGAATACAATTATATTGAATTTATTACGAAAATCGGAGTAAAGGAAATTCTCTAATATGGTTTCAATGAAACCGTACATCCGTCGCGGAATTGGCGGAAGACTCCTTCATCTTCGTTGGATTCTGAAAAATAGACGATGAGAGTTATCATTGCATATCATTCAAAAATTTCCTTTCAATGTCCATTCGTAACCCACTTTCAATAAACTCTTGGCCCATATCAGGCAACATTCGCACACACATTACCTTCATCAAAATTTTTGACTGTGCTGCTATCAGCCTACCACCGAATGGAAATTATAATCTCTATGACAAAGAATACTTAAAGCAAATAAATTGTTTTTAAATGATCTCACTTGTTCTTGTTCCAAAACTGGTGGTGCGCTTTCAGTGGGAGAAGGCTCACCAGCATTTTCCCCATTCTATAAATTTAATTGTTAAATTTCCTATTGTTCATTGCATTCTTATTTGTGATTTCTTTCGTGCATGTTACAGCGAAACATGTAATTTTTGCTGTTCTGTTTCTGGCCTTTTCGCATCCTTTCGTTAATGTTCATTATGAAGATGAACAATACGTTATTACTCTATTATTATTGAATTGATTGAATCTGAGTGATACCCTAGTCATAGCTGGGTCAGCTCCTTGAAACATATTTGATACAGGTTGGCAAATGATTGGCACAAGGAGGGAGTCGAACCCACGACCTCTGCCTTCCAATTCTATTATTATTCTCCCACCTGTTCAGGCAGTTTCGCTGTCTCGTCGGAAGAAGCTTCGAGGGCCGGCATGTCTTCGTTTCGGATCTCATGCTGAAAATATTGGAAATAATGAAAAAATTAGAGATCATTGTGGAGGCTGCCAAAACGATTTTTCCATTTATTCTTTTTGTTAGTTGTTGTTCGTAGTTCACCAACTTAGACCTAAGAAATCGTTAACCAATAACGATGCATAAAAAAATGCCTGAAAAAAATTAGTTCACCTGTTCTGGTTGTATTGGGGTCAATGAAGGATCAATCTGATATGGAGATTCATTCGGGACGTCAGTGTTCGAAACCAACTTAAAATCAATTATAATTCAATAATAATTATATAATAATTAATTATAATTATAATTATTATTAGTGATATAATAATTTAATAAGAATAATTCAATAACATTATTCTTACAGTAATTCGAATCTTTTCTTCCCTCCATTGTGATGCGACGGAATGCGCAGTCGATACACCGATCAAATTGGCGTGATCCTAAAATAACCCATAATAATTAAAAGAATATAGTGAAAAAATGTAATATCTGTGTGGTATAATTAAAAAGAACAATGATAATTATATGTATGTGATGAACAGCTAGGACCAATGTATAATGAAGGGTTTATATTCTTACCATGGTTTGTGCAAACTGACGCATCGAATCTGAGTCGTTGGCGACGTTATTATTTGATGTATTTGGAACTACTTGTGGCGAAATCTGAAATATACACTCATGTTAAGCATATTATAGAATTAAAACTGTCCGAACAATACAAATTCCGTTCTTTGCCGCGCACTACTCAGACTCCGCCCACTTCTTCGCGCGATATTTCTCTTATTTTATCGAATTTTATGGCGTTTCCTCATCATTTCACAGGACTTTCAATAAAAATAAAATTATATGCATTGAAAAAACGTTCGAAAAACCGAAAATTTGGAGTGCGTTTTTCTCAACGGTGGAGAAGTTTACTAAATTCGGCATTTGGCGCGGTGTGTGCAAAACTTTTGTAATTCTATAATACTATTTTATGTTTAGGCAATAACATCCAAGAAATCCCACCAATAAAATAAAATAATCGATCTTACAATTATCTGAAATTGTTGTTGCATCGATTGTAAAGCGGGAGAAGAATTTGCCGCCAAAGCACTATTCTCAACTGTCGGCTGCTGAAAGTTTATTATTTTCGAAATTGATCATGTAAAGACTGTAGTGAGATATTGTCACGCTAAAACATTATAAAGAGGAGATTAAGAAACTCCAAAAAGATAACATTTCTTTTCGAGATTGATTGAGTGTAATCGGTTGTGTACAACTTCCTTCATACTATCCTTATTTGGAAAATTTTGAGATCAAAATGAGTAAAGAGTAATGGGAAACTGTTTGTTGTATATGTTAATTTTTAAATGTTAAAACATTTACAGAAGGCTGTACTACAGTCACTTGTTCATCCGAAGTTGTCACATTGACGACATCAATCTGAAAGTAACGTATGAGAATTATGGACCACAGAGAATGAAAAAAAAACAAAAAAACGAATCCATTAAAAAGGTATATGTTTTTTTTGCCAAAATTGTATTGGTAAAACTGAATAGGTATTGGTAAAAATCTTCAGTGTAATTTGAAAAGTAATAGAGTAGTAAAGTTTACCAGATCATTCTCAGTGGTTGACGAAACTTGTGGAGGTGTGGTTCCATCGATGGTGTAAGACGTCGATGCAACGGGAACATGCGTCTACAGTTTTTACATTTTAATTTTAAAAACGTTATCAAGATCAACTATGCAGATCCCTGCATATTGCTTTTATTATCATTCATCGTCAATGCGAAAGTTTTATTTTCTGGTAGTAGTTAACTATAAAATACATGTAACTGTTCAGAAACTTAATTGAAGTTTTATTTTTGGTAAGCTTTTCTATAATACCTGTGCACTATTTCCGAAGAACGAGTTCCAATACTCGGATCGTACAGTCGGCCACGTTCCTGGGAGTGGCTGTATCTAAGCATTGTAATCTACATACATGGGCAAAACAGATATTTATCATGTATTCCTTTGCAGTATTGCATTTTTCTCTGTCAAAATGAATCCGAGATGTATCAATCATGTCGACACTTCTTTGTAGGGTTGCAGGAACGGTAGCGAAGACTACGCTATCTATTCCCGCCCCTTCCCTTCTCTCTAGCAATCGCCCATGAGAGGCACTCTCTCCCTTCCTAACTTCGTGATTAGACACACCACTGCCAAAGATAGCGTAATTAAAAAAAAAGCAAACTAGCGGGAATTACGCTATCTCTCGCCCCCCCCCCCTTCCCCTCTCCTTACTCTCTGTTCATGCCACCCGCCTCGCCCTATTTGAGGCACGTTTGAAGAGATATCTAATTCCCCTCACATCTGAGAGCTTTGCAGTCAACAGCAAAGTTGTAGCTCACATCGATCCGGTTCTGATTATTTTTTGGCTGAGACGATACGATCAAAACAAACAAAATGACAATCGTTCTACTTTTTCATAGGGAAATCGAAACGATAAGCGTTCAAAATATGTTTTTGCAAGAAGAGTTGAGTTTCACTCAATGATCAGAGGAATCAGATTTGCATTTGAATATTGTTATTCCCTCTATGTCCCATTTCAACGATTCGTTATCTCAAGAGGGACATTGTTCACATTGTTCTCTCACTATCATGTCTTCCACTCTCATCGCTGGTTGCGAGATTCTTTATACCAGATAAATTACACTTCGCATACAGTAAGTAATCATTATATACAGTATCCGAGACTGTTCCAGTAGATGAATCAGCCTTGTACTCGTCATCCCAAGAATATATTTTAAATGGAAATCGATCTCACATCATTAGTATTTTCTTTTGATTATTTTAAATTTTTAAACCAAGAAAAAATTTTTAAAAAAACTATTTTTATAAAATTTAAATGAAACATTTGTGGCAAATTGTGAGAACATTCGCTAAACAGCATTTCCTTTTTTACCATTTTTCACGGTCTTAATGTAGTATTATCTATGATTTGTATTGTGTATCTGTTTGCCCTAATGCATTATGTTTAAGAAAAAAAAAGAAAAATGTAACAGCTGACGGAGGCATGACGGAGACGGAGGCATGCTCGGCGAGAAACAATGTAGACAAGAGAAACCTTCAGAAAAAGGTCAAATCGGAAGAAAACAACAGGGGAAAAGCTCATAACTTGACTTAAACTTAATATATCGACCAGAATTTTTTTTCGGATTTCAAGATATATGTATCTCGAAAAAATTTAAATAATATTGCTTTGTTCAAAAGAATAATTAGCGATGTAAACTAATTATTTTATTCGAACAATGATAAAAAAAATAGTATTGTGGAGAAATTCCTACGGTATACCAGTTTTGAAGTTTTTGATTAATGCCACCTGTGTAAATTCAATGTATAGACTCATGTAATGATAGTGAAGAAATAATAATAATGTGAAGAAGTAAAAATGATAGTACATTTACAGAAAGATGCAACAGTATTCCACATTATATCAATTTTTCTCTGCAGCGCCAGCTGTTACATTTTCCATTTTTTTCTTATGCATTAGGGCAAACAGATACCCAATAAAAATCACAGATAATACTACACTAAGACCGCGAAAAATGGTGAAAAAGGAAATACTGTTAAGTTTTGACAAATGCTTTCAGAATTTGCCACAAATGTTTTTTTTTTTTCCGTTTAAATTCAATAAAAATAGAGAGGTGAACAATGTCCCTCTTGAGGTAATGAATTATTGAAATGGAAAATAGAGGGAATAACATGGATAATCAGTATTCAAATGCAAATCTGATTCCTCTGATCATTGAGTGAAACTCAACTTTTCTTGCAAAAACATATTTTGAACGCTTATCGTTTCGATTTTCCTCTGAAAAAGTAGAACGATTGTCATTTTGTTTGTTTTGATCGTATCGTCTCAGCCAAAAAATAATCAGAACCGGATCGATGTGAGCTACAACTTTGCTGTTGACTGCAAAGCTCTCAGATGTGAGGAGAATTAGATATCTCTTCAAACGTGCCTCAAATAGGTCGAGGCGGGTGGTGTGAACAGAGAGTAAGGAGAGGGGAAGGGGGGGGGCGAGAGATAGCGTAATTCCCGCTAATTTAGCGTGCATTACGCTATCTTGGCAGTCTCTCTTCTCTATTGCGGGAAATGACGAGAGAGTGGCAAGAGATGGGAAGAGGGCCCGGTAAATACGATAACGCTTACGCTACGGCAACCCTACTTCTTTGTGATCTTTTTCTTCTTTTTATTTCATGAACTTGATAATTTCATGCTTGCGAGCAAGAAATAAAAGATATTACTCCACATAGTACGTATCAATTTTTCTCGATATTGGGTGAGAAAAGAGCTAATTATTTAATGCTTCAGGAAGGTGGAAATTTTTTCTTGACACATACTGGATCTATAGAAGGAACTGTGGGGAGCGGACGAGTCGAAAGATGAGGAAGGGGAACCATGTTCTGAAAGTTATCATCGTGATTATTGATCTTTTATTTTATCAACGCATCCTCAGGGAAATTTCATCATCTATAATACAGAAAACGTCATGATGATAATGCTATGTCAGACGTCGTATATTTTCCGCTAGAAACCGAGAAACATTTTTGACATCTAAAGAAAGGCACGTTTTGTCTCATCAATACCTGAGGATTCATGTCAAAAAGTGGAATCGGCTGTTGTGGATGTTTATTGATTGGCGGGAACCGAAATTGCTTTGGCAGACTGGAATGGTAGGAAGAAGAAGAAGAAGTGCAAGGAGCATCAGGAATAATAGAAGATGACGACGATGTGCCGGGTACGTTCATGAGCTAAAATATATTTTTTTATCTATGTGAAATGAAGAAATTTCAATTTTTATTTATGTGAAATAAAGAAATTTCAACAAGTGCAATGAAGAAATGTGCACAAGAAGGAATGAAATGGACGACAATGGGCAATGGCAATAGGGGGAATTGGCACGGTATAGATAAGACACTCTACTCACTGGTAATTGAGGCTATAAATTTTCCCTTATTTCTTAATTTATTGTTCATCTATCAAATTTCGTTCATCTGTTTAAGACACCGGCTCAGTAAGATTCGAGGGTTGTGCCAGTGACCCCGGACATCGACCTCACCGATTTGGCCCAAAATTTTTTGATGGATACCCCCATGGCCCCCCATCACAAAATGGGTATTCATTTGGGCTGGTTCCTTGAAACACAGATGTGGCGGGTTTTCGAATTTTGAAAACTCGATTTTCACCGAAAAAAAATGGAGCGACCTAGGACTAATGTTAGTGTCGATTAATTATAAGTATAAATAGACAACAAAAACTGGCTATACGACGGTCCGCAGATCCGATCGCAAACTGATTTTTTTACCTCATTCAAAAATTAATTAAAATTTTAAAACAAAAAAGTGCAGTCCAATTTTTGCCTCATCTTATAGAGCAAAAAATTCCGCGTCAAATAAGCGAAAAAAATAAAAAATCGAAGGACCCTTCTTTTGAGATAAATGGCCCTGAAGTTGACCCGAAAATATTTTTGTTTTCAAACCCCCTCGTGTTTGTACTCATATTGAAGAGCTCGTCGAGTAGAACAACTTTGATGTTGAGCATTTTGTTTGAAACTCATGTACAAGAGAACTACATGAGTTTTATTTATTCACACGGTTGTTCACCCACTTTTGAGTAAAACGAAAGTAAAATATTTTTTGTGCACAAATTGATTACGCCAATATTGTGGAACGCAAAAATCCATACTTAGTTTGTTGTTTCACGAAAAAAAATGTAGACCCCCATGCTGAAAAATATGGCCTGAAGTGGTCTTGGAAAAAAAAAGTTGTTAAAACCTTGCCATGTTTATACTCATTTTAAAGAACTCGTCAAGCACATCATTTTTGATATTGGTCGTATTGTATGAAAGTCGTTTGTTCTCAAGATACAAGCGAGCGAAATCATTTGGATCCAATAAATCTTAATTCATGTATTTCTCTTGTACAAGAGTTTCAGACAAAACGTTCAACATGAAAGTTGTTCTACTCGACGAGTTCTTTAATATGAGTACAAACATGAGGGGGTTTGAAAACAAAAATATTTTCGGGTCAACTTCAGATCCATTTATCTCAAAAGAGGGGTCCTTCGATTTTTGATTTTTTTCGCTTATTCGACGCGGAATTTTTTGCTCTATAAGATGAGGCAAAAATTGGACTGCACTTTTTTGTTTTAAAATTTTAATTAATTTTTGAATGTTTTCAGGAGGTAAAAAAATCAGTTTGCGATCGGATCTGCGGACCGTCGTATAGCCAGTTTTGTTGTCTATTTATACTTATAATTAATCGACACTAACATTGGTCCTAGGTCGCTCCATTTTTTTTTTCGGTGAAAATCGAGTTTTCAAAATTCGAAAACCCGCCACATCTGTGTTTCAAGGAGCCAGCCCAAATGAATACCCATTTTGTGATGGGGGCCCATGGGGGTATCCATAAAAAATTTTTGGGCCAAATCGGTGAGGTCGATGTCCGGCACTTCCTGGAATCTCACTGAGCCGATGTCTTAATGTATCACAAAATAAAATTATTATTCATTATTGTTACTATGTTACGAAGCTCTGTAACCTAGGCTAAAGATCAAATCAAAATCTATTTGAGAGCTTTAAAGAAGCACATGTCGTGGTGAATTGCCGTCAAAGCATGTGCCTACAAAATATTGTATTCAACTTGCAGTTGGGTACAATATTTTGTAGATAAGTTTCTCATGGATGATAAAGTTTTTTTGTTGCTAAAGCTAAAGTGCTTATTCCTCGTTAAATTCATTACCTGATGATTCATATTCAGTATTTGCAGTGGCATCGTTTGATTTTGAGGCATTTGAGGAATCTGAAATGATTGATAAATAATGAAATTGTACGTTTGCTACAAACTTTAAAAATTTATGTATTGTTTACGATCAAGGTTTCTTGACGACAACGCGCAGTTAGCCACTAGGTGTATCCCAAGAGAAAGAGATTTTGCGGACGAAAAAATCAATTTATATGACAATTTTTGAAAATAAAAAAGTTTTATGTCGTATAACTCACAACGAAATGTGGTTGATGAAGCATAGATGGTACGGGAGGAGGAGGAGGAACAGGCGCTTTAGGAAAGCGAAGATTCTTCGGTTCTTTAGCGCTCTTCCTTCCCGGTGGTCTCCCTCGCTTCTTCGGTGGCTCATCATACTGTAATTTTTTAGTAATATCCTAAGAAACTACAATTTCATCAAGCAATGCTGCAGCATAGTGCGAAAGAGTACGACTAACAATAACTTAGGGTGAATAATGTGATGATGCATTTTGCGGATGAGCGCAAGCGCAAATTTGGATTGATTTATTTAAATCATTAAGACACCGGCTCAGTAAGACTCCCGGTAGTGCCGGACATCGACCTCACCGATTTGGCTCAAATTTTTTTTGTGGATACCCCCATGGCACCCCATCACAAAATGGGTATTCATTTGGGCTGGGTCCTTGAAACATAAATGTGGCGGGTTCTCGAAATTTGAAAACTCGATTTTCGCCAAAAAAAAGTGGAGCGACCTAGGTTCAATGTTAGTGTCGATTAATTACAAGTATGCCTAGACAACAAAACCTCGCTATAGGACGGTTCGGATATCCGATCGCAAACTGATTTTTTTACCTCCTCAAAACACATTAAAATTAATTAAAATTTTAAATTACAAAATCGCACAATTATTTTTGCCTTATCATATAGAGCAAAAAATTCCGCGTCGAATGAGGCTAAAAATTAAAAAATCGATAGACCCCTATTTTGAGAAAAATGGGCCTGATCATGACTCGAAAATATTTTTGTTTTTAAAATCCCCCATGTTTGTACTCATACTGAAGAGCTCGTCGAGTAGAACAACTTTCATGTTGAACGTTTTATCTGAAACTCATGTACAAGAGAGTTTCACACGTTTACCTGCAATTTTGAGTAAAACGAAAATAAAATATTTTTAAAACAAAAAAGCGCAGTCCAATTTTTGCCTCATCTTATAGAGCAAAAAATTCCGCGTCGAATGAGTGTAAAAAATAAAAAATCGATAGACCCCTATTTTGAGAAAAATGGGCCTGACCATGACTCGAAAATATTTTTGTTTTTAAAACCTCTTATTGAAGAGCTCGTCGAGTAGAACAACTTTCATGTTGAACGTTTTGTCTGAAACTCATGTACAAGAGAGATACACACGATTTTGCAAAAAGAAATATTTTTATTTCGCTTAACTCAAAATTGGTCACAAAAAAAAATTGGTACATGAGTTTTAGACAAAATGTCCAACGCGAAAGTTGTTCTACTCAAACAGATCTTCAATATGAGCACAAACATGAGGAGGTTTGAAAACAAAAATATTTTCGAGTCATGGTCAGGCCCATTTTTCTCAAAATAGGGGTCTATCGATTTTTTTATTTTTTACACTCATTCGACGCGGAATTTTTTGCTCTATAAGATGAGGCAAAAATTGGACTGCGCTTTTTTGTTTTAAAAATATTTTATTTTCGTTTTACTCAAAATTGCAGGAAAACGTGTGAAACTCTCTTGCACATGAATTTCAGATAAAACGTTCAACATGAGGGTTGTTCTACTCGACGAGCTCTTCAATATGAGTACAAACATGAGGGGTTTTAAAAACAAAAATATTTTCGAGTCATGGTCAGGCCCATTTTTCTCAAAATAGGGGTCTATCGATTTTTTATTTTTTACACTCATTCGACGCGGAATTTTTTGCTCTATAAGATGAGGCAAAAATTGGACTGCGCTTTTTTGTTTTAAAAATATTTTATTTTCGTTTTACTCAAAATTGCAGGAAAACGTGTGAAACTCTCTTGCACATGAATTTCAGATAAAACGTTCAACATGAAGGTTGTTCTACTCGACGAGCTCTTCAATATGAGTACAAACATGAGGGATTTTAAAAACAAAAATATTTTCGAGTCATGATCAGGCCCATTTTTCTCAAAATAGGGGTCTATCGATTTTTTAATTTTTAGCCTCATTCCACGCGGAATTTTTTGCTCTATAAGATAATGCAAAAAAAATTGTGCGATTTTGTAATTTAAAATTTTAATTAATTTTAATGTGTTTTGAGGTGGTAAAAAATCAGTTTGCGATCGGATATCCGAACCGTCCTATAGCGAGTTTTTGTTGTCTAGGCATACTTGTAATTAATCGACACTAACATTGAACCTAGGTCGCTCCACTTTTTTTTGGTGAAAATCGAGTTTTCAAATTTCGAGAACCCGCCACATTCATGTTTCAAGGACCCAGCCCAAATGAATACCCATTTTGTGATGGGGGGGCCATGGGGGTATCCACAAAAATATTTTGAGCCAAATCGGTGAGGTCGATGTCCGGGGTCAGTGGCTCAACCCTCGAATCTTACCGAGCCGGTGTCTTAACATACAAAAGAACACCACAATCTAATTTGATAATTTCCACTCTGGTCACACTCTCTCGCTTTCGTACGAGAGAGTATGTTTTGCCAATGCGGAGAGTAAAATTTTTTTTAGTTATCCGAACAATAAGAAGTGTGCTGGAATACCTCAAATTTTCTAGCTGGGTTATTCCTCGAGCAGTGTGGCTGTTCATGGTTCTGTAAGTGTTGAATCTGCTGCTGAAACACATTCCTCCGCTGTTGCTCTTCTTCGCGCTGCTTCTGGAGTTGTTGCTGCTAAACAAGAGATAACATTAAAGCGACACCCCAAGCTAATTTGAAACTCTCCGCTCTGGTCACACTCTCTCGCTTTCTTTGTCTACGAGAGAGGATTGGCAATACGGAGAGTAAAATTAGCTTGGGGTGCGCTTTTAATGAATATATTTGTTAATATCCATAAGTGTCTTTAATTACGGGTTGTATCTTTTCCTTTCTACATTGTCTGTTCAAGGCACACCCGCGCTAGTTTGAGAGTCTCCGCTATGCCAATGCTCTCTCGCTTTATTTGTCTGTGAGAGAGCGTTGCCAGAGGCAATTAAAATTAGCTTTGGTTAGGTAAATCTAAATGCACTTAGCCAGCATGGTTAAATATGCGGGAAATTGTGCAAAAATTACATATATCCCAGTGTGTGTTTGCATGTTATAAATATATTTATTTATTTATGCAAAGAGAAAATACCTGCATTTGTTGTTCTAGTTGCTTCATCTGTTGTTGCTGCTGCTGGAACTTCTGGAGAAAAAGGAAGATTACCCGATTAAAAACGAAATTGGAATTATAAAGAAATGTTTTTTTTTCATAATCTCGTCACTATTTTCAAGCAGTAGGTTGATGCTTATCTTGATATTCATTGCAACATACACCTTCTTGAGCTCACAGTAGGACTTCTCCTACATTTTTTTCTGTAGATGCAAAATTGGATTCCTTTTGCAATCCAATAAATCCAAATTTGCAATCCAATAATTCATTTTTTTACATAACTGTGTTTCCCTGGATAAGAAATGTTTAACAAATGTAGTTCGGAATACAGTGATGGTGATGTTTTTAGATAGATAAATATAGATTGTTTATATAGATAGCTAAAATAATAATAATAGAAACAGTACTTGAAATGCAACCGGATCAGTCTGCTGGAGTTGTATTGAGAGGGCGTTGAAGATCTCCCTTTGCAAGATAAGATTCTGAATATTAATTTTTAAATGCTTTATAACTTTTTTTTATTTTTAAATTTTAATAAACAATAGCTTACTGTCTGTACATCGTCCGAATTCATTTCTTTTTGATGAATCCTGAAAGCGCAGACTTATTAATAGTATTAAAGGGAGCGTAACCGCTCTGGACGGTCTCTTCAACGCTCTACGCTGTCTCGTTGTTAGTGAACAGAGAAATAGTGTGCGCGATGAAGAGACCATTGAGAGAGGTAACACTCCCTTTAACGGACAATACGGTGGCATCCTCGAGAGAGAATGAATGCCAATGAGCAGAAATAATTGATAGTAAGTCTTACAAAATAATGACAAAATAATGTTAAAAGATAGAGATCGAAGAATATTTTCGTTAACATACTGTGCAAAAGACAGAGACTCCATCGAAGCGCAAATATCATTCGGAAGAGAATTAACGATGATATATGGAAACATAGAGGTGACGTTGAGTGTGTTGAATAGAGCAATGTGAAACATATAAGAAGATAGGCAGAAACGATTTTGTGCGCAAGTTTAATCAACAAGATCATTTGCGAAAAAAGTGTTGATTATTCGAATTTGTATCGCTAACGATATGCATATTTCAACTCAACGTATTTCCTCTTCAAATTATCACATATCTCGTTGCGCCTCGGGTGTAGATAAATTAATTGATTAATTAAAATATTCTATAATATCCAATGCGAAGTATCGACCAAAGAGTAGTTGGAATTTGCTTACGAAATGTTTTCAGAGCAAAGTTGGCAGTTAGCGTTGACCATAAAAACATTTCCTAATGAGCGACCAAGGGAATAGTATAGTAGATGCCATATCAGATGAATAATAATAATGCAAAAACAAGAATCACATGACAGGTGAAAGGAATTTGTGATAGATAGAGTTGGGTAATGAGCCTGGGAGTGGAGTGGAAATTGGTGTGAGACAGAAGATTACGAATGTGATGGAATAGTTAGCGAATATATGATAAATAATATATCAACGTCATGTTAGTAATACAAGGCGAAATGGTACCAATAATATTATGATTGAATTAATATTATGATTGAATTAATATTATGATTGGATCGTTCTATGCGGATCTCTGTGTGGGGTTTGAGAGATATAATGTTCTGTTCTTTGAAATTTACAAAGGTATACGGAAATATGGTGAAATAGTTTGAACATTCAACATGTTTCACAAATTATATGAGGAAACGGAAGAGGAAAAGTGTAAAAGATAACGCATCGAAATATACCTTCAATATTTTCAAAATAATTGACAACACTATAAATTTTCTTTACCTTTACCTTCAAATAAGTATTGGGATACAATGAAGATATCGAGAAAAGAACTAGACTAGTAAAGAACGGTGAACGTTTTGTCATCCTTCTTGCGTTTGTTTAGGTCTGAATACGATACGAGCCATCCCTTATGGGAGACAATGAATGAAGGCAGTCGAAAGACTAATCACCATAGAGACGTTGAAGGCATGGACGGGATTGGAGAATATGGCCAAACAAACAGAGAGATGATGACAAAAAGGAACAGGGGAACTACGAATGTAGATGATGTTAAAAGCGTAGAAAGGTAAAGGTGCGTTGCGCTATTCAAGACACGCGAAGTCCTGCGGGATATAAATGCTAAGCCAGTGATAATTATGATAATTATCATGCATAATATATGTATGATAGTGGTAGTGATAAGTAATTATGATGTTATATATTATGATATTGGTAAGATTTCACACTTTCGAAATTCTAGAAATTCAAGTATGAAATTCTGAAATATATCTATAAAAACTGAATTTGGTGTAAAAATATGTTCTCTCCCAGTAATTGGTTTATCTCTCACAATATTAGCTTACCTTTTGAATCAAGAAACAAAATGTCTAGTGGGGCTAATAAGATTTTTTTTTTCATAAGGCACTCTGCTTGAATTTTCCAATTATGGACTTTTGAACTCCATGGATTACGAAATAAATAGCTAATTTTGTTTACATCATTCAAAAAATAATCAAAGTAGAAATAATATTCATGTTTGTATGTGTACATCACACGGGTTTGGTGGGCGGGAAAATAATAGAATTATAAAAATATGTCATCAAATAATAAAAACATAATCCTTTGAAATGTCTTGAGTCTAGGCTGTGCGAAAGTGTGTCAATATTTTAGTTGAATAAATCCTCAAAATTGAATAGCTAAATAAAATGTAAGATGTTTTAAATGCCAGGAGCAGCTTAGTTGATGTGTAAGAAGCAAAGACCAAACAAATTCAAGTTTAGAATGCACCTGAATAGCACTCGTCTAGTATTTCATTTGAAATGAATACATTGATTGATTCAGTGAGAGGTGGGAAGGACTTGGTTACTCGGACACGTATGTATGTACTTAATGAAGCTTCATTAATTGTAAGTACTACAGTAACCGCAGTTTTCTCTACATGTTGAAAGCCAGAATTACCTCTCAACATAGCAACTCTCTCCAACGATACGATATCTTCTCTGCAGGACTTTCAAAGATACATTATGCAAACCATAATATTGTACCATCAAACTAAGTACAAAAATGGTTTTGATGTGTTTACATATTGGAAATAATGATGAGGAAGGCTAAGGACTATAAGGCAAATGAAATATGAGAATAAACAAATGAGCAAGGCCGATTCATCCCGTTAATTTATATACAGAAACGCGGAATCAAAGGGTTCGTGTTTAGATAAAAAGAGCCTCTGTGACATGAATCATTTAGCTTACGCCGACGCTTCGGAAAGACCAAAGCCGCGGATCTTTGCATAATCGTATCGCTACCGTATACTGCGAGGTCTGGAACGAGCCGCAACGCACGACCGCAACGCAAGTGAAAACATTGTGAAATGTGAGAGAGGTGGTACTGATAAGTCGCGTGGGCTAAATGAATGAGAGGAAGGAACGAAATCACAAGATCACCTTTTGTCCAATGTGAAAGATAGACATTTCTATACTTGTGACAGAAGGCAATAGTCAGAGAAAGAAAAGGATGACTACTGTCGTCTATTCATTCAAAGGGAGGCTGAGACGAAGAAAAGGAAGATTGGACAAAGTGAGAAGAGACACCTGCTGTACTATACTGTAGAACAAAAAGGCGAAATACTGTAGCTAGTATGATAATTGATAGTTGTTTCCGGCAAATCAAGACGAAAGGTGTCTTTTTGAAGAATAGCGGAAAAGAAAATAATAATGATAAATAATTATATTTTGCATCAGGGGAACACACAGTAACCTGGTGCGAGCCGTTGGTCGTTGAAAGCCAGACAAGCGAGTCAGCATTTATATTGAGAGTGTTTCCGCTCTGAGAGGGCGTTCTGGCTTTCAAAATGAACTGTGTAAAAAAAAGATATCGTTATTGAGAAAATCGTTCACCACCAATATGTCAACGTTCAAAGAAGTTAATAAAAATAATAACCATAATAATTATTTATAAATATCATAATCACAAGAAATTGCAATATTTTCGTGTAAATATAATTATAATACTTGAACGGTGAAAAAAACCCATGATGTATGGGACCCGGCAAAAGTAATATGGTATGCTTACTTCCTAGGCAATTTTCTTTACGCTGCAGCTGGCAATATTTTTGCAACGTGACAAATATAGGGTTATTTGGAAAGCATCTTGGAAATTGTATAAATCAACCGTGCCCATTTATGGACTTGATAGATTAGAATTTGTGCTTTGTGGTCCAAGTCATACATGGGCAAGGATTCCCAAAAAATTGCGATCTGACAGCTGCACTTCCATATGAAAAAAAAAGATTTTTTTTGCTATGCTTTTCTTCAATCAAAAGTGCCGCCATTTTAACGAATTCCGATTTTTCTGGATGGTTCCCTTGTAAGATCTAATCAGACTGGTATCAGATATGTTTCATGACATTCGTAAAGTTCATTAAAAATGCTTTAACTCGATGCATTGACTACATATTTTGTGATGAAATAAACAATAACATTATTATTTAATTTCGATTAAATGTCTTAGTCGGTAAGATTGGAATCATACATGGGAGCTCGATTCTAAAGGGGGGGATCCGAACGAAAATTGTTTAATCGTGGAGAAAAGGGGAAGATGTTGGCATCTATTAGTCTTGTGTTTTTGACAGGACAAAGAGCATACAATGAATAATCGTTGGTAAAGTAAACACTGTTGCGAAAATTCCATTCGTCATTTGTATAAACATCGTAAACCAATCACTAAATCATTATTCAATGAATCATCATTGATTGATTTTATTAAAATTAATAAAAAAAATATGAACTCTTCAGAGACAAACAAAGATCACGCACTCGTTTAGAGTAAAGGTACATCCCGTTATTCAAGGCACACGAAGCCCTGTTGATCACTGCTAGGATAGTGATAATTCAAGGCAAATTCAGTCCGGAGTGCCTACTTTACTCCGTGATATAGTTACTATCTAGAGTATGCATGGATTTTTTTTGGATCGTCAGTCATCTGTCTCTCCAAGACGTTGCCTAGGCGGCAGAGAACAGAGAAATAGTATATGGAATGAAGAGAGACAAAAGATACACGGATTATGATGTCCCTAATGCTCTTCATAATGGGATTTGTTAGAGGCAGTCATGAGATCGGACATGAATGGAAGAAGAAGGCACTCTCATAGAATTAGAATTAGGATTAGAATCTATTCATTTTTCTATGAAAGACATTAGTGAAATGTATTGAAGAAGCAGACTATTGCTATTTATTATAGTCAAAACGAAAAACATGAAATATTCATGACAAATTTCGACAAAATTTGATGAGATTTTGAAAACTGTCAATCATGTTGTTTTTAAACACGCATTTGTTTGTTGGAATTATATGAGGAGGAAATGGGCCATTAGTGGTCCTGTATAGAAAAAAAATATGTGAACGTTGTTTGATAAAATTGATGTACGGTAGGATTTCTACAGTATACCAGTTTTGCATACTGGTTAATTACATGATCCAAACTGGGAAAATTCGCTTGAGGAGGCCACTTATAGTCGATGAAATCATACCAAAAACATGAAACCACATAGTGTCAATTATCGTACCAAGAAATCAAGATATCTTTACAATATTGATCGCTCTCATTCGAGAGCGTTGCTAATGAGGCATGAAGTAAGAGAGCGACAGTAAGAAATGCCGTATTGTTAGTGGTTTCTGCTTCTTTCTTTTGTAGAAATATCGCCACATGTTTATTGGATTCTATTTCAATAGCATTCTATAAGCACTTAACGTATCAATCATCTCTTCTCCTTCTCTTACTGTTCTTCTCCACGTTTTCTCTATTCATCTCTCTATCTCTCCCGCCTTCTCTCTCTCTCTCTCTCTCTCTCTCTCTCTCTCTCTCTCTCTCTCTCTCCTTCCTTCTCTCTTTCTCTCTCTCTCACTCTCTCTCTCTCCCTCTCTCTCCCCCCCTCTTTTTCCCTCTCTATCCCTGTCGCCTACTCTATTCTTCTTTGGCCTAGCTCTACCTCTCACCACTCTTCTTCGGACCAACTTTGCCGCGTGATCTAGTCACTGTCAATACCCCTTTTGGTATCTATCGTGTGCTTCTCCCTCTCCCTCTCCCTCTCCCTCTCCCTCTCCCTCTCCCTCTCCCTCTCCCTCTCCCTCTCCCTCTCCCTCTCCCTCTCCCTCTCCCTCTCCCTCTCCCTCTTCTTACAGTATCGTATTCCCTCCTCTGCCAGAGCGGAGAGCCAAATTTACTATGTGCGTGTCCTTAACAAGTTTCACCTCCATCAATAAGTAAATTGAAGCAACATTACTATCCCGTTCTAATAGATTCTATTACAAATCGTACGATTCCTCACCCGTTATTGCATTCCCACCACAAATTTCGTAACGTTAATTGGCCAAGAGGCGTGTGAGAACCGTGCGGCAATCAGTTGGCCAAGAGAGGATTGAAGAGAGAGCGCATACAGTGATAGAGAGAGAGGAAGGGAGGGAGAGAGAGTGTGTGTGTCTATGAGAGAGTGAGAGAGAGAGTGAGAGAGAGAGATAGACAGAACAAAACAAATTTATCGCGTGGAGCCATCATTAGCATGCAATAAATAAAAATATAAATAGAAGTAGATATAAACAAACATAAAAACAGTTGAAAATGAAAATAAGAGAGAGAGAAAAAACTGTTTTAATTTTAGAGAGAAGGATAGAAACATGGTTAGAGAGTGAGAGGAGGAGGTCCACAAAATGTAATGATGGTCATAATTCTGTCAAAATGGATGGAAAATAGTGAGATGTGTTGTATGTTTAGAGAGAAGAGGACCAAAATATACCTTCTAACGGGAGAGAAATGGAGATCATCAATTTTAGAAATCAGAAAAACGAAACCTATATCACGGAAATCACTGCGGCGAAACCTCAATAACGGAACCTTCTAACGGAATATATCTACTTTCCTCAAACATCTCACTCCTGCTAATTATATTTTTTGGAATTAAATATAAAAATAAATAGATACATAAATAAATACAAATATAAATACTATCGGCAGAGACATGGTTAGTTGACGAAAGCAGGATCAAGGAAATCTCTGAGGAAAAATCTCTGCGAGGAATGTCTCTAGCAAATTTGAAACTATAATATCTTCTGTGGGCAGACTCTATTATTTCCCCTTATAGGAGATAATTGATGACATGGCGGAGAGTATCGCATTAAAGGGAGAGTGACCTCTCTCAATGGCCTCTTCATTGCGCACACTATTTCTCTGTTCTCTAAGAACGAGAGAGCGTAGAGCGTTGAAGAGACCGTTGACAAAGGTTACGGCCCCTTTAACTAACAATTATTCAGTATATTCATAGTTATTCAGTCATAGTCATTGTTAGTCTATTCAGCGACAGAGAACAACCAAAGACTACAGTTATTCTGTATATTTCGTCACAATCAATTTTGATTTGATATAGCAAAATTTTCGTGCGAACAATGGTATACTAATGTTCGTGGGAGGAGAAGTATCGGAATAGATCACATGTTCATAACAATAAGTCAGTTTAACGAAAGTACCATTCTAGATCGCTAATTCAGCAATCCATATTGGGAAGGCTACAGTAAGACAAATAATGTCAAACGTGTAAAACGTGACATGATGATTCTATGGTTCTTGATCATCTGCCCTTCTCATCTCATAAAAGCATCGTAGCTTTGAAATTCATCTTCCGAATTTCCATCTACCCATCTAAGTTTCGCATTATTTAGATGTGATGTATAGACAAAGAAGTATCGCGTTATGTGGATAGACAAGAGCAATGTGAGCATTTTCATGCTCCTTCCATGCCTACTTTTCCCTCCATATCCATTATGATCCCCATTCACAGATTTTCCCATTAGAGTTCTCACAGTTTTTGCACCAATTTCTTTTTCCACATGAGGACTCTATCTGAGTACAAGACTAGCATCAAAATAGATTAGAAAAAATATAAAATAATAAAATAAAAAATATATCAAATAAAAAAACAACAATATAAAATATAATAGAAATAGCACTGACAAGATTAGTAACGCGTGCGAGGACTGAAGATTGGAAGTTTAGTAATCCTCGTATCTGATCCATTTGCAGTATCAGAAGGATTAGAGAATCTTTATTCTATATAATTTCTATTCATGTCTCACATATAATCCAAGCATCTCTCACTTCTCTCTATCTATCTCGCTCTCTCTCTCCTCTCTCTCCTCTCTCTCTCTCTCTCTCTTCTCTCTCTCTCTCTCTTCTCTCTTTCTATCTCTCCCTCTCCCTCTTCCCTCTCCCCTTCTTTCCATGTCTTATCTCTCTCTAATTTCACGTTTCACAGGTAAGCATCGAACATAATCTATCTTTACTATACCAAGAGATCAAAATAAAGCTCCTGCCTAGTGATTGTCACGTGAGACACTCTCAATTAGTAGAAGATAAGAAATATTTTATAGTAAGGCTTTGGGAGATGTGTCTTTCTGACGTGAGGCGTGTAAGGTTTCAGCGGTGCAGCAAAGATATTTCTCATGTCATATCAACTTGAGCGCCCTTACGCATACATCTCGAGAAAAGTACATACATAGTAGACTCGGCTATTTGGGAGTTGCGTGCCCGCAATGGCTCGAAAATCATGCCCCCTAATAGCCAATTTAATACATAGTGTGTTCAAACGTTTCAGGAACTCCGTACACTAAAAATCACAAACAATTAAAAAACACTAAATGAATGCTCTCCACTTTCTAATAGGAAGTAGGACACCACAATTGGAAACATTTGATGGATAATGAGTGATAAGAGGACCGATTTGAAGTTTCTAATCAGGCAAAGCCAATTAGTAAAGCATGCTTACACAGGAAATAATTAAAATTAGAAATATAATCGTCGAGTATCAGCGGGATCCAGACATGCAATAAGCGAGCAGCTACAATCAGACATACAAATTACAATATATACACATGCCTTTCAGTCATCATACATACATGTGATGAGGAAATTGTTCCCTTTGCTATTAAAGGGAAGCGTAGAGTAACCAATGCCAACCGTCTCCTCGTTTCCCAAACTATTTCTCTGCTCTCTAACACTATTTTTTGTTAGAGATATATAGACAAGACCAAAAGATTATGGTGAGGCTGAAGTTTGTTTCTCTTAAAGACGTGATCATTGACAACAGGTGCATTCGTAGTGGGAGTGAGCGAGATCATTGAGGTTTCTAATGCATCGTTACATTTGCCTTACGTGTCTGCACCGTAACTTCCGCCATAACGACGGAGACGCGGCGGAGGGGGTTACGGCGTGCGCACGTAAGGTAAATGTAACGATGCATTAGACAGAAGTCACTGACTAAAATATTGTTAAAGGCTAATTTTACTCTCCACTATGACAACTGTCTCTCGTAGAAGAAAAAAGGCGAGAGAGCATTGCCAGAGTGGACAGTTTCAAATTAACTCTTTTGTGCCTTAAAGATGTTATCATTGACAGCAGGTGCATTCATAGCGGGAGTGAGCGAGATCATTGAGGTTTCTAATAATAAGACAGAAGTCACTGACAAATATATTGTTAAAGCGATACCCCAAGCTAATTTGAAACTCTCCGCTCTGGCCACACTCTCTCGCTCTCTTTGTCTGCGAGAGAGTATTGCCAATGCGGAGAGTAAAATTAGCTTGGGGTGTGCCAAGATGGAAGCACTAGAATGTCTATGACAATGGGTAACATATCGCCTATGTATGGTATAAGTGATATGCCAGAAATATCAATGGATTTAAAGTCTAATTTTACTCTCCACTCTGGTAACTAACTATCTCTAGTAGACGAAGAAAGCGAGAGCGCATTGGCAGAGCAGACAGTTTGAAATTAACTCGGGTATGCCTTATAGACGTGATAATTGACAGCAGGTGCATCGGTAGTGGGATTGAGCGAGATCATTGAGGTTTTGAAGACAGAATCGGTCACTGAGTAATAGAGAAATAGACTAACTAAGAAACGTAAATGAAATAAGTATGAAACACGTGTTCACATCAATGATAGACTCTACTTTACAAGATCACCCCCCCCCCCCAACATACGATTAATGGCACACCCGAGCTAATTTCACTCTTCGCTCTGGCAACACACTCTCTCTCTCTCTCGTAGATGAAGTAAGCGAGAGAAAATGGTCAGAACTGATTGTAACAGTTTCAAATTAACCCGGGGTATGGCTTTTTTCACATGAAAGGCCAGTATACCCCGATACAGTTAAAATTATTCCATAAACCAGAGGCTGCCAGCAATTGCCCTTTCTCTACTATGACTCGCTATGAATAAAACAAAAGTAGAGCGGAATGAACAAAGAAATTGTGCAACGAAATCCGAATGGAAGCGAAAAATGAAATGAATTGGAAGAGAGAATTGGCTGTTCTGACTCTGCTCTTCTTCTCTCCGACATTCCCTAACTCTCCTTCTACTCCTTCCATTGCCTCCTATTTCTTTTGATCGCACTCTTAACTTCTATCTCTCACAGAGAGGGCTTCGCTGTTCTTTATTCATACCCTTTTCTTCTTCAGTGGCACTTTTTGTCAGTAGACCACCCTGTCCTATTCACAAGAATTGAATAGATTACAAGCGACGACGAGGAGATGAATGAATAATTTGGAAGATGAGTCAGAATTACGGTAGATGCGCCGAAAGGAAAGGTGGTAAAGCGCACAGTTTTCGCTTGACTATCAAGGGGAGTGTTACCTCTCTCAATGGTCTATGCATTGTGCACACTATTTCTCTGATCTCTAACAACGAGAAAGCATTGCGCGTCGAAGAGACCATTGAGAGAGGTTACGCCGAGGTTAGGTTAGGTTACGCCGGAACGGCTGCTCAACCTAACAATGAAAACTCTTTCAAGAGACAATTCTCTATTTCTTATTTGCCTTCCAAATGAATTGTTTGAACTAACAGACTCTAAAACCCAGATAAGTTCTAGCACGGAATGATGAAGGCCGGCTTATGCGTTGATAAAAAGTGTAGAAAAATGTAAGGATTCACTGAAGTAAATATGTCCCAAGTCCCAAAATCATAGTTCAAATAACTAATTTTGATAGAAAATAGCTAATCTTATCCCATAATCCACCTTCTCTATCTATAAGTCTACAGTATACCTCTATAGAAATATGGTTACTACTAGGACTTTAATCCACATCTAAAACATTTATATAAGATGGGTATTAGAGAGAGGAGGGTGATAATATATCAAACCCAAAATGGAGCCTCAATAGGATTTCACTCGGGAAGAGTAATGGAAGCAATACAGGTCATGGAGGATGGGAAATGGGATGGAAACCCCAAATGAATGATGTAATAAATGGGATTAGAAAATGGAGAGACATATATGGTTCCGTAAATTTGGAAGCACTTTTTGAGACTAATAAAAATTTCGCGTTGACATAAAAAAAAACAAAAGAAAGTAATTGTAAGGATGGTGAAATAAAGAGATAAGCGTCTAATAATATTACTTCATCCTAATGAAATATTAATTTTTCAAAAACTTCTTTCAAATACACTTGAACACTCTTACCCCATGAATCATCAAGGAATGGACTAGAAAATGGTATAATTATTTCGGTTTACAGTAAACCTTTCCATGTGGAGATGTACACCTTATTATCTCGTCAGTGTAAAAAATAAACTAAATCTCAGTTATTTTTATCCACCCACTTTGTCGCCTCCTCCCTTTTAGATGAGTAAACAAGTTGCAAGTAACATATAGAAATAGCTTATTTCATTAAGATGCTAATTACAGGATAAAGTATCTAGACTAGAGCATTTATAATGATTATCTTACGTAAGTGTCACGAGATGTCTTAATAAGGATAGAGATATAATAATAATAATAATAAATTTTATCTGACCTCGGGGGGTATTTTAAGATTCATAATTAAATGTTTAAACAATATGATAAAGTCAGGAGGTAAGAAAGAAGGCTACGATTACTAGATCGTAGCATACAATACTTATGAGTTACGAATATAAGACTTAAATACATTGGCACTATGGGTACAAACAACACTATTGTCAAGATTATTCCATTTTTGAACAATACGATTTGTCAAAAAAGATGAGAACTTTTTTGTGTGAGATCTGTGGGTTCTTAAATATAAATTATGTCTACGTGAAGTGTTGGTAATATTAGGAAATAGAAAAAGTTTACGGGCATCAAGGTCAAGATGTGAGTGGATTACATTGTACGTGAATATGAGGTCATTCTGATCTCGGCGGGAGTGAAGTGAAGGGAGCTTGAGGTGTTGTATGCGCTCCAGGTAAGGTCGATATGACAGATTACACTTGCTGAACACGAGCCTGGAAAATCGATGAAGGACGGACTCGATACGTGCAATAAGGGATATTGATTGAGGAGACCAAAGTTCACTGCAGTACTCTAAAATAGGACGGACATATGTTGTAAAGAGACGGGCATACACATTTATACTACGGGACTTAAACGATCGATGAATAAACGCACAACGTGCTGATGCCTTTGTTACTATATTTTCAATGTGATCATTGAATTCTAGCTTGTTGTTGTAGGTTTTCCCGAGATCCTTGATTTTGTCAACTACTGGTAGGGTGCAGTTACCGATAAAGAACGAGACATCAGGATGATTTCGACCGAGATGCATAACAACTGTTTTAGTAGGGGTTTTAGTATATAAGGATGGAGAGGATAAGGATAGTGAATTGTGAAAGAATAAATGAGAGTGAAAGATCACCACTTGATGGTTGTATTTTCAGTCTCATTAGGTGACTAAATCAAAGACCAAATGGTTAGAAGAACAGAGGCTACATTTTTAGAAACAAAAACGAAGGTAGATACTTCCTCAATATTAATGAGCTCACGACAGCGTGGCTCTCTAAGAAAAATGGAATATTGTGTAGGAAAAGTTTAGCACTAAATATACCCATTGTTGCGACTAATGAGCTCCAGAAGAATATCGTGGCCCTCAAGGTTGCAGGCTGACTCACAGATGATCCGAGGCATGGGGGAGATGAAGAGGAAGAACAAAGGCAATGATATATTGAAAGAAGAATATGGGCTGTCGCTGTGAAAAGAAGAAAAACGAGCACGAATATGTATTTGACGATCTGACTAAAATGCATAGAAAAGGAAATGAAGAGCGGACTATTTCAATTATAGTATTCTAATAATTCTGCGAATTTTAATGAGGTACAGTAACTAAAAAATATCCTGCAGTCAGAGAAAAATACAGTATCGGGTAAACAAAATGCGAGTAGAGTTGTAAGCATTCTATTTTGTTGTTGACCATGGTTATCGTAGCCCAAGAGAAAAAGACGTGAGCCTACGAAATGTGAAATTGTTGGCATCTCCAGAGGAACATGTGACACTACCGCGTCGCGAAGTCAAAATCAATCACAAAAGAATCGTATACAATGAGAAGAGTACTCTCCAGATGGTGAGGGTATTGGCCAGAGGTTGAATGCTATGATGAATAGGGAGCTGGACAAAGACGATGTAGGAATGAATCGTGGAATGTAAGACAGATAGAATGTGATTTTCAGTGGGCTGTCTCCTTTTATAATTTCCACATACCTCCGGATAAATTCCTTTATCTCAGTCTCTCCCAAGCTCCGCCCTTGCATCTTAATCGAAATAGAGCCCCACGATCATTCGAAGGGATTACTTGAAATTACAAAGAATGTCAGTGTAGTCGAAGTGGCTAAAGGATTTGAGAAGTATAGCAATTGATTCTTCATGTGAGCTATGCATTTTTATGAAGATCATTTTTGCTGGCGGCCACTTTAAAAGCCTTTTTTTTTTTAAAAACAAACACAAAGAAAATTGACATAACTTCACAAGGCTTTCCAGATGCAATTCAAACTTGAGCTAATTTGTTGGAGTGGTAAGATGTTCGCATGTCTCGGATCAACTGATGAATTCGTGTCCTTGTCAGAGAGATATTATAAAGGAAGTTCATCGACGTAGACCACACAGTGATGGTCATACACCGCCCAGAGTTTATATCCCTGACCACCTAAAGCCGTTGTTTAAAATAAATTTCTTCGTATGAAGAAATTAATAATATATTAGCATTTTCATTGTGATTCACACAATTTTTATTGGTTTTTTCTCATTAGACCAATTTCTCTCGAGCATCTTGGAGACATGAAGAAATTACTAAAAAAATCGCCTGAGGTTGAACCAATGAGACGTGGGTATTGGGGCGGAGTCTGTTTTCTGTCTATGAATGTAGCTTCTCTCTTCTTCTTATGAGTCCTCAATCATAGGCATGCGTCCTAAAAAAATGCCTGACAAATGTTTCAAATAAATCAGAAATGGTCGAGTGTTGCTGTAGCACGTAGATCGCTAAATAATACATTTTATTCTGTTTTGCAGAAATGATTTGTAGTTGCAAAGCGCAAAAGATAAGACGCAAAAGGGAGAAAAATTATGAACAGAACCGAGTCGAATGGTTGATACATTTTCAGAATTAATATGCTAACCACCTATGGCATTTAATACGTTGTCTTCTCTTTTACATAGAAGAAAGGAATAGTGTGCGCAAGGGACGCTTCATATATGATTGATGTGAGTGTTGAAAGATGATGATATGATCGAAACGAATGAATCGAAAGGTGACTGAATTTAATGAATTGATGAAACTTAACAAAAGTTCTCTCATTATTTGAAATACTTATTCTCATCCTCAGTCAGTGATGATGCAACGATTGTGTGAATATTTCAAATATTTTTTAAATAAGATTTAGATGATGGTGAAGAATGTGTCAAAGGGCTGAAAACTGGGAGATAATATGATGCTTGAATAGTATTGCATTATGGTCTGACTTGTGAATTCAAAATATTCCTAATTTGAGATATTGGCGAACAGTTATACCGTTATTGGATATTCGGGCTGGCGTCATTCCAAAATAGAATACTCATTGTCAGGTAGATTTTTTCTTTGTTCGTTCTACTCAAGCGTTGGTAGGGGCAACGCTTATGGTACGTCAGCTTTAGTTAGCATAGAGTCTAAAAAAAGTCCTTTTCAATTTTTTGTTTCACTTCCTATAGAAAGATTTCGGAAATTGCAAGGAAATTATTTGGATTTCCTTATACATTTATATATCTTATGCTCACGCACGAGCGATACAGTAAAAAGAACATGTATGGAATAATCATCCAAACAATGAAAGTAAAAGATGATCGATGCAAAGGGATGGGAAAATCTCACACGAGCTAATCGTAGCATATCGCACAATGTTCTATAGACTGTGAAAGCCAAAACGACCGCTCAACATAGAAACTCTCTCAAATGCAATCGTCTTTCGCTTGTCTGGCTATGGAAACAAAATGACTTGAACCAGAATACTGTGATCGGGTCACGCATATGTTTAGTATGATTGAATGGTCAACTTCTTGATTGGATGGAAATAGAGCCAGCACTTTAGGCAACGATAGTGAGAGTAATTCGATAGTGATAATTATGCTAAAGATAAAGTGATAAAGTGGGAGAAAAAAATAATTTAATAGAGGAATTAGATAAATTGTTCAACATAGAAGCGCATCATATCGTAATAGTTAAACATTTCTTTTAAAATGAAAACCACAAAACAAAATTTCTAGAACAATTAATCTTCTTCTAACGCCATATTTGCGAGAAAGAATGGAATCGAGGTTGTCCATCATTCTCATCCTCTATGATTTCCATCTCTATTTCACATCACCGCATTCTCGTCTCTACTTTGATCTCACACCCACTGCATTCTGCAATCCTTATTCTTCATTCACTACTCAAGAAGATTAAGAGCGGGAAAGACCCGAGTTGAATCCTATATTTTGTAGGCTTCTTAGTACTTTTAAGTACAAGCGAATCTTAAGAAATACGCATCATATACCTGTATGAGAGACTTGGCACAAAGAGGAAAATGCATAAATTAAAAATTATATCAATTGGATAATAGAATCGGTACTAAAAACATCGATACTAAATTGATGATTTTTTTAGATTCGAATAAACCCCGACTTTAAGCATGACTGAAAATGGTATTGGGTTCGCCTGTTCGATCAAAAAAAAATGCAAACAATCTTTTGTTGTCCTTGTTTAGCATTTTGTTGTTTTTTTTTTGTTAATTAATGTTACTCTTTTCAATCATGTGCAAATAGAACTACTAGATATGCATATAAAGAATTTAATTATCATAAAGACATATTTGAAATGCAAGCAAATATAAACCAAGCAGGGAATGAAAACAAAATTAGTTTATTTTAAACATGACAATAGTACTCATAATAAATTAACGATTATAGACATCCACAAAAACGTTGACAATTTAGTTGACAATTATAAATAGAACTTCAGAAATCTAAATGCCTAGACTACAAAATCGAGATCTATCTCTGGTATTTTGCCACTTAAAGTCTACTTAAACTACGTCACAGACTTTAAGTAGACTTTAAGTAAACTTTAAGTGAAAGAACATTTGACGAAATGCATTACAGTATACCACACCACTTTAAGTAGACTTACGTCTCACTTTAAGTTTACTTAAAGTCTACTTAAAGTGGGAAAGTTTAAGTAGACTTTAAGTGGCAAAATACCAGAGATCGTTCCCCAACATCGATCCTCCTTCTTATTCTTTCATAATTTATTTGGTCAATGGGAAACTGAAAGTAGAAAATAATTTTAAATATTCCGATTAAAATGGTTTTCATTCAAAGAAACGAGGAGTTTTCTGAGTGTTTCTTATATTTTCGAAATAAATATTTAAAATTGTGTACATTCTGCTCGATTGGTTGTCCATCCAGAATTACTTGAACAGAGAATCCTCCTTCTTCATCATCGTTACTATGGCGATTATTGACAGGCGGATTAGAGATGCTTGGAGGGACGTAAAACTGAAACATTACTATTTTATTAAATAAAAAAAAGACATTATTAAATTACAAAGACATCTTGGCTTGCAAAAACCATCTAGCAATAAGTAAAAATAATGTATGAAAAAAAATTAAAACGTTTCCAAAATTTAAAATAAATCGGAAAAGAGCGGGAAGTTACCCTTTGGTCAATTTCGAATCCATCTAGAATTACGCGAACTTCAAATTCGTTGTTATTGGGATCATGAGTAATAGAAAACATCATAAAATGAAGAGTGTCTGAAATAACTTTTAGAGCTAAACAGAAGGAAATAAGATATGAGAAATTGAGAAATCTCAGCAGAGCGAATAAGATAGGTGTCTTGCCTATAACAAGGTTGGCATACTAGTGATGCTCTCGTATAATCTGGAAAATGCCATGGACGCGTACCTTCTCATGCTATCATCCCTGGGAGACTGCGTCTCTTCACCATATCAAGGTGCGAATCCCAGCCAGAGGGTAGAATATGCGCATAATCTATATTTTTCCTCTGCGCATATCCGCACCGTTCGAGAAGATGAAACGAATGAGATAGCAAAGGAAATGAAAGTGCCCCTGTTTTATTACTACGTACACAGAAAACAGAGAATGATATTTGAATATTTAAAATAAATTTTTATTGACACAATATAAAATAAATGTTTAAATGGCTCTCCTGTACTTTCGTACGAAGCCTCGAATTCATTTATGACCTAAACGGTCATTAGGTTCCGTTCGCTCTTAAATATACACTATTTTCTGCCACGGCAAATTCGACCATTTTGAAATTTTGAGACGATGTTATTCATCCGATTTAGACGAACGATCATAGTATCGAGTCATGAACCTTTAAAGGAAAACACATACTATCCATGGAATAACTTATTCGGAATATGGTCTTGTATTTATATATATATGCTTATTATTTTATATCATTAAAGATAGAAGCAAGTCTACTTCAAGCAGTACACTTTTTTATACTGTAATGCATTTCGTCAATGTTCTTTCACTTGAAGTAAGTTACGCCTGAAAGTTTAAAGTTAAGTTTAAAGTAAGTACAGTGTAGCCTAAAAGTCATGGGACACTTTTTCACTTTTTAATAACTTTTGATCCAGAAGAGCAATCAAGCTGATATTTTCAGTCAATGTACAGAATTTATTAGGGAATATTACCATGATGTGTTAGTATAATTAAATTAGTTCGCTGATGCGTAGTGATGACGCTATCGAAATACACTTTTTTGAAAATTTACATATCTTTAGTGAGAGGTCCTGTTTTTCTGAAACATTGTGAGAGTGGAGGCCCCCACTAGGGCTGCACAGTCACACAATCCGGGATGGCTCCGATTCCGATTTCAAGCTGTAGCAGGGCCGCAACTTTGACCCCCAAAATTTATAACTCAGCTTCTAGATGTGCTAACAACCCGTTCTAAGTGCTGAAATGATGCTAGTGATGAGTAATGTTTATCCCCAGAATATGGTAGTCATAGCTCGCCATTTGCCCTCAGGGCATAAAATAATTTTTTTTGGGGAGGACCGATTTTGAGACCCTACAGTTCAGTGGGCAGATCTTCTAAAATTATGGTTCTTGCGCAAGCAGCTTTGCAATGTATGATATACTTATTTCCCTTATTTTGCTTTAGTTCCGATTCCTTTCAGACCCGCAGCAAACGTTATGCTGAGGTCTACTCGGTGCGCACTCTAGCGCTTTCTCTCTTACTGCTCTCGCCCCTGGGCCTCCATTGATGAAATTTCTTATTTTCAAAGTACCAATGCATGTTAGAGATGTTCACAAAAGTTTTTACACTATTGCTGAACTTTGATATTTGATCTTTGTATTTTGATCTTTACTCGCTACAGCCGAGTAGACCTCAGCATAACGTTTGCTGCGAGTCTGAAAGAAATCGGAACTGAACCAAAATAAGGGAAATCAATATATGATATATTGCAAAGCTGTATGTGCAGGAACCATAATTTAGAAGACCCGCCCACTGAACTGTAGGGTCTTAAAATCGGTCCTCCCCAAAAAAAAATTATTTATGCCCTGAGGGCAAATGGCGAGCTATGACTACCATATTCTGGGGATAAACATTACTCATCACTAGCATCATTTCAGCACTTAGAACGGGTTGTTAGCACATCTAGAAGCTGAGTTATAAATTTTGGGGGTCAAAGTTGCGGCCCTGCTACAGCTTGAAATCGGAATCGGAGCCATCCCGGATTGTGTGACTGTGCAGCCCTAGTGGGGGTCACCACTCTCACAATGTTTCAGAAGAACAGGACCTTTCACTAAAGAAATGTAAATTTTCAAAAAAGTGTTTTTTGATTGCGTCATCACTACGCATCAGTGAACCAATTTAATTATACTAACACATCATGGTAATATTCCCTGATTAATTCTGTACATTGACTGAAAAGATCAGCTTGATTGCTCTTCTGGATCAAAAGAAAAAGTGTCCCATTACTTTTAGGCTACACTGTATATGTTCCTCCGTCCTTGATTCGGTCCGTGGTCACACACCCAAATCCAAATCGGTAATCGGGCTTATACTCGTTTATGAAACTACTAGTACCCTAATAGTGCAAATCTTTTCGTAACCACCAATTCCATGTGAAATTTGTAGAATGATTTTTACAATCTACATTTCTCTTCATTCTTCGTTCTCTCTATGAACTGAAACTATAATTAAATTACAACAGAAATTAGCATATTCAGTAACGCTGTCTCATGCTCCTCTCATTCTTATCCATTTTCGTACACAAGAGGCGGTCTCTTCTCCTGCTCTTCCAAGGAAAAGATGGCGCAATCACCACAACAAACTAAGCAGATATCCTATCTCAAGCAACTTCGAGGTAAGTCATGACTGACTTAGGAGTACCTAATGCTTAAGAGGCTGACACCTTTGTCAACGGTCTCTTCAACGCTCTACGCTTCTCTCGTTGTTAGAGAACAGAGAAACAGTGTGTGCAATGAAGAGGCCATTGAGAGAGGTTACTCTCCCTTTAAGGAATATGACTTATTACTTAATCACTTAAGATTCGGGCCTCACTAAACTGGACATGGCTGCGGTGTCGTGGCTCGCTATCGGTTGCTATCTTTACAATGGAGCTCACGCACAGGTACGAATAAGCTCCGCCCCTTTTCGACCGAGCTCCTCCTACTTTTCCGTCTAAGCCACGCCCCTTTTCAACCGAGCTCCTCCTACTTTTCCGTCTAAGCCACCACGCCTATTTTCGACCGAGCTCCGGCTACTTTTCCGTCTAAGCAACGCCCCTTTTCGACCGAGCTCCGGCTACAATTCCGTCTAAGCAACGCCCCTTTTCCTTATAGGCCGTCTGTCATCTCGCGACCGTCGTGCCCCCAGCCATCTATTCTTACGTTCTCATCATTGACAAGGAAACATCGCCAAAGGGCATGGTAAGCTCCGTCCACATTGTCATTCTTTAATTTCAACCATGTCATTTTCACTTTCGAAAATGAAACCGACCGATGAACAGGGGTGTGCGGCAACCACTTTTTTCGGCAATCGGCAATTGCCGGCAACCGGAAAATAAAAAATTCGGCAATTGCCGGCAATTTCGGCAACTTCGGCAATTTTTAACTTAACTATATAAAATGAGCCAACGATATTTTTTATGAAGTACTTATCAAAAATCGTTACCAAACGAAACCAATGGCAATAAAAAATTGCAACAACGAATGAAATATCAATATTTTTCGTTACTTATGTACAAATAAGTAGAATATTCTGTTGAGTGATATTTGGAAAGATTTTTTTCTGCATTGTTGAGAAAGATTCCCGCCGTCCCGAATAGTCTTTCTGCGTTCGCAGATCCAGATGGGCAAATTAGATACTTCGTGGCTACTCGTGAGATAAGCGGATGTTATGCCTTCGTAACATTACTAGTCTAATGAGAGCATGGATCAATCTCCGTGTCTGGTGTAGTGGCCAGAAAACTTTCGACTTCCTGGAGAAAACAAAGGCTAACGAAAAGTCATTCTCAAAACGACACGATTATTCGTTTTGGTATACCGTATACATCAAATTTCTAAGATATTGCACACAAAACTTGTGCTTATCTGACTTTTTTTCAATCATTTTTGCTTGAATTTTATTTCGGCAATTTTTCATAATTGGTTGCCGTTGCCGGCAATCAATTTCGGCAATCAAAAGTCGGCAATTTCGGCAATTCCGGCAATCGGCAACTCAGTTGCCGCACAGCCCTGCCGATGAATCTAACCTTTGTGATATGAAATTAGAATTAGTATTCATATGAGCAATATTGTTTTGTGATTTGATTGATAATGAATCAAATTAACACATGCAAATAACTACTTTAACTTTCAGAAATCGATTCTCTTCTTCTGGTTCCTGCAAGGCATGTTGCTCGTGCTCGACAGTTTGATGGGCGGGATTAAGGTGAATTTAGTCGAACGTGTACCGTCCAACGTGGTGGTCATACATTACTTAACTTGACCTTCATTGTATCGTACATGTAAAAATAGTTGTATCATGAACGGTGTGAATGGATCTGAACGGATCAGGCCGAACAAACGGGATTGTGAGCGAGAAGGCCATTTTCGTTATTTTTCTTTCTTTTCATTGTTTTTCTTTCCTTCTTATCTACTGTATTGAAAGAAATCACGCCAAAATATTGCCATTTATCAAAAATCATTGCTTTACAAATGAATAAATTGTTCCGATTATACGCTGAATAAATGGGTCAATTTTGGTTCATTGGAGCAATTTATTCCTCGCGAAAATGATGATTTTTGTTAAATGGCAATATTTTGGCCTAATGCATTTCAATACAGTAGATTCGATGAAAAGAAAATCAATGAAAAGAAAGAAAAATAACGAAAATGGCCGGCTCGCTCACAATCCCGTTTGATCGGCCTGATCCGTTCAGATCCATTCACACGTTCATGATACAACTATTTTTACATGTACGATATATGTAAACACTTCTTTTTGCATCTATTATTATTAAATTTATTGTTAGTTGAGAAAACTAAAGAAAAAAGGGGAGAGAGTGTGTTAAATGAGGGGTTTTCTTTGATTTCCTTTTCTTTTCACACCTATGAATAGACTAATGAATCTATCGTTCAGGGTTTTCATCTCGGGAAGTTCCTCGTGCTTTCGGGAATGTTTTGGAAGGCGATGAAGGACAATAAATATCGATTGAGTGATCTGGACAAGGCACCTGCTACGGTCGATCTGCTCACCTCGCCCTTTGAACTCTTCTGTGGACAGAAACAAGAAGGTATACAGTAGACCTGTGGAATACGGTAGTCTGCATACTGTGAAGTATACGGTAGTTTGGTGATTCAACCAAATATTGCGGACTAGTAACAGTTTACTGTGAATTGAACAATTGACTTTTGACTGCAACGAAGAATTCCAACTAGACGACGGTCAAATGAATATCGGAGTACAAACTACGAACTTTAACGGTAGTCATGATTGCAGTTTTCGAGAACGACTGGCCTACGGAGAGTACGCAGGGTGCACGATCGCATCAAATCCTGAAGAAGCCGGACAACACGCGCACATTTGTGGTATTACCTTGACGCTTTTGCGGTTTACTCACTCGATGCGTGCCTTGCAGGTGGACAATGATGACACTATCGTGGAGTTCATGGCGTCCGACTTCACGTGCATCTCGCCCGATACGTCTCGCTTGATGACCGCGACAAGCAAGGAATTCGGTACGGCACTGTAAATGCGTCAACGATGGCACTTGAAACACGCCTTGCAGACACCCTATCAACGTGCACTGCTCGGTCATTCCGTCTTCGTGATCTCCTCCCTCGTTCGATCAAGGCGTCACCCAGCCCTCTCCGGTCCAGACTCGAACAGGTACTCTAGCGGACAAAAAGATGCCAAATTCATTTTTTCGATGATAATTTTTGTTCCACATGCGATATCTTCCTGTATTCTTTTCTATTGGAATTAGCAACCAATATTACCATTCTTAATGAATCATACTACTTTAGATTCATTAATATCTAATTTTTGAGTACATTTACATGTTTCTATTACATATTTCGTTTATAATAGCTCATGTCAAATCGATATTGCGAATATATTTTAAAAAAAATACCGTTCCTGGGTGTCGTTACTGTCGTTATATTTACGATCGCAAAAATACAAAGTACAAAGAGATTTCATTCCCTGCCCGATAAAGTAATAATTCATTTACATTTAAGGGATTTTTTATTCTTTATTAATTCAAAGCTGCACTCACAGAAATTTCCCTTATATTTAAGGGAATAATTTCCTGGCTAAGGTACCCCAAGAGAATTATTCCCAGTTATATAAGGGAATTATTTCCCATACCTGTAAGGGAATTATTGCGTTACATTTAAGGGATTTGAAATAGATTTAAACAATAAGAAAAATGGGCAAAGTTGATTTACACTGGGTAGGAATCGAACCTACGAGGTTCGGATCGCTACACAACAGTCTTGCCACTAAGCCTTGTGGACATGTTCGAACTATCGTAAAACTAGATGATAGCTGTAGTTTTTTTCTTTCTTCTTCTTCCCTTAACAAATTGCACATATTCCCTTATATGTGCAATTTGTTAAGGGAAGAATTCCCTGGTAAAAATTGCCTTACGTATAAGGGATTGTGTTGTAGATAAGGGAATTATTCCCTAAGGGAATCGCAGTTCCAAAACTTCCCTTAGGGAATTTTCTGTGAGTGTGTATAATTCCTTCTTCCCGTATATGACTGGGAATAATTCCCCTGGGGCACCTTGTTAGCATGAGAATTGTTTTTAGCATACCGTACAACTACAGTAAACAACTTATCGTAATCTGATAACATCGTGTTTTCAGAATGCCCTTCCCGGCATGGAATTCCTGGACGCGTCTCCTCGTCTTCCCACGTTCGGCCGTTTTGATGAATTCTCTCAAGGCGACACACAAAGTGTCATGACCAAGTACTGTTTATTCATCTAATTTAGTTTAATTTTAATTTAATTTAATTTATCAAATAAATGTTATATTAAATAAATGTGACAGCAAGTGATAAATAAATAGCGTGAATTATATGAAATATTCTTATCATATTCTATAGATTGGACCAATTTGAAGCACACCTCGAGCTAATTTGAAACACTCCGCTCTGGCAATGCTCTTTCGCTTTCTTTGCCTGCGAGAAAGTGTGACCAAAGAGGAGAGTAGAATTACCTTAAAATTATTGGCCATCACTATATATTCAATCATATTGATATATTTTATAGGTTGGGTTAATTTAATAGTTGCTTTCCTTATACCGTGATTAGTGTTCCTGATACATTGATGTCTTGCAGCATGAAAATGTCTATTGATTGCAGATTGGGCGACTTGGAGACTGATCCAAGCGGATTCGTCATCATTCCTTCGGCACAGGCCAAGGTCGGCCTTCGCGTGACCAATATCACCGCACAGGTACCGTACCTGGTACTACTTCAGAACACGCAACCAGTCCAAAAGAATAGTATGAAGTCTAGTGTACAATGCCCTTTCTTTCGTGTTCTTTTCATTTTCGTATCCTTTTGGACTGGTCCGTTGTTCTAACCATCTATTATTTTCTTAATCTGTCTTACATATTGATGTCGTCTAATTTAATATACATTGTCGAAAACCTAAAGTGAAAACTGTCCACCGTAATCATTGTATCCGCTCAGAACGCCATGTTTGGTCTCAAGTGTAATGCGATGGAGCGTATCAAGGCCATGCCGACCGCTGGTCTTATCCGAGCTGGAGAGACCATTTCGGTACGATTGAACTTTGACCTTTGAACTATGATCTTTGAACTCTTTGTTCTTTCCAGATTCGTCTCAGTCTCAACGATAACGTCAACTGGCCCTCTGTCATGAACGAGAGGTGGGATAAGGTACGCGTGATTTTTTATCCTTATCTACAGTACTACCGTAACCTAACCTACAATACTACTATACCTACCGTAATCTAATCAATAATCTCTTCCAGTTGGCCATTGATTACCTCCTCGTCGATCCAGTCGACTATGCTCAATTTGATCGCCCGAAGTTCATCTCTGATGCCGCATCCAAACATCGTGTCAAGTTCAACGTGATCTACCGCACCGACGTTGGTCCCGCAGCGTGGCCCCGCCTACTCTAAGCTCCCCCCCTTTATCGTATTGTCTACCCACGCTTTTGTGTTTATTTTAATTATTTATTTATTAAAATGTATAAATAAATTTCGAGATGATGTCGAACAATTTATCGGTTGAAAACATGAAATGAATCGATGAACAAAGAAAATCGATTGATAATGCAATTGCATAACAATATTTGAAACAACAAGTAAAAGAGAGCATATGGGACGAAATAAGAAGGTGATGATGGGCATTATAGAATGGCTATGAACTACAAGGGTTCAAAAATATGAGAAGCAAACTTGATCTGAAGGAAGATACGATTAAGATAATAATAATATCTTTATGTGGGTTTCAGGTAAGCATGATAATGAGGTACATTGAGAAATGCATTAGGGACGCATAAATACAATACCACAACGAGGTAGTAAGGTTGAATTAACATAGGCTTGTGTTTTTAAAGGTTACATAAATAAAATACAGTTGAGGTGTGCCATGAAGGGAAAGCTGGACTACGATGAGAAATGAAGCAACCAGTATCAACTTTCATGAGTAATAGGCATAAGGATAGATTGAAAGTACGCCAAGAAACCATATGAGTGATCTCTTTCATTTCCTCTGGTATCTCATTCGTTTCCTCTTTCTCGCGGATATGAGCAGAGAATCCTAGCGATTATGCACATATCCTACCCTCTGGCAGAGATTCGCATCTTTCAATGGTGTAGCGAAGCCCTGACCCAGGTATGATAGCTTGAGAAGATCTCTATAGACTTGTTCAGTCTATAGAGATCGAATCACTCGTATGTCGTCCTATGTAATAGGACTGTTGAGATTTCTCAACTTTCGTATAATACCTTAACTCCTTCCGTTTTTAACTCACAAAGTCATTTCAGACACCTTTCATTTTATGATGTTTTCTATTAATCAAGATCCCAATAACAACCAATTTGAAGTTCGTGTAATGCTAGATGGATTCGAAGTTAACCAAAGGGTAACTTTTTAGTTTTTTTCTTTTTTTTTGGAAACGCTTCTTTTTTTCCACACATTATTTTTACTTATTGCTAGATGGTTCTTGCAAGCCAAGAGGTCTTTGTAATTTAATAAATTTTTTTAAAATGTTATATAATATAATAGTAATGTTTCGTTGTCAGTTTTACGTCCCTCCAAGCATCCCTAATCCGCCCATCACTAATCGTCATAGCAACGATGTTGAAGAAAGGGGATTCTCTATTCAAGTAATACTGGATGGACAACCAATCGAGCAGAATGTACAAAATATTAATGTTTTTATTTCAAAAGTAACGAAAAGCTAGGGCAAATTGAGAAAACTCCTTGTTTATTTGAACTCTATTTTAATCAGAAATTAATTTTTTTTAAATATTGTAATTTCAGTATGCCATCGACCAAATGGCATACGAAAGAATAAGAAGGAGGATCGATGTTGGAGGACGATAGATATCGATTTTGTAGTTTTAAGTTATATGTTTTTATTGTGAATTCAATTTTCAACTTTATTTGTGACTCGGTTTACGGGAGTAATATAAAAACCATTATAATTTATAAAGTGTTCTTATTTTGCTTCAATCTCTGTTTTGGTAATATTTCTGTGCATTCAAATAAATCTTTCTGATTATTAAATATTTATTTAGTAATTATATTTGCACATTATGGAAAAGATTAATATAAAGTGAAACAACAAAAGTAATCCAAAGACGATGAAATACTGTTTGCAAAATAGCAATAAGGCTTAAAGTAAAAAAAAAACGTGGGTTTTTAATGAACCGAAAACCATTTTCGTACCAGATACAAGAGTCGGAGCTTTCACGAATCTAAAAAAACATCTAATTATTATTAGACGCGCAAAAATAATATGAGAATACCTTAGCATTCAACAGTAGCACCCTTTGCAATTAGCATTTCCATTCCATTCAATGTATACATCAACATGGAATTTACACATTTCAATTCAGCTGTCGTAATTATTGTGGTTCCATCGGTTACTGTAATCATTCCGGAAGCGCACTTTAGGTTGTCAGTCATGTGCACTGGGAGGACACCGTCAGCGTTTTTTACGTTGATTTCACAGTCTTAATTATATGAAAATATACTTATTCTATTGTAACTGAAACAAAACCGTTAAGAGTGCCGTTAGAAGAATCCACTTCAGCACAAGAAACCTGAAACACACAAAAGCTATTTTATGCATCGTAATATTCTGTAAAAAGAAAAAAAGAACCGAGAGAGTATACAAAATGATGAGAGTCTTTTCTGTTTTGTTCTTCTTCAAAGGCACACCCCGAACCAATTTTAACTGTTCGCTCTGGTGACAATCTCACGTAGAAAAAGGTAGCGAAAGAGTGTGACCAGAGCGGAGAGTAAAATGATCTCGGGATGTTCCTTTGAGCAACTTTTCAAGAAAGCATTGTTCCGAGTCTGCAAAATATAATAATACTAACCTTGTCTTTCATATCGAGAGTATAGCCATTTGTGTGCACCCATCTGAAATATTTTTCAACCAATTATTGGAGCACATGTTTTGTTTGTTTTAAAAAAAAATTTAATAACGTTACTTTGACGTCTGTGTGTTACACGTAAATGCTTGCTGATTGTCAACTATTACTACTCCACTTGGGTCAAATAGCTCCTGGAACAATAATAATTATGATAATGTAATATTGTGCGTATAAAATGTACTTGCATAAGAAAATGACAAACGGTGCTAACGAACGGAAGTCACAATCGAGAGGCGCGGCGAGATGTAGCCTTCTACATCTCGCCCCGCCTCTCGATTGTCTCTCCGCTGCCTCTCTCTAACCCGGCTGACCTTCGCCGCGCACTATATGATATATAAAAGAGATCGGCATAGTTTCTGAACGATGCAAAACAGGACAGTTCTCTTCTACATATAAAACAAGTGATTTTTATACGCTCAATAATAATAATATAACAATAATAAATATTATTATAAACTATAAAAAAATATTAAAAATTAAAACACACAGATTTACATAGGATGAACTAACCGACATCATTAACTAATGTAATAGAGCCAACCAACCAAAATAATAGATCCTCCACATGCTAGTCCTGTAGTGTCAATCGTTACTTGTCCATCACTCATCATACCAGCAGGAATAGCACCGGTATACGTAGCAAGTGCGGTACAACCAGTGTCTTAAATATAAAAAAAACTGATATATTATATTATAGTATTGGCATATTATATGTTATATTATAATAATATTTTATATTATATTATGGTGTTACAATAATATATTATGTTATAATATTATAACATATCATAAGGATGTACTATACTTACCTTTTTTATGTGCGCAAGTGACGTGGGGGTTCGGAACCGGAGTTTTGTCATCTGAGTTTATCCATTCCAAATTGACACATTCAAGCTAAATCAATGATTGCAATAGGATCATCAACAAGGATTCAAAAATAATGCGGAAAGTCCACACTTTTTCTTCCTATCCCTCGAAACACGTGAGATTAGATATTTCTTTAAAATCGTGAATAACCGTGATATTTTTTAAAAGGCTACCGCTCTGGCAATGTTCTCTCGCATTCTTTGTTCATGAGAAAGCATTGCCTGATCCTAAAGTGACACCCCGAGAGAATTTGAAAATCTCTGCTCTGATGCCAGACTTTATTTGTCTGTGAGAAAGTGTGACCTGGCCAGGGAGTAAATTCAGTTCTAGGCTTGCCTTTACGAACCTGATCAGCATCTTTAATTGAACTGCTACCATACTGATATGCCACCTTATATGGAGCATTGCATCTGCATATGATAGAATTTATTTATTTATTTATCGAGGCGCAAAAATTGAATCGCAAAAATCGCAAAAAAAACAGAAGAATTGAAATATTAAACTTCAAACTAAGTACCAACCTGATTTTTGTTATATCGGAATTGTCAAAGTAAATTGTGTTGCACGTCCAAAAACCAGGGCAGTACTCGTAAATGTTCGTAGCAATAACGGGTGGCTTACAGGTTATCATGCCTGGTGAGTAAAAAAATTGTCATAAAAATAGCGAAATCATTTAAAAAGCATAATCATTATATTATGATAAAAGAATAATAATAAATATTATCTTAAAACCATAATATTCAAAATTGATACCGCTGTAGCATGCGAAAATCATGGTTTGGGCGGGTGAACCTTTGTACGTGAATTGCCCTGCATCCTTCCTGCAACGAATGTGATGAAGCTTTTATAAAATAAATTAAGTAATAAAATAGATTAATTAATTAAATTATAATAAATTTATAATAAATTTATAATAAATAATAATTTATAATAAATTATGTTTTCCTGATATATTATTGTATATAAGGTGGCCCTAATGGATTCCCAATGGTTCTGTGTTTGATAAAGAAGAAAATTAATTAGCAGCGTCTCATTACGTTACTATTCCCTCAATAAGATCGAATGCCCATATCTATATGGAAGAATTTCGAAAAGAGAATTTGCTAGGGAATAATTCCTTTATAAACAAAGAAATTTTCTGTGAGAGCATTGTATTGTTGTAGACTACACCCACAGAAAAAACCGCTATCTCTAAGAGAATTATTTCCGAGAAAAGACTCATTGTCAGTACTGAATTCTTCCCTTATAAATAAGGGAAATCATCAACAATGATGTTGAAAGAATTCCGTAGTGAGAGGGAGTTTTTGCTTTTTTTGTAGATTGACGATGATCAGCAATTATAGTGAAATAAAGAAAGGGAGAGACTGCGGAATGGGTTGTGTTAGTAACTTATTTAAGATGTAAAAAATGTTCAACCAATTTCAACCATAAGTTATGTGAGAAATAAGGAGTTTTAAAAAAAACTTACTTGCACGATATTTCCCCCGTTACTTTCTTCGGTTTTGTTGCATCTGACATGTCGTATAGATCGGCAGTAGAATCGGAACATTCGACAACCTAGAAACATATTTAAAGGTGAGATTCAAAGGCATATTCCGAGCTAATTTTACTCTCTTCTCTATCCACACTCTCTCTCTCGCAGACAACGAAAGCTAGAGAGTGTGGCCAGAGTGGAGAGTTTCAAAGTTTCAAATGTGCTCGGGGTAAACCTTAAGTTGCGCGGTGAACTGTGTCAGCTGTTTAGTGTATAGTTTTCATATTGAATTAGATACTGAATTGTCGAACAAACCGTATCTTCCCCCATGAGAGTCGTGTCCATCATTTCCTCTTGTGTACCGGGAGGAGCAGATCCAGTGAACGTTATCAGAGCGAGATCCGGACAGCCCATTACTAAATGAGATATTTTTACTATCATAGTCCCTATAATAGTATCGAGTCTCGAAAATTTCTTGAACTTTAAAAATTATATAGTACATATCTTCATGTCTCATAATTTTTCGAATCATGCCAACGCTCATTACGTTTTATTGTGCTGTTTAAAAGTCACTAAAAGAAAGGATACCTCTCCTCGCTTTACAAACTCCCTCGCCTCTTTTTTCTTTCTTTTACAATTTTTTTTGGAGAAAAAATGTACTCCACAGTACACAATAATTTATTCTGAAATACTATATTTAACGCTTTTTGCGTCATTTTTTATCAGGACAGTGTTCTGTGGAGTGCACTTATTCCACTGTGTGTACTTACCCGTTCCACACTTGTATAACGTGTCGCTGCCGATTTGGGAAGGCATTCCTTTATCATTAGTTAGCATCCATCTACCAGTGTTCGGACTGAATGAATATATATTATACTTTTTGTCCTTTAAACTATTAAACGAACGCGCAGGACAGAGTATGTCCCTCATACGACCCTCCATAAGTCATTCCGCCGACCACAGCTATCATTTTTGAATTCGGACAAGACAAGGTCTGAAAATATTTTAAACAGTTCTCGATGCACTTTCGTTATACAAATGTACATAAGATTCGAATTATCCATAAATTGCTCAACATGCATAATAGCGTTGGCTTTACAGGAGTTCCGGGCCCGCAATCATTGCTGGCCGGCAACCAAGTATAGCCGTCTCTAATACAAACCGTCGTTCCTTTGTCCATGGTCATCACGAAATCCTCTGAAATTACCGTTGCGCCCATTATGTCGCCGTCGGCTTCCTTGAATACAGGAGGAGATGGACATGGTAATTCTGGAAAGTACGATGGACTCATTACAGAACATCTCATTTCCCCGCTGAATTCAACCGATTTCCAGATAACCCGACGGACCTCCATCAGCCCTTGCTAATTTCATATCGCTTTTCTCTCATTTGTTATCGAAATAAAGAATTTTGTGACTTTTCTATTTTTCTCTATCTGGGAATACCGTAGCCAGGGTTGAAAGTTCATTGCAAAAATAATACAAAAGAAATTTTTGAAAATCGTGTTTTATTGGTTCATGTCTTGCATGCGAAAATTGATTATTTTAATATAAAATTAGCATTTTAATTGTTTAAAAAGACTCATATTTTTCTTCTGAATTTCCATCGAACTTACCGTCAGAAGGACGAGCGGGTAAGCATGCAAATCCCAGGGAAGCTAAGCTCATTAAAATGCTTACTAGCATCATATTTAAATCTGAAATTACATAATATAAAGTTAAAATTCTGTTGAAACAATCAATTATGTACAGTAACAGGTAAAATATATAATGTTATGGTACAAAAATACTCAAACGAGAAAGTAAGTTAAGAGTGAAAGCGAAAGTGTCAAGCGATAGAGAAGAGAAGGTAGAGAACATGGTTGTGGCTAGGGGATACAGCCGCGTGTCTTTTATGCAATCTCTGATAGTCAGGGTTCGCTCTAGATATGGTTGAAAAAATCACGAACGGGATCGCGCGCTTTTCATCTTTTGAAAAAAGATATCTACTATTCTTTCGCTAGCGAAATTCTTCCTTGTTTTTTTTATCTTCCAAACTCTAGATAGAGAAATCTTCATCGGCTTTGTCTTCTTCATCTTTCATCTTTTGATAAAGGATCTTCTTTATCTTTTTTTCTTGTTAGTTCAACGGGAGAATATCCACGTATTCATTCCAATATGCAGATTTTGACTTATCTCTTATCTTTCTCTCAGCACATTTCTTCGCTCTTCTTCATTGTCAACCCTAACCATTCAGATCGATCACTCAATGGGTGAAAGACCTATGGTCAACATATTCATGCCTTCAAAATATGTGATTTAATTTTGAAATTCTTATTGTAACGTTTACATTTCTGTTCCTTTCATCACACGCCTTTCATTATATATGCACGAATACGTATAAATATTATTATTATTATTACATTCATCAGGAGCAATTGTATTTCGCGGTTGCTGACATCGCGTTTCACTAACACTCAATCGTTTGTGATTCGCAGTGTGAAATGAAGAATTTATCAGGAATTGCAAGCACTTCAATAATCACAGTATTTCTCGGTAGAGCACGGGGCGCTCTCGCAAATGTAGTAATTGCCCGCGGCACAGTTTGCAGCGTACCTGAATAGATAAAAACTGCTTCCAACAATAAAACAGTACTATTTTTCAATAATTTAAGTTGAAGCCATCGGAATTACTCACTCACATCAACCTAACAATTGCAAGCGAACAGGTTCTTCTTGGTCATGATTTGCTTTTTATGTTTTTTTAAAAATAGTTCACGGTTTAATGGTTTTATGGTTAAATGGTTTCATGGTTTAAGGTTTTATGGTTTGACGGTTTTACGGATCTAAACCGAAATAATCCTGACCATTCAGTAGTGAATCCTACTGTTTGCGCGGCATAAGTGCACATGTATTTGTTGTCGGCCGTATTCGGTTGGTCATCGGAGGTATCCCAATTGTCATATGGAACGGTTGACTGAAAATATGAATTTCAAAACTTTCATTGACGTGACTAATAGGATAGGGACACCCGTCAAAGATCTCACCAGAGAAAACTCTCATCCTTTTAAGCGTTCAAAAAACACAAAGAAACTGTAATTCACGATATGGCTACATAGATGGGAAACACAATACAAAAAAACAATAAACACCAGGCAAGAATGTCAGAGGTGGATGTTTTCGATTCAATTTTTTTTTAAATTTCTTACATTATCAATCCATATCCATCGATTGTCGACATTCTCCAGACCGATCCAGTACTTTAGCCGTATGCCGACTGTTGAAATCACTGAAAGAATATTTACTTCTTATCGATTCATAGATTTTCATGAAAAAAAAAACGAAAAACCGAATTTCAAACAAAAAATCGGCATAGTTTCGATTATCATCAAATCGTATTTCAATATCCTTTGTCAAAAAAAGACATTATTAACAGAAAAAATATATAATAGAAAGGTGTTACTGTTAAGAAAAAGATAAATCAATAAATACAAAATATTTACATCCGGTCAGGAAGAACTGCTTTTCATCATCGTGAATAGACACTAGTTGAGCGTCCTCCATCTCGCATATTTTGACAGCACTGTTATATGTCACCCCGACAGCTCCTACGTGATAGCAACCGCCTGGAATAGAATAATAGTAATTATAACACGTATTCATGAATATACAATGAAACGTGTGATGATGAATAAGTACAATGATGATAATGAAGTGATATAGAAAATGAATTGTATTGTAACGATTGTAAAGTGATTTTGTAAAGTTTTTTTTTAAATAAAAATAGGAAAGCCTTCTAAATGATTTGAAGATGATTGCGATGGATTTGCATAGCGAGTATGGGGTAGCGGGTATTTTGATGCTATATATTGATTGAAACATACGATTGGCTGACTGGTAGGGACTTTTCGTAGAGTCGGAGAATGGATGTAGACCAGGATTACAGAAGCAGTTGACTGCAAGAATATTTAATATCATACAATTTTAATATATCATGATCGATTTCTAGAATTGTTATAACGATCAAATAGCGATCACGACATCTACATTTTACCAATATTTACCAAAAAAAACATCAATATTTACATTTTTTATTATTGACAGTATGGAAAGCTTACTGTCGCAGAACAGCTTTAGATTGTAATTGTAGTCATTCGTAAGACGGGTAAAGAAGAATCCGGGCGACGCCAAGTTCATCAAAGCATCTTCAGGAACTTGCCCTTCCTCGATGAAATCTGCAGGATTTTTTTCTGATTAAAGGACTGAATCTCTCTGGTTTGTATACATTATGTCGAACAGCTAAAGCGACAAGAGTAAACCGTTCAGCCGAATCCCTTTACAGTCTCATTTGTCCTAAATCGCTCATTTTCAATTCAGCAATCAAGAACAGAAATGAAGAGAACGCGCTGTCCACTTTAGCACTCTAACTTCGTTGTTTCATTCTGTTCGAAGTATTTCAGAAGTTGTTCAGTAGTAGCGAAAGTTAACGACTCACAAAAAATGAAAAAAAAGAAAAATCGTAAATCGTTTTTCACATTCTCTACTTTTTTTCCTTATTTTTTCGACTCTTGAAAGAGAACATACCTGAAACTATGATGGTTCCTCCACTCGCTTTGAACTCGTTCACTCCATTCATATTCATATTTCTGAAATTTTAAATTTTTAAAAAATCAATAATATGCTTGAATCCCAGGACTTACGGTGCTGAGTTCGTCACAACGTAGATCACTTGTTTGGCCATTGATCGATAATTGTCCATGTATCTGCCCTCCCTGAACATCTGCAGGGCCGTTTGGAAGCCGCTGAAATAAAAAAAACTTGTCATCAATGTCTCGATGTCAAGCTCTGTCAATATCAATGTTAATGTTATTGTCAAGCTCTCTTATACTATGAGAGGCAGCTGGTTCGACACTGCGATATAGCGAAAATATGACATGTCACACAATTGTATCTATTATAGCTCGACTACGCTGAGGACCGTGGTCTTCCTGAGAAATCATGAAACTCAATATTTTGGCTTAATCGCATATTTTGATTTTGAGAATTTCCTGAAGGGGACCATCGTACTCAACGTATATTTGTTAAAATCTATTCATGTCATTATCAAGCTGTGCCAAGCAGGGCTGGGATTTTTTGAAAATAATTTCAAAAAATTCAAAAAATGGCTCAAAAAATTTTTGAATTCAAAAAATTTTTGACAAAATTCTTTACTTTGTTTAAAATGATAATAAGCAATTCAGACACATCATTTTTGCCTGAAATGTGGTTAAAACAGTCAATTATGCAATTAACCGAATTCTGAAACATGAAAAACAAGATACAATAATTTTTTCACTTTTTAAAAATTCTACTTCAGTGCATTGGGCATACTAATACACACTAAAACCCTTCGAATCCTTTTCATCAAGACCGTGAAAAATTATAAAAATGGGAATTTTGTCAAGTTTTGTCAAATGTTGTCACAAATTTCCACAAATGTTTCACTTTTTGTCGTTTTAATGATTCTTTTTTACATTTAATTTTTTTTTATTTTTTGAGAAAAATTCAAAAAAAATTTTTGATTTTGAATTTTTTGAAATGGTCAAACAATTCAAAAAATTCAAAAAATCAAAATCAAAAAATCCCAGCCCTGGTGCCAGGCTAAGTTCACTTGATCCGTTGAGATTGCCTCTCAAATAACACACGAAAGCGACGGATCGCAGAAATTCATTTAATTTTTGCGGTTTTTAAAGCCAAACATACAAGGTAAAGTCAACTTCATAGAATTTAGATGGCGTTAGCTCAACTTCAGAATCGCTGGTCATATTGAGGTTGTACAATATCTGATAAATATGTATTATTAAAAATAAAAAAAATAATAATAACATTTAGAAAAATCTTTAACTTACCTCAACTGTGTTCGATAACCCGATGAGCCCTACTCTTGAATACATCTTATTGTTGGCATCACTGGAATCGAGATTCATGGAGCTAATGAACGACTCGACGATAGCAGATGCCTAGGAAATTAATGAACTTTTGCGAGATAAATTAAGGAACTCCGCATAATCATCATTTAGCATCTTCCTTTGTTTGCAAGAAATTACAGAAATTAGATAAATTACAGCCAGATATCAGAAAATATTTTCACTACCTAATATCCATGAAAGAATTAGCCGCCAGTTGTGAGTATTCCCCTATTTTCGAAAAGAAATTACCTCATCCACTCCATCCCTTCCCATGGCCATCGACGTATCGATGATTATGACGATATCCAGCCAGATCCGCCGTGACCAGTCGCCCGCGAGACCGTCCTCGTCCAGGCCACAGGCGCAGTATGATGAGGATTCTGAAATGTATGTACACTTATTGTGAAGAATATTTTATCTTCAAATGACAATTCGCATTATTTGTAAACAGGGGATAGAGAAACATTTCGAATACTTAATTTTCTCTTAGTTAAACATCGCGTCTTCAGATGTAGATAAAATTAAGGAATAATCTAACAGTTTCTCCGGTATATATGAATATAACACAATGCGGTAAACATGAGCGCGGATAAGATAAATGCATTACATTGATAATAGAGTTTGCGGAAGGCTAATACAGCACTGACCAGACACGGGTGTTCTCACAGTCGTAGTTGTGGTTGCTAGCGGAGTCGTAGTTGAAGTCGCATCGGTATTGTCAGACGCCCCTCGAGTAGAAGACGAAACCGTAGCCTTCGTCGTTGTTGATGTTGAAGGTGGAGGCAATGTGGAATCGGTCTTGTCTGGAATAGTGTACTTGTGGTAACATTGAAAATAACTTGTTACAAGGCGCAGATCTTGCAGCACTGACAATGGTATGACATGAGACATGAGTATTGGCATTAGTTTCTGATGCATTGTTGCGGTATAATCAAAGCTCAGAGTCTTAGCCGTGCTCAAATTTAGTGATTTAAAAAATCTCAATCTAGTTGGTAGCTAGTTTCGATATTTGACCTCTAGAGGTGATTGTAATCACGAATGTGTCATTGTTCTTCCAAACGTCTTCAGGCTTTAAATATGTTGTCGTGTAGTGAACCTGAAATCAATCCAGATATGCTAAATTTAAAGGCACACCACAAGCTAATTTTACTCTCCGCATTGGCAATACTCTCTCGTAGACCAAGAAAGCGAGAATGTGTGACCAGAGCGGAAAGTCTAAAATTGGCTTGTGGGTGCCGGTGCTACAGCACTGTATTACAAAATTACAAACCTGTAGTGCGACGACGTCATCTAGGGAAAATGACAAGTCGGACGACATGCTAAAGCTGAAAAACAGTTTAATTTCATCCTGCGTCTTTTTCTGACTTCTTTAAAATATAGATATAGTAATTTTACATTACCTAGACAAAACTATGCTGTGGGTGACCTGATATCCTTGTTTCTTTTATATTCCTAAAGCCTTGTGAAACTTTTTTCACATAAGCGGAATGATTGTAGTGAACATTATGCAGCTTACCTTGACGCACTATTTATTCCATTGGCATTAACAGCGACGAATCCGAGCCATGCAGGCGAACCACTATCGAATTGAATGAATCCATTTACGTCCAGGGACGACCCACTGAATTAACATTCAAGCGTCACGAAAAGAAAGGGAAACAGGAGTGACAGTGTGTAAAACGAGGAGAGTTTATTCTGCGGATCTTGGAAAGATCGCGTTTATCAACCATGTCAAGAATTATGCAAAATTTGGGCACTGGTGGAATGCAACCTATGATGAATAGACCCATCCTCATCTGAGCATCTATTGCATGATTTGATAAAATTGATTGATTGATTGATTGATTGATTGATTGATTGATTGATTGATTGATTGATTGAGTGATTGATTGATTGATTGATTGATTGATTGATTGATTGATTGGGGGGGGGTGGAGAGTAGACTACGCGATAATTATGAGTTGTCCACAATTGCAAAAGCCAAAACCACGAACAAACCCGAGTTAATCATAAATCTGACCTATTCGTGATCCAACTGAACTGTGCATTTAAGTCCGTTAGTCTGGTGTTTATCATATCATCACTTAATCCCGTTGCCATCAACGTCGCTGGTTGTCCGATAGCAACTGTGTCTGACAAGGGACGCGGTTTAATTGTTTTAAAAAGAAACTTCGAATATAAATTTGAATTTTTAAACAAATTTAAAAATTCTTTTTTTTTCGTTATAAAATTTATGAATGAATTTTGGCTCACAGGGGACGTGTCTCAACCCATCTTAAGAAATGACCATAAAATTTGAAAAGAAGGGTTTTCATATCATGAATTCAGTTTTTTTTTTTGCAGAACATGTCTTCCTCATATTCAATATTATTAAATAGACAACTCAAGCTAATTTTCCCAACTCCCAGCACTGCAATGCTCTCACGCTATCTTTGTCTATGAGAGAGGATTGTCAATGCGGGGAGTAAAATTAGCCTTTAATGCTTACAATAGTCGCTGTCAGTAGTGACTGTATACGAAATGTCAGCATTGTCACTCTTTCGAATTGTCATCACAGTGTCGTAAGCGAAGTAATGATTTTGCTTGAAACATCTGGAAAGGTCAATTATTGTAAAAGTCAGCACCAATAATTTATAAAATCAAAGAGTATTTATAAACACCAAATATTAGGACGCATCAATATTGAACATAGAGAGAAACATTCATTATAATGAGATATGCTCAAAACACACAGTCATGTTGCATATATTCATGACGTTTAAATGCACACCCTAAGCTAATTTTACTCTCAGCATAAGTATTTTTAGAGAATTTCGTAGACAAGGGAAGCGGGAGAATATTGAAAACGGCGGAGAGTTTCAAATTAGCTCGGTATGTACCCTGTAGAAGGAGACCCTCGAGTTGGCATGATTGACTCCCGCCACGATTCGTGCGATGAATCTCTATCATTCTATCCGAACAGTACTATTACGAAAAAAACTCGAGGAAAAAAAAGAAAACATACTGATCTTCCTTGACTTGAAGAATCAGATCTTCATTTTCATCATTTCCTATTCCTTCATATACGGATATGGTTCCCTGCAAGTTCGAATAACTTCTCGAATTGTATCCTTGAAAAATTCGGGAAAAAGATAGAAACTATTTTTGATCCACTAATCTCCAAATAAAGTATGTTTATTATGATCTTGTTTTAGTTAAATCGCAACAGTATAAGTCAGGAATGGGAGATTTGGGCATGCTGCAAAAAGCCAAACCTTCTGGCAAGTTGTAGTAATGCCAATTCCTCCCTCAGGATTGACTAGCGTTAACTCCCCTCCGCTGAAGATATTGTTCTAAATACACAAAATGAGATTTTAATCAATTTAATTTATATTTTTAATGTGCATAAATATCACTTCTCTGTTCTTGGCTAGGGTAATTTATGAATTCTATTTCATTCATTATGCTCTATCGATCTATCAAGGTCAAAATGAGTGTGCATTAGAATTGCAACTGTTCTGGGCCAAAACACAGAGAAGTACCGAAATAGTACTGATATGAAGAGGAACGTCGGGTAAGTTTCTAGAAAAAAAGAACAAATGAGCATACACTTTCATAAGCAGCAACGACATTAGGTGGGCTTGAAGTGAAGAGCAACGTGAGCTCATAATTTGTACAGTCAACTTTGTCTTTGTTTTGTCTGATTCTCCATAAACCCGCCCCTTTCATGCAGTGACCAGGCTGTTTGAACACGTAATTGAGACTGAAAATAAGTAAACACGTTGTAACGTGTTAAGAACATATTTGAAAACACACGGGAGATTGCACAATGATCAATATACAATGGTATATGAGTATATGATGAATGAAAACATGTCAAATGATTTTTTCAAACGTGTCAAGACATGTTGAGAATATGTAACCATAGAAAACCTGTATTGCACATCATTTTCCTCGTCGAAGAGATATACAAAGTCGATAAAATTCGCAACCATCTGAAAAATAAAGCATATATTAAAGGCTCAACACAAGCAAACTTGAATCTCCGTTATGAAAACGCCATCTCATAAATAAAAAAAATCTGGCTAGAGCGGAGAGTTAGATCGGGTTCATGCTAAGACTCACCTTTTCCTGCAAGACCACACATCCGTAGATTGCCGGGATGGGTAAGTAATCTTCAATCAACTGAAACAATGAACTGTAATGGGTCTTTATCAAAAATATCATTTACAAACACGGATAACTGTAAATTTACTATGATGAAACGACTCCAACCTTGTTTTTAACAGCATTGCAACTATAAACGAATGAAGAAGCCTCTGGAATGCTTGCAAATTATTTTTTTAAGAATTATTCGAAACTTTACTGTCATGTTCTCTACTATATAATAGAAATTTTTCCTAAATTAGAATAAAAACTGTGCAACTTTTTTGTTTCCCGAACGAAACTTCTCTGCGTCTAAAAATACTAAAGAAAATGATGAAATTAGGTTTTTCACAAGAGATGTATGTGTTGAAGAATTTTATTCAGGTAAATGCGATAAGGACAAAGGCAAACCTTTCGCGATGAGGAGTAGAGCGAAGATCTGCAGCCACATTAATCAAGAAGAGAAGTTGACATTCAACTGATATGAAATCATATATAGATAAGACTAATAGACATTTGATGTCAATATGGAGGAGATTAAAAAGTAAATAATCATTTATTTCTTCAATCGAACGCGTGGGATGACTCACAAAGATGACTTGATAAAAATGAGAAGACATCGTATTGATTAATTGACAAAACTGAATTCAAAAGAGCATATTTTTTTCACTCGTTATGATGCAATTCTTTTAAAGGTATTTTACAAGCTCAATGCTTGATCGAAATTCTACATGACTCCAAACGCATTCCGCTGTCAAAAAATATTCTTGCTCGATTTTTCTTTAATTAATATTAATTTTCTTTCGAATCAATTAATGAATATCAAAACTTTGAAAATGCAGAAATAATAACAAAATCATTCATAATATTTTTAAACAGTATGTAAAAACCGAGCGGACCATGAAAATGATTGTCTGTAGCCAGATCAATCAACAAGAAAAGACATTTTATTGTTAGATTGAACTGATAAGAAGAAGTCAAAGATAAGCCTTAAAGACGCACCCTGTGTGATTAATAAAGGAATTACTTGATGGTGACTTGACTTGACATTCGAATTTCCGATTTAGAATGATAAATGGTCAAGCACAGGTTGAAAGGAGCATCCGTGTGCAATTTTTGGGAAGGATCCCAACCATTTTGGGAAAAAATTTTAAAGATTTTTTGTTCTGTTGCAAGACTATATTAATAATGGTCTTACAGTTAGACGCAGGACCAGGAACGATGATCATCTCCCACGATTGAAGATATTACACATAATAATAAAAAAATGTTATTTTTGATGGGACAAAACAATTACGTATGGAATTATCAACACATGGGTTTATGCACGACAATATGAATATGATACATCGCTGAAAGGAATATCATTACTAAACTCAGCTCTCTGACCAAATGCTCGCGTCTGCGAGATGCTGTCAGAGCGGAGAGCCAAGAGTAACATCAAACATCCGATCAGTATCCTTAGTGTCTCTCATGACGATTGTATTCATCTCTAATGTGCACTCAGTATCTTCTTCTCTTTCAGCTTCTTCAACAATTCCAAGATTTTGAATGTTTCCATACATTTCGTCACCGTCCTGAAACCATATGACTATTAAGAGAGCATGTCTGAGGGAATTGACATTCTGGGGGGGGGGGGGGGGGGGGGGGAAATAGCAAAAAATAAATATTTTTGTTTGATGTGGAAAATAATAGCGCACTACCAGGCGACCTCTTCCGTGCATATGAGAAAGTTTGATTTTGTGTCTGAAGGTTACTGTAAGCGAAAATGTTCGGTAGGTCGAAAAAATTATTTTGGTTCCCAAGCATCCGATCGACACTGGAGTGGTACCGATCGATTCCTTGTGCGAATACAAGCAACTTTTGCTTCGACCACTTTTTAATCAGGACTTCGAAGAATTGAGTTATTGTGAGAATAAACTTTTGAACGTTAATTACTATGCGACGGTACTCTAGAAGTAAAAAATTAAATTTGCTTAAATCGTTCTACATTTAATAACTAACCTTATATTAAAATATGAAGACAAACAAACCCGTCAACGATAGTACACGAAAGCAAAATACGACAGCGACTCATAAAAAACTCATTTCACGATTATCTTTTATGATGTATTTGTCATACTGTATGCGCATCTTCTTCACGGCTCTATACCCGGCTTCCATGATAAGTGATTTACTTTGTTTTTGAACTATTTTTTACTTAAAATTAAAGGACACGATGGGGAAAGATTTTAAAAACAAAACGAATCGAGCAAGAATAAATTTATTAATGGGGTCGGGTATATCGATCTTCCCGCAGACACGCATTCCAATATCGTAAACACAATGCTAAATCTACTCGCTTCTCGAACTTCATATCAAATCGTGTTGTTAGTAATTGGAATAAACTTAGTAATAATTCTATTATCTGCCCCTCAATGTTAGTTAAATCTTTTTGCGAGGAAGGCCCCCTGTAAAAAATGACGTATGGGTGAAAATTTTCAAAAAAATGTGAAGGCCCAATGTAAAATTAACCATTTTTCGTTTGGATGCCTCCTGTGGAATCGAGCTCTATGCACTCCGCCCATGTATGATTTGTACCACTCTTTTTAAGAATAACTAATTTTATACTAACCTTATGAAGGCAAAAAATATGGGGAATTTGAACACGATAGAAAAATACGAAATGAAAACTCACTTCACGATAATCTTATGGTGCAGTATCACACCGTCTCATTCACGGCTCTATACCAGACCCCATTAATAGCTTTATTCTTGCTCGATTCATTTTCTTTTTAAAATCTTTTCCCCATCGTGTCCTTTCATTTTAAGTAAAAAATTGTTCAAAAACAGAGTAAATCACTTATCATGGAAGCCGGGTATAGAGCCGTGAAGAAGATGCGCATACAGTATGACAAATACATCATAAAAGATTATCGTGAAATGAGTTTTTTATGAGTCGCTGTCGTATTTTGCTTTCGTGTACTATCGTTGACGGGTTTGTTTGTCTTCATATTTTAATATAAGGTTAGTTATTAAAAGTAGAACGATTTAAGCAAATTTAATTGTTTACTTCTAGAGAACCGTCGCATAGTAATTAACGTTCAAAAGTTTATTCTCACGATAACTCAATTCTTCGAAGTCCTGATTAAAAAGTGGTCGAAGCAAAAGTTGCTTGTATTCGCACAAGGAATCGATCGGTACCGCTCCCGTGTCGATCGGATGCTTGAGAACCAAAATAATTTTTCCGACCTACCGAACATTTTCGCTTACAGTAACCTTCAGACACAAAATCAAACTTTCTCATATGCACGGCTGAGGTCGCCTGGTAGTGCGCTATTATATTCCACATCAAACAAAAATATTTATTTTTTGCTATTTCCTCTCATATGTGACTCCTCTCAGACAGTCTCTCTTAATATCGTAGTAAAGGAGTGGAACATTGAGGAATTGACCAATCGGAAACAGTTGACGCATTTATATTAAATTTAGGCAGAACCTTAATTCCTTCGGTAGAGGAGATTTGATCAATATCAACTGACGAAATCAAAAATCTGTCAAAGTTCGTCCCTTTCTCTCTATCGAGAGATCCTCGGTACTTGATTTTCTGGAAGACATTACATGATTTATCTGTATCGGATCAATAATAACAACGCTCAATATGCAGACACTACGTAAAAAATAGTGGGAAACGAAGGTTCTCAAATGTTAACCTTGATATTTTCCATTTCCACATCCGGATTTTCCGTACGGACGGCTAAATATCGTGCATATCTTCTTCCCTGGAATTGTACTGATAAAAGATGGTTCAAATTAAAATATATTTTCATGAGAAAGCAAAGTTGAGTTCGCAGTAGATCACAGCTCAAACCCTACCCCCGTGTTCATGCTAGTTCACCATCGCTCTCTACTGAAGATGGCCGCGACACCAAAGCTTCATGGTGTCTAGACGTAGCGGCCGAAACACCATGAAGCACATTATTAATAAATTTTTTAAATTGTTTTTTTAAAAGTTATTTTAAAATATAGGAAAGCGTATTTGAAAATTTCTGCAATTCTTGTCAAGAAAAAAATGGCAAATCATTCTTCCCTTTCTTCGACTTTTTTCTCTTCCCGGTCACCGCAAAAAAGCTCAACACCGCAAAAAAGTGAAGAATGATTCTGCCATTTTTTTGCTTGACAAGAATTGCAAAAAATTTCAAATACTCTGCCCTACATGTGCATGTGTATCTCTTCGGTACATTAATTTACATATTAAATTAATTATGATATTCTCACAATGCAAACGCAGCAGCAGTAGCAACACCAGAAGGGACCGTAGACGGAGAAGCAAACGAACATCAATACACCGAATTGAAAGAGAAATGATACGAAGGTGAGAGTGGTCACCACGATTGCTCCGTACTGAAAAGGCCCTCGTTGATAATCATGGATATCTATTTCGTTAATCACAGTTATACAGTTGTTCACAACTGTGACCGTATGCATGAACAACAGGAAATCCGTTTTCCGGGAAAAGCGACTTCATTAGCGTAGACGGAGGCGTTTTCCAAAAATCGTTCGCCTACGCTGATGATGTCACATTTTCATGGAAAACGGTTCATGCATAATTCACTCAATTCACTCTAATCACTCTAAAAAAATTTTTTTTAAATAATCTAATAAAAAAAACTAATCACTCTAATAATTCACTCTTGTATATCTCCAATGTTTGTTTATATGTAGGTAATTTTGTCACTGGCAATGGGTTGAATACCCGAAACGAAACTAGATGCTCCAACTTCATTAACTATGGGATAACCAAGGACAACACTAACATACATTAGCCAAATTGCTAACAGATTTTTACCTGAAAGTAATGCGAATATGACCTATACCAGTCCTGAGGGATTTCAACGTCCTCCCAACTTTGGATCATTGTTGGTCAAGAGTGGATTCTTGACGAGGAACAGTCTTACATTCAAGAATCGAGCGAATCTGGAAGACAAGACAGGAAGAATCAACGATCGGTAGTCTTTCATCTCAACCTCAAGCACATTTGCATTTAGATCGAAGATTGCCTCCACTGAATTTGCCCTTACATAATTCATGACGAAGTTTATTACACTTTAAACATAATACGATTAGAGTTATTGTAATGACAAAGTATAACAAAAAAGGACATTTCGAATGGAACGAATCATGAATCAGTGAAACGAGGAGAGAGGCCACAGGGAAAGCTAACTAGAACAGATAGTGAAAGAGTGAGAACATGGAGACATGGATCAAAGACAGAAGTAGAGGTAGATATGGAAAGGATGAGATGTAGGGGGCCCTCCAACTACCCTGTCCGTATCCATAGACGAGAGCAACCCGTTTGCCGAAAAACATTACTAGCGTAGGATTTTTGGCTAACGCCTCCGAAGTCATGTTTTACGGGAAACGGTTTACCGCTGTTCAAGGGTACCTGAAGTAACAACTGAAGGTGGGGTTATGCAGATAAGGCTCAAGATGGGAAATCGTTGTTAAGAAAATCATAGACTAGATAATATGTGAAGTAAAAGTGAATCGAAGTCGAGATAGGAAATAATGTGTTTAGAAAATCATAGACAAGTTGAACTAAAAGTCTATCTGCGATAGAGTCAAAGGTCTCACGGAAATCGGATTACGAAATGATGATAATCCGTGGAGCTACGATCTCACATATAAAGAACATGTTTTCATGATTTACAGTGCCGATTGCATGGTCTAGACAACGATCTAGTTGATCATCGAACCACTTTCCCCGTCTGACGCATCTGAACAAACCCATTCAGCTGTACCATTGGAACATATTGGCCTAGGAAAGGGATAAACAAGTGGAGCCTTTTGTATATAAGCGATCACCAAATCAGTCAGAACATATCACATCGACTGGGGAGAAATCTTCTCCAGGTATGTCTTTTCTTCCTTTAACATTTAATCGCTCCCTCGCATTCTTTGTCTGCGAGAGAGTGTTGCCATAGCGGGGAGTCAAATTAGCGCGGGGTGTGTTCTTAAATGTATTATGTATAATTTCAGCAAGAAAATGGTTTCGACGACGGTATTCTTAGTTCTGCTCTCGGGATGCTTCGTTTCAGCCGACATTCAGAAGGTAAAATCTTTCCATAAAGCATAAACTAGAATTTGTTTCTCCGACAGTATCCAGAGTCCATTAAACAATTCAAAATCAATTTCAGGAAATTTCTGCAGAAGTGGAAAAAGAATTCTCAGGAAATCAAGCACATGATGAACTGAAGAAGCTACGTGAAGCATACGAATCTTCTCATCCTGAAAACGAAACTTTGATCGATGTTCCCTCTCAAATTGAAACCGATGCAAATCTGGGTGATCTCCCCGAGAGTAGCACTATCAATCCGTAAGTTCTTTAGTCGGTTTACCTCATTTAGTGTTAACTTAGTTTATATTATGTAATAATAAGTTCTTTCCAATTTTTATCATACTGTCTATTTTTAGAGATCAGTTGAAGGCAACACTCGATGCACACCCTAGAAATCGTAGACAAGGTTTGTCCTCATTTTTCGATTTTTTATTCAGAGATTTTAAGTGAACTTTTAATAAATATTATTAATATTAAGCTGTCACGAATGCATCCAATCTGTGGCAACCTATTGGAGCTCCAATCATTCCATACGCATGGATGCCCGAGTTCCGTAAGTCTTCACAAAAGTCTTACATTTTTTAAATATTTTAATTGTTTCCTTACATAAGTATAGGAATCTGGGGTGCAACTTGCTGCAACTTGCTAAAACTTTTTAAACCTTTTTTTGTGATATTTTTGTTTGTTCTTTCACTTTTGGTAGCAACCCTGATGTGAATTGCAACCAATTAATTCTTACTCTATCTATAATGGCATATTGTTTAAGCCGAAGAACACAAACAAGTTGTTCTTGATTCAATGAAATTCTGGGAGGAACGAACGTGTATCAAGTTCCGCTATGGCACTCTCGATGATAAGAATGTGTAAGTCTTTGTATAAATTTACATGATTTTGAATTCCATTAGAACGAGGAGAATATTCCCTTGGGAAAATATATAGTAGAACTTATCATTACAGTATAGTAGAACTTATCATTACAGTATAGTAGAACTTATCATTACAGTATCGTGTTCAACACCCGAAGCAAAACTTGTGGCTCTCCGATCGGACGAGGAAAGGGTATAAAGGGCTTTCAGACCCTTGACCTTGTACCGAACGTGTGCATGACGGTATGTTGTATTACAGTCTTACACTCACGGCAAATTATCTTTGAGGTAGGTTTGTCTAACAGGACTACCACAGAGAAAGGTTGGCTTACTCCAAAGTCTCTCACAAAAAGACTCGTTAGATAGTAAGACTGAAACTGAATGCAAGTGGAAATTTTAGAGATGAATTCAATCCTTTTAAGGTATCAGGTATTACTACACTGCTAGGACGTGCATTTGGGGCAGATAATGTTCAGTCAAGACAGGATCGATATGAGTAAGACTCCTTTTGTGATTTATGTATCCTTTAGTTAAAGACAGACACGAGCTAATTTGAAATCTTTTGCTCTGGCTACACTCTCCCGTTTTCTGTGTTTGAAATAGAGTGTGGCCAGAGCAGAGAATAATGCCTTTAAAATAGAACTAATTAACCAATATTTTTTGATAGAGTTACTATCTTATCCTCCAATCATTCCTAATTATGTCAATATTTGAGATACATCACTCTCGATCCTCTCAACATTCAACCGTATAAGTCAAGCGGCTTCAAAATGGATCTCCAAATGTCTACTTATGGAATACCATATGAATTTGGATCTAGTCAGCACTATTACAACACTGAGTTAGTCTTTTCGCTTTTTCCCAATTTAATCAATACTTTAATCATTAATCTATACCTTATCTCATTTCAGGTACGCCTTAATTCCAGGACGCCCTGTCCTCTTCGCTCAACCGAAATACTGGAGATACCAGGGATCGATGAGTGGACCCAGAGCCACTTTCTGGGATACCGTCCTAATCAATATAATGTACAAGTGCACCGGTAAGACAAGATTTTACAGTCACAAAATAATACCCACCTGTTTCACAACTACACTATGTATACCTATATACTATGTATACTATGTATACCTGTATATGGGTTGTGCGTTGTTCTATGGGCCACCATTTAACAAGGCAACAGTTTTTTTTGTAAGGTTTTTTATGTAACTTACAAATACAATTCCAGAGAAATGCCCGAAACCAATTGAATGCCAGAACAATGGAGTTCAAGATGGCAACGACTGTAACAAGTGTTTCTGTCCTAGAGGATGGACTGGAACATATTGCGAGCAAAGAGTAATCATATACTATTAGAAGATCAAAGATCAATAGTGACCAAAGATAGATTGACGACGCCAAACGTATTTAGCTGGGTTATCCCACGTGGCCATTCTGATCTAGTCAGCCATATTGTATTGAACATGTTATATTGAATTATATTACATTGACCTTGGAAATTTTTAACTTATTGACAATTGAAGCCCGACAATGCAAGGATAGTCAATATAGAAACCCAAGCATCGGTTGTCCAGATTGATTTGAACGGTCCATTTAATGGATTTGAAGAGAAGATTGTTATTCTTCAGGTACATTTTTCAATATCTTTCCACAATATATTATCAGTGTCGTGTATCATAAGTTTATAATTGACTAATTGCTAAATACTATAATTATTTAACGAACATGCACGATTTTAGGCCCCTGCTGGAAAGCGCGTACAGGCCATGGTCGGCAATTTCAAACCGTAAAACATATTTTATTTTTATTATATCCAAAAAGATGTTTTAACATAAACAATTTCTAGAAAATATTGATTTAATATTGACAAAACAATAAGAGCGACCGTAAGTAAGATAAAAGTAGGTGTAAATCTAACCTAGTATATTTCAGCTACCAATTCGAACAGTGTACGCACAACGGACTTGAGGTCCTTCCATTCAACGACACTCGGACTTCCGGATTCAAGTAAAACAGTTATACTCCTTATTATATTTTTAAAAAATTAGAGTAACATAACTGATGAGATTTCTAGCTTTCAATTTTGATATTTCTTCTTCTCTCTTTCTATCCACATAGATTGACCCATCGTCACAGACAATGAATCCATTTTAGATTCTGCTCTAAACCCAGCACCGAAAACGACGCGGACACATTCACATCAGAAGGCAACTCCATGGTCCTCTGGATGTACCGTGATCAGGACTACGCTATCACTTCTGTCGTCTATGTTCGTGCTGTTTGAGAAAGTTTTGATGTGCATTTGTTGATAAATTCTAAAATTTCGACAAATTCGTATATATTGAACACCGGTTTTATGGAAAGGGCCAGACCCCCTTCAGACAAGTAGTTTTCACACATATAAGTTTATGAGACATATATGTTAACCGCGAATACCGAGTGCTATGCGATAAGTTAGCCCATCCATATCATCTACACCGTAGCGCAGTGGTAAACGCTCGGACTGGTGGAGCCTTTGCCGCAAGCATTTTCTGCATTTTCGCGTATTTTCCAAGTTCTGCGCACAGCAAAATTGATGCATCATCATCGATCGGAGCGAAATGGCACATGATTCACGTTGATTACTCATCCGAGGCAATTCATTAGATATAGAAATGTGTGATCTACACAGTAACCGTCGCTCTCTGATCCATTTATCAACCAAAATTTGGTTTTCATTAATTAACGACAAACTAAGGCTCTCAAACCAGAAGTGAATTCATTCTGTGAGTGATTTTCAATTTAAAATTTTTCGTTTTGATACATTTCTGTGGAACGAGTTGTATGGTTCGGACAATGCGACTTTCTTGAAAAAGACATCATGCTATTAGACCCTATAAACTCTTACATTTTCCGCTGCTCCATCAGATGTCTCTTGCTTCTGAAATCCTCCATCACTCCCTTATTGTTGCTTTTTTCTCATTATTCATGATTTAACTGATGGATAAATAAATAAATAAATAAATAAATAAGTGGCGTTGTGCTCACTGAGTTTGGGAAAGTTGGTTCGTGCAACCGTTCCCAAATTCTCTAACAGGTGCACATGTTGAGAGAGCGTGGGAAAAGGAGGGAGTGCAAGGTTAGATGATTTCTTTCTCATTAAATACTGTTGCACTGTCTCGCCTAACACTCGAATACCCCTCCTCTTCCTCTCACCTAACCCGTCTGGCCTTCGCTGCGTTTTTTTTTAAAAGAGATCGGCATAGTTTCTGAACTATGCAAAACAGAAAATAGTCATTGCAGACGCTCCGTAAAAACTAAAACAAGTGATTCTTATACGCTCATTATCAGATGTTGTCTCGTCGACCTTGCCTCTTCTTCATTCTTCTTCTCTCACTGGTGCCTCTGGCGGAATCGAGAAGCACATACCACGGGAGGAGAGGGTATTATAGAATTACAAAAGTTTTTCATACACTACGCAAATGCCGAACTTATTAAACCTCTCGACCGTTGAGAAAAACGCACTCCAAAATTTTCGCCAAATTTTCGGGTGGATTTCCGTGCGTTTTTTTAATGCATATAACTTTATTTTTGTTGAAAGCCCGAAAAAAAAATGACGAGAAAATAAAATAAAATTCAATAAAACAAGCGAAAATGAATGTCGGGGCGGGGTCAGACTATTGCGCGGCAATGAGCGGAATTTGTATTGTTCGGACAGTTTTAATTCTATAATATCTATCCTCATCGCTCTCTTCGTTTCGCACTCTCTCTCGCGTTTTTTTTCTTTTCTTTTCGTGACTGGCCATCAAAAGTAGCATAATTGTACAGTGTACTGTATTGTACAGTACAATCTTTCTCAAAAACGAATAGAATGATATATATGTAAAACCCATTGAACACTGTTAAATATTAATTTTATTTATTAATGAAGTTTAATTAATCCGTGAAAAAGTGAATATTGGCATTTTATCGATTGACTTTATTCTATCAAAAATCATGAGGTTATGAATTCAGGAACGCTGGCAAACCGTTTGATCCAAATGTGACGTCACGAGCGTAGGTGGCGTTTATCGAAAAAATTCACCCGACGCTTGTGACGTCACGTTTGTCAGCGATATACCAGCGTTCATGGATATGACCTCAGAATAGTATAGAATTACAAAAGTTTTTCATGCACCAAGCAAATGCCGAAAAACTTACAAGGGAACCACTTAACCATACCCCATTTTTCTTTAATTTTGATTTCTTGACACGAATCTTCATGGAATAAGGATTCCGAAAAGGTAGGTCAAAAGAATCACATTCGCGTTTTAAGCCCATTTTTCGGCTTCTGAAAAAAACACTAGATTTGCATCTCACCCCCCTCTTTCTTGCCGCAGAGTTGACTCTCGGAAGGAAGTTTAGGGAGACAGCTAGCTGGTCGAGTGGTGTAGTGGTCTGGAGCGCTTGCGCTCACTCAGTCTTTTGGTGGTTCAATTCCTTTATGCAACAAAGATTTTTGCTATTTTTTCTATGGATGGTAAAAACGATATTTTTAATTTGAAAATTATTCTTTAACCGAAACAATAATCCAATAAACTTCAACTATGAAAACAACTATGGAAACTGTGAACATTACTTGCTTTGGGGTGAGAAGGGGTGAAGGCTTCTGGGACATGAAACCACACTTATAAACGCCATAGGAAATGAAACCAGCAAACACGAAGGACTAGTGCATTTGGGATACAAAGCGAAGGAGATTATAACGTTGGGCAATTTTGTAATCATTTTGTAATGTAATTTTGTAATCAGTTGTTTTCCTAATTCAAGTTTATTGGGTTATTGTTTCGATTAAAGAATAATTTTCAAATTAAAAATATCGTTTTTACCATCCATAGAAAAAATAGCAAAAATCTTTGTTGCATAAAGGAATTGAACCACCAAAAGACTGAGTGAGCGCAAGCGCTCCAGACCACTACACCACTCGACCAGCTAGCTGTCTCCCTAAACTTCCTTCCGAGAGTCTATTCTGCGGCAAGAAAAAGGGGGGGGGGTGAGATGCAAATCTAGTACTTTTTTCAGAAGCCGAAAAATGGGCTTAAAACGCGAATGTGATTCTTTTGACCTACCTTTTCGGAAACCTTATTCCATGAAGATTCGCGTTAAGAAATCAAAATTAAAGAAAAATGGGGTATGGTTAAGTGGTTCCCTGGTTAGTAAACTTCTCCACCTTTGAGAAAAACACACTCCAAAATTTGAGCGGAGTCAGAGTATTGCGCAGCAAAAGAGGGGAATTTGTATAGTTCCACGGCGGCACAATGAAAGTAACTAAGAGGCTCTTGCCGGAGAAAAAAAATAACGCAAACTAAGTGATGATGAGCAGTAAAACATCTAGGTTCTCCCAGCGCGAAAGATGGCTACGGTATATCGCTCGCCATGCGAACGCTTCTGACTAGACCAATCATCAAGTTTTACGATTCGCGAAACATCTATAATATTGCAGTTCGGGAGGCGGCGGTGAATTGATGCCGTTACTCATCGCTCTGGCAATCGCCATAGGAGTGTGCATAGCGATTTCCTTATTTGGATGTATCTATATTTATATAGATTACCGCAAGGTAAACGTGTATTTAAAGCAACACCCAAGCTAATTTGAAACTCTCCGCTCTGGCCACATTCTCTCGCTTTCTTTGCCTGCGATAGAGTATTGCCAATGCGGACAGATTCAAATTAGCTTGGGGTGTGGCTTTAAAACAATAAATATTAAACGAATGGATTCTAGGGCTAGATGATGATCGAGGAATGGAGGGTATTGAACATTGAATACAAGTGTAATAATGACACTTGGTATGCTTTTTTTTTTAAATTTCTTCGCTCTGAACATCGATTCTGCACGCGCTAGTAAATCCACACATCGAACTAATTTAATAATAATAATAAAATAGTAATAATATTTTAAATAATATAATAATAACAATAATAATATTTTTTTAAATAATAATATAATAATAATATAATTTGAAACTCTCCGCTCTGGCAATGTTTTTCTTTGCCTTTTCTTTGTCTTCGTGAGAGTGTTACCATTGCGGAGAGGAAAATAAGCTCGGGGAGTGTCTTCAAAGATCTCGTGAGCAAACTGTGAAGGCAGAAATATAACAAAGTTATTTTACATAGTTTGAGCACTTGTGGTGTGCCTAAACAAATTAGAATGCGATATTTAATAGAAAGTTTTTTTTCAGGTTCCTCGCTCCTGTCTTTGTTGTCGTTTTGATAACCCAATGTCCGAAACATAGTACGAATCAGGGCTGTGCATTTTCCGTTTTCCGATTTTCCGATTTTCCGAATTTTCCGAGAAAAATCGGGATATTTTTCCGTCGGAATATTTTCCGAATTTTTAAAAAATTTCCGAACCTTTAAAATTTTCCGAATTTTAAAGAAAAATAGAAGAAAGTCGATTTTTCTATGATTATGGTGCTTGGGAAATATTCCACTCGTGATATTTAATATACAAGTATACGGTAAGTTGCATCAATTGCTCTTCCTTGCTACGAACATTCCCATCCTTGGTTATGACTTATAATTATTTGTTGTTGTATTATGTTCTTGATCTTGTTCTTTGTTGATGTTGTGATTTTCATGAGTTGACTAAAAGAATAATTTTGTTAAACACGAAAATTTATATATTTTTAGGCAAATTTCGATTTTTCCGAAATTTTCCGTATTTTCCGAATTTTCCGAAAAATAATATCGGAAAATTTCCGTTTTCCGAAATTTTCCGAAAACAATTTTCCGCACAGCCCTGGTACGAATACAACGAATTTTTAAAAAAAATCAAACCCAATTCATGTCCTATTATCATACCCTCTTTCAACATCAATCCCTGTCGAGAGCTTTCTGTGATTTATTTAATACTGCTCTACACACATGTTTTGTTTCATAAATATATATAAATTGTTCCGATATTATTGTTTAGTTTTGAGTGCTATTTGTGATTCGATTGGTCGTATTTTCTCTGGTTATTTTTTTCCGTTCCTATCCGGATTTATATATTAAATCATTAACTAATTTTGAAATAATTAATAAAATCTATTTTTTATTCATATTTGTATTTATTTCTATTTTTTATGCTTGGTGACAATTCAATTTTTATCGACGAGATTTGTTTTCGATGCCCATAATCTTATTCGTTTGCGGCTTCTTCATAAGCGAGTTAGAACTGAAGAGCCGAAGTTGGAGCATGCGGTGGTGCACGTAAGCCTTTTCAACAGGCTCCAGGCGGTATAGCGCTGCAACACGCTCCACCACGCCTGGGGCTTTTCTCGAAGAATAAAAAGTTGAACATTATGTTTATAGTAGCGATCGCGTACCTGTTTGGGAGGCTAAAATATGCCATACTAACCAAATTTTTGGTTGTGCCTGAATTGTTTTTTCCAAAATTATCAAAATTATCACATTTTCGCGACTTAAAATCCTAAAATTATCACACTATCACATTTTCGCGAGTTACAATCCTAATCAGATTTTCATTTTTCAAAAAGCGCGTATTTGCTTGCGATAACAATCATGATTCGTTCATGAATCTAACTATCGATAAACTGATGTAGTGACTTGTCACTACTTTCAAACATCAAACTTCGTATCCTAATTTGCATATTATAATAGATGCACCCAACAACAGACTTACTGACACCAGACACTGTTGAATTAGCATATTCATATGCTAATTGAGTTGGCGCGTATAAATAGCCATCACAGCATCATAACTTCAGTTCAGTTCATTCTTTTCGAATTGTCAACTCCGGCTATCAGCCGTCTTCTTTCCCAGGCATCAGGCCTTTCATTCATTCATTAGTTCAGTTCATTCTTTTCGAATTGTCAACTCCGGCTATCAGCCGTCTTCTTTCCCAGGCATCAGGCCTTTCATTCATTGATTAGTTCAGTTCACTTTCTTTCGAATTGTCAACTCCGGCTATCAGCCGTCTTCTTTCTCAGGCACCAAGCCTTTCATTCATTCATTCATTCATTGGTTGTGTATCACCAACCAATTCAATTCTTATCTGCCGTATCACGGCTTCAATCTCACTGCCGTATCACGGCCTCAAATCTCTTCTGTCGTCATCACGACTTCATCCCATCGGCATTCAAGCTCTCTTCGTACAACATCTACAGGCATTCTCGCCTCCTTCTCGTCGTCAACAACCATCCTTCGCCTACACTTAGTTCCCGTATTAATTGTAACTATTCCTAATAAATATTATTGATTTATATCCATCTCATCTCTTTGTCTCCACACTATCATTGTACCAAAATAAAGGGCAAGGGTAGTTTCTCCTCCGTGTTAACCATTTTCAACAACGCTTCCGTCGGAAGTCGTTATATGGTGCATTGGTCAAATTATTCAAGACCCGCGTGGCAGCAATCATTCAATTCAATATCAAATTAATTATTCAGTTCAATTCTATTCAAATTCATTCCATATTCAATTCCTTCTATCAATTCAATTCACTCTACATATTTCATCATGAGTGAACAAGACCAAACCAATCAATCACGGGTAAGCATCGTGAAGTCAATTCATGAACTAACTCAGAGTATTCCTCGTTTAGTAGTTCGAATGAACGAGATTGAGACTGACGAAGAGTTCAAACCTCTTTATACAGAAGCTAATCTAGCAATTTCCAAACTCAATCAACTACTCAATGAGTTTAATTCTGTGTCAAACATCACATATTCACCATCAAAACAGATGGAACAAGATGTGAACAGTCTTGTCAAATTATCAATTGATCAATTTCAAGACTCTATCAGAATGGGTCACGAATCAATATTGTTCGCTAAACAACTAAAATGCTCTCATCTCAATATTGACCCTGATGAAACCGTACCGTTCAGTAATAGTCAATCTTCCCTCCCTCTATTTTCTTCAATGAATATTCGTCTATTCGATGGATCAGACGAATCACAATATCAATCGTCCACCACTCTATTCAATATTACTCATGAAAAGGAGCCTGATTCAAATAATCCCTCTTTCAATTCAAATCCAAGTCAATCTCTTCCCATGAATGATGAACCAAAGTATATTATCACGAATTGTGAGCAACTTCAGTCATGTGACCTCGGAACTATCATTAGTGATTCATCTCTATCTGTGAACAACACTGATCAGTCCATCAATTCTAATATTGATACAATCACAGATCATCAAACTCATGATAATCATCAATCGTTCCGTCAAGAGGCAGAAAATCGTGTTGCATTAGTTCCAGTAGCCAATGTTGATTCCATGACAGAATCTCAATCTCGTCTACGAGACGATACAAAATCGAGAAGCACATACCACGGGAGGAGAGGGTATTATAGAATTACAAAAGTTTTTCATACACTACGCAAATGCCGAACTTATTAAACCTCTCGACCGTTGAGAAAAACGCACTCCAAAATTTTCGCCAAATTTTCGGGTGGATTTCCGTGCGTTTTTTTAATGCATATATCTTTATTTTTGTTGAAAGCCCGAAAAAAAATGACGAGAAAATAAAATAAAATTCAATAAAACAAGCGAAAATGAATGTCGGGGCGGGGTCAGACTATTGCGCGGCAATGAGCGGAATTTGTATTGTTCGGACAGTTTTAATTCTATAATATCTATCCTCATCGCTCTCTTCGTTTCGCACTCTCTCTCGCGTTTTTTTTCTTTTCTTTTCGTGACTGGCCATCAAAAGTAGCATAATTGTACAGTGTACTGTATTGTACAGTACAATCTTTCTCAAAAACGAATAGAATGATATATATGTAAAACCCATTGAACACTGTTAAATATTAATTTTATTTATTAATGAAGTTTAATTAATCCGTGAAAAAGTGAATATTGGCATTTTATCGATTGACTTTATTCTATCAAAAATCATGAGGTTATGAATTCAGGAACGCTGGCAAACCGTTTGATCCAAATGTGACGTCACGAGCGTAGGTGGCGTTTATCGAAAAAATTCATCCCCGACGCTTGTGACGTCACGTTTGTCAGCGATATACCAGCGTTCATGGATATGACCTCAGAATAGTATAGAATTACAAAAGTTTTTCATGCACCAAGCAAATGCCGAAAAACTTACAAGGGAACCACTTAACCATACCCCATTTTTCTTTAATTTTGATTTCTTGACACGAATCTTCATGGAATAAGGATTCCGAAAAGGTAGGTCAAAAGAATCACATTCGCGTTTTAAGCCCATTTTTCGGCTTCTGAAAAAAACACTAGATTTGCATCTCACCCCCCTCTTTCTTGCCGCAGAGTTGACTCTCGGAAGGAAGTTTAGGGAGACAGCTAGCTGGTCGAGTGGTGTAGTGGTCTGGAGCGCTTGCGCTCACTCAGTCTTTTGGTGGTTCAATTCCTTTATGCAACAAAGATTTTTGCTATTTTTTCTATGGATGGTAAAAACGATATTTTTAATTTGAAAATTATTCTTTAACCGAAACAATAATCCAATAAACTTCAACTATGAAAACAACTATGGAAACTGTGAACATTACTTGCTTTGGGGTGAGAAGGGGTGAAGGCTTCTGGGACATGAAACCACACTTATAAACGCCATAGGAAATGAAACCAGCAAACACGAAGGACTAGTGCATTTGGGATACAAAGCGAAGGAGATTATAACGTTGGGCAATTTTGTAATCATTTTGTAATGTAATTTTGTAATCAGTTGTTTTCCTAATTCAAGTTTATTGGGTTATTGTTTCGATTAAAGAATAATTTTCAAATTAAAAATATCGTTTTTACCATCCATAGAAAAAATAGCAAAAATCTTTGTTGCATAAAGGAATTGAACCACCAAAAGACTGAGTGAGCGCAAGCGCTCCAGACCACTACACCACTCGACCAGCTAGCTGTCTCCCTAAACTTCCTTCCGAGAGTCTATTCTGCGGCAAGAAAAAGGGGGGGGGGGTGAGATGCAAATCTAGTACTTTTTTCAGAAGCCGAAAAATGGGCTTAAAACGCGAATGTGATTCTTTTGACCTACCTTTTCGGAAACCTTATTCCATGAAGATTCGCGTTAAGAAATCAAAATTAAAGAAAAATGGGGTATGGTTAAGTGGTTCCCTGGTTAGTAAACTTCTCCACCTTTGAGAAAAACACACTCCAAAATTTGAGCGGAGTCAGAGTATTGCGCAGCAAAAGAGGGGAATTTGTATAGTTCCACGGCGGCACAATGAAAGTAACTAAGAGGCTCTTGCCGGAGAAAAAAAAATAACGCAAACTAAGTGATGATGAGCAGTAAAACATCTAGGTTCTCCCAGCGCGAAAGATGGCTACGGTATATCGCTCGCCATGCGAACGCTTCTGACTAGACCAATCATCAAGTTTTACGATTCGCGAAACATCTATAATATTGCAGTTCGGGAGGCGGCGGTGAATTGATGCCGTTACTCATCGCTCTGGCAATCGCCATAGGAGTGTGCATAGCGATTTCCTTATTTGGATGTATCTATATTTATATAGATTACCGCAAGGTAAACGTGTATTTAAAGCAACACCCAAGCTAATTTGAAACTCTCCGCTCTGGCCACATTCTCTCGCTTTCTTTGCCTGCGATAGAGTATTGCCAATGCGGACAGATTCAAATTAGCTTGGGGTGTGGCTTTAAAACAATAAATATTAAACGAATGGATTCTAGGGCTAGATGATGATCGAGGAATGGAGGGTATTGAACATTGAATACAAGTGTAATAATGACACTTGGTATGCTTTTTTTTTAAAATTTCTTCGCTCTGAACATCGATTCTGCACGCGCTAGTAAATCCACACATCGAACTAATTTAATAATAATAATAAAATAGTAATAATATTTTAAATAATATAATCTCCGCATTTTTAGGGGGGCCAATAATTTGGTCGAGTGTGAAAAGTTGAGCCATTATTTTGGTGGTTGAGCCAATAATTTGGTTCGAAGTGGGGCTGTTATTTAAGTCACAAAGTTGAGCTAAACTTTTGGCTTAAATAATGGCCCAACTACGGTAAGTCGAGCCGTTTCATCGAGAGCCGTAAAATAGTTCGGCGATGTTTGCTAATACCTTTCTTGTTTGTTCACGTCGGCATGCCCGCCATGGAAGTTTTTCAACTAACAAGGAGTCTCTTTCAGCTTAAGGTGGCGAAAAGTGACGATTTATAGCTCATTTGAAAGCCCTTTCTCTGTAGAATAAGAATGCATGTTTAAAAAATCAGAAACGGTTCTATACATGGATTTTAAAAAATCCAAAGTTTGAGCAATTTCTGCCTTGAAATTCATGTGTAATGGCAGTTGAATTCCCGTACAATGATGGGCTACTTCTACGCGCTCACCCATCGAGCTAGTGGTGGCGCAGAGGTAAAAATGTCGCTTATATTTTTTGTGCTGCGGGTTCGATCCCCACCGATGCGACATGTTTTGCACGATTTTTACACTTGTCTTTTTATGATGTTTTTTTTAAAAAAATTTCCAATATGCTTACTGATATCCATGCATACAATCTATCTGAAAGTTTGTCAGTGTTGATTGAAAGATTCAACGTATTTCAGAAATCTCGATGAAACAAAGAATAACACTCAAAGATTTGAATAACAAACGAGTAAGTCAATCAATAATTCCCTGTCCAATCAATTGCTTAGCTATACATTCTTCAGAATCTTTCAAGTTTTTTTCATTTTTCCTCCTTTGTTTCTTATTCTTTATGCTATTTCCTATACATACCCCCTGCCACACTCCCATGTGCCCTAGGATGTCGCTGATCCGCTGCAGCCATTGCGAGGACTTCTTTTGTTTCATGTGCATGGTAGCTGAATACCATGATTGTTAGATTTGTTCTAATTGTTTGTATTTCACTTTGTAATAAATGAATTCTGTTATTTAATAATGAACGGATGAGACATGACAATAGGATAGTAAGACATGATAGGAATAAGATATTTTTTGAAACTGTACAAAAAGACAAGTGTAACAATCGTGCAAAACATGTCGCATCGGTGGGGATCGAACCCGCAGCGCAAAAATTGTAAGAGGCATCTTTACCACTGCGCCACCACTAGCTCGGTGGGAGATCGCGGAGAAGTAGCCCATCATTGTACGGGAATTCAACTGCCATTACACAAGAATTTCAAGGCAGAAATTGCTCAAACTTTGGATTTTTTAAAATCTATGTACAGAACCGTTTCGGATTTTTTAAACATACATTCTTATTCTACAGAGAAAGGGCTTTCAAATGAGCTATAAATCGTCACTTTTCGCCACCTTAAGCTGAAAGAGACTCCTTGTAAATAATGTTGTTCTCGTTGCATACTAGTTTGTATTCTACTTTTTAAAGTATTTTGCTAGTTGAGTAGGCTATAGTTGTGTTCGCTCTTTCATTAACTGTGCTCATTAATTGTTGTTTTTCACTAATTTAGTTTGTTACAGGGAACAACAAGGGAATCTCTGCTCTCTCAAGGTGGACCCGTTCAATTCGACTCTGCTAGAACAGTAAGCATCTTACTACTTATGAAATGTTAAGGGTATTTAATTGTAAGTAGTTAGTATTCATGCCAATTTAGTCGAAAGCGTTTGAGACCGTTAATTTTTTCATGTTTCAGCGTCTTGTCGCTTCGTCCTCAAGCCGTCACCGGCGCAAAGTGGCTGGGTTAGTTGATTTTTGATTGATTTTGAAAGATCTGACATGTTATTGATTTCTGTATCGTTACATTTGCCTTAAGTGCCACGGTGTGACACACCGACCGGCGGAATGGTTAGAGACGCAGAGTGGGCAGAGAATTTTAAGGGGGTACCGTGTTCTGGCGACCAAAAACGCAGTTTGTGATCGCTAAGGCATTTCTGTGTGAGAATTCACTGATTTCAAAAATTACCAAACTTTCGCAATCAATTTTCTCGGGATTTTCTTTGTTTTCTTTGATTTTATTTTGTTTACGTAGATATATGAATCGTGTATTACCTAAGTTTGAAGTAATTTTGTCACCGATGATCTTTTAAATACGCGAAACGTCTCTAACCGATAAACTAGATGACGAACTCTTCATAATTTATAGCATAACCAAAGGACAACATTCTCAGACTATAAACACTGTGAAAATAGCTTACTTTAATAGGTAATAATGACTATAACAAATAAAAAAACATTATTAGTTTTTCAAGCTGATAAAACAAGCCATAGGTGGGCACGCTGGTGGAAAGGCTGTGCGCAAACCGGGGTTTTGTAAGGCAAGGCTATGCGCATGGCCATTTCATAGTAGATTTGACTGGAAATTTTCCAAATTTTGCGAGGAAAAGCGTTGCGCAAGGCCCGCAACGTAAGGCAAGGCTGTGCGCAAAAATAATTCGTTTTCACTCGCCCACCTATGAAACAAGCTGTATTTATCCTGAAAGTTGATTACAAAGATTAAAACATTTTAAAAAATAATTTAAAAATTAGAAAAATAAAACTGTTCATATAAATTTAAATTTAAAATTCCCTCCTTGGAGGTAGTTACACAGAATCACGCAAAATTCCTGACTTTTGTAGAAAAAATACCCTGAAACAGGGACCAACCCTGAATTTTGTAAGAGAATCTTGCAAATCAGGGTGCATCAGGGGCTAGAGCGCCAGACGGCACGAGAGAGGCGAGAGTGCAGACACGCCAGACATTCGGTCATTTCTAATTTTTCCGGCGGTCGCTTTCTCTTGTTCTGTCACACCGTGAGTGCCTACACCGTAACCTCCTCTGCCGCGTCTCCGTCGTTACGGCGTAAGGCAAATGTAACGATTCGTTAACTATCGTTGTTTATCGATTAACTTTGTTCATTGTCCTTTGTTCAGGTGTACGTCTTCTACTACCAGTTCGCCGTCCATCACACTAGCAGTCAACATAAGTGCCCCTCCCCGTGTAGCTGTACAGGCTATAGCCATAAAGTCGTAGGAAGCTTTATTTCATTTTTTGAAACTTGATTTAGGAAAGATATCAAGTTGATATTTGAGTCAATGTGTGCACCTCATCAAGAAATACAACCATGATGTATTGGTATTATTAGATTAGTTCACTGCTGCATAATGATGACGCTTGCAGTTTTCGAACACGTATATTCTTTAGTGAAAAGCCCTGTTCTTCTGAAGCGACGTCAGGCATTGGTCGAAAAGTATGTAATAAAGTACCAAGCCTAACCGCATTTTGCGCCAAAATTTCCCAAAAATCGAAAATCCTGACCACATTTTGATAACCGATAACCGATAACCTAGCTATTCGACCTATGACGTCAGGACTGCCCAGGCGGGATATGTGAGCTGACTCGTGTCTTTTTTCGCCACTTGCGCGCAACTTAGCGGCCACTTGCGCGCCACTTGTTGCACGGTGCGTCGCATGTGCTCACAAGTGGCGCGCAAGTTGCGCCTATGTGACGCGCAACAGGAGGTATCGTGGCGCGCCACTTGCGATACTGGCTACCCCCCACCCCCCTCCGCCCCCTTCATCCTTTACTATTCTTTCTGTAGGAAACAAAATGTTGTATTTGAGCTATTTATTGCACAAATCGACATAAAATATACAATAACACAGGCATAGAACCAATACAACAAAAAGATTGAGCGTTAGGGATGAGGAAGAGGAAAGAAAGTAAAAGATACAAATACAATGTCAATGAAGACGATAAGAAGACAAAATCAAGTAGTTTCATAATTACAGAAACTAATGGGAATGGAACACTGTTGGGATTGGGTAGTCCGCTAGGATGAAAAGGGCAATCAATCAATAAATATGTTGGGATGAGAGTAAGGCATGTATTCAAACAATAGTTAGATGAGGATGCAGGAGCGATTTGAGCAGGGGCTTGGCTTGGTTGGGCACGGAGAACCATCAATCCAGAGCAGAGCGGATGAGGAACGATCCAAACATCTGTAATCACAGTATATTGATCGATCGCTTTGCCAATTGAATAAATAAAGGAGTAGCTAGTATACTCTAGATCATTGAAATGACAAATCTAAACCATACAAACACTACTCACATCTACCGTAGCCAAAGTATTCCAATCAATCCGCCCATATCTACCATATCCACTGTGAATCAAATCATTCAACTCATAATTAACTACTAAATGTGACTAATCATTCTGTCATATCTACTGTTTCCATTATCACGCTCATATCTACCGTATCAAAAGTCATCCACTCACCATGCCATCCTATCAATATGTGCATCGACTACTTCCATCACTCCGAATAGAATGCCGTCACGACTCGACGACATCAGTGGATATGTGAACCTTGACCACGACTGAAATAATGAAATATATAGTTATGCATTTGAAACGTGTAGAAATCGATACTCTCAACAATATAGTGTAACAAAATCAATGACATCGGTTGTGCTCCCGTAGAAAAATATTTATCTAATGTGACAAATCGTACACGAAAAAAAACAAGAAGGCTACCTTTCTTCCAATTTCGAAAACAATCAATAAATCTCTCCCAAACCGAAATTGCACAAGCGATGTAACTCTATCACTATCATCTTTTGGTTCATTACTAATGTTTTAACTGATTGATAAACAAATAAGAGAAATAAGAAATAAATCATAATGCACCTCAGTGCGAAATATCTGAGATTGATGAGTGTATCGAAGAATTAGGGCCTCGAGAATTCTTGTTGAATTGTGAATGAATCTGAAATTTGAAGCTGATTCTTCAGTAGTTTGATAGCGAACACAAATAGATAGAGATGGTTATAAAAAGGCCCATACTTATACGTATCCAAGTACGAGTGAATAACTAACTGGCACAACATAAGTTCCAATAACTAGAAGTCTGAACAGCGGGTACCTTGTCCAACTGCGAATGCTGTGTAGCCCTCCTTCAGGGGGTGTTCACCGATGTTGAGGACCTACAGAATTGTAAATCAATAACTCTCGATGAATATCGGTGCTTGTAATACAAAACTTCTTAACGACGTCTCACGACAACCAGACGGACGGCCAAGTTGTCGCTGCTAAATTACCCTCAACCGGATAACTAATCGACCTTGTTGCGGCCGCATTTTGGCCGTCCGTCGGATACGAACATTTTGGGCGACAGATACAGTTGTCGGATCGATTTAGCATTGCGTTGTTACAGTTTACAACAGTTTAGTACGTGCCTACACCTTCATGCAACATCATAGCATGCTACAATTATGTACGTAATGCATTGTTACATTTGGCTTACGTGCCTACGCCGTAACATCCGCCGTAACGACGGAGACGCAGCGGAGGAGGTTACGGCGTAGACACGTAAGGCAAATGTAACGATTCATAAGACTGCCGGCACGTAAAAGAAATGTAACACCGCAAATGGTATGAAAGCAATGAAAATAGGCGTAATAAATAAGTTTTAAAAGATGTAATCTCATAAATTCATACCGGAAAATTTCGATCTCCTCCTCTTCATACTCGCCGGAGGACGATTCATTGCACGAGGCCGTGACACTGGCGACTAGTTAAGCACATAGTATTATTGCAGCAACAGTGAACAGATACGTGAAACGAAAAAGTGAGAAAAATAACGAAAATGCGAGGAAAATATTCAATTTGCCGAAGGTGCGCGATTTACACGGTAAAGCATGCGGCAAAAAGTTTCACTTCGGGCGCGCAAGTGTTGCAAATGTTGCGCGCAAGTGGTGATGTGATAACTTGCGGAGCAAGGTACCGTAAGTTGCCCGCAAGTGGTGCACATGTTGCGCGCAAGTTGCGATTTTGTTAACTTGCGGCGCAAGGTACCGTAAGTTGCGCGCAAGTTGCGAGAAAAAACCCGAGGATAATAGAACTTCGCCATACGAGAAGACGAGCTGAGTTTCGAGAAAATCGAAATGCGGCTAGTCAATTTGAAAATTCGCGAGGGGTAGTGCATAAACATTGGTGAACTAATCTATCAACCTTCGATACAAAGACCTGTGTAGTGTAGTGGATAAGGCGTCCGCGTTAGCTTTTGACTGTCACTGGTTCGATCCCTCTTGCAGGACTTTTCTTTTGCGGTTATTGTTGAAGTCAATATCAAACGTTCATGCTTCTTTGTCTGGGTAGATCGCCATCGATCGACTTTGTTCGCTCGTTGATCCTTTCTCGAGCGCTTTGTATGTCGTTAAAAAGCATTTATGCATCTTATTCAACATGTCGCATGACCATCACTCTTTCAATAAGATGTGTGTTCTCTTTTCTGGCTTTCCTAATCACAGCAACACGTTTTTAAAAACAATAATAAAAGAAAAGTGCTGCTAGAGGGATCGAACCTGTGACAATCAAAAGTTAACGCGGACACCTTATTCACTACACCTCACAGGTCGTTGCTTCGAAGGTTGATAGATGAGTTCACACTACCCCTCGCGAATTTTCAAAATCACTAGCCGAATTTCATATCAACTCAGCTCGTCTAGGCACTCCTAAAAAGAGATTCGTAATCACCATCGAAAAAATATTGTAGTTATGATATTGCCTTGTCAAATGGCCAGGTAAAGTCCACAAGGTTCCCTTGTGAGACCACTATATTGTAAGGGTCAAAATGAGAGTGATATTTATCGCCAGTGGCCGTATGCATGAACCGTTTTCCAGGAAGATGTGACGTCGTTAGCGTAAGCGGAGGATTTTTGGAAAACGCCTTCGCCTACGCTAATGACGCCACCATTTTCCTGGAAAATGGTTCTTGCATACGGCCACAGGATATAGCTCTTCATTTACCATCAGCGCATGAAATAATTTTTTTGACTGGGACCCTACCGTTCAGAATGCATTCTAAAATAATGGTTCATACGCAGGCAGCTTCACAATTTATAAAATGCTTTCCTGATTTTGTTTTAGTTCTGATTCTTTTCAGACCCGCAGCAAGCATTCAAATTCAAATTCATTTATCATATCAGACAGACTTAGGTCAAACATTCTGCCTACTCAATTTCAGCAAATAACCTTATTGTTAGACGTATGCTTTCTCTCACGCAGCTCTCGCGCCCCTGCGCCCTTGTGATGAAATCTTATTTTTAAAGCTCCGATATATTTTAGAGGGGTTCTTGGTTAAATTGTTTTGGCTAAATCGGGTAGGTCCGGGGCCAAAGCCGATGGTTTCGCCCACGTGTGCCCACTCAGGGCGCGCTGAAAACGAGCACACCTCAGCAGAACGTTTGATGCGGCTCTGAATGGAATCAGAACTAAACCAATTCAAGCGAAATCATTATTTGATATATTGTGAAGCTCCCTGCGTTGGAAGCATAGTTTTCGAAGACCTAAACGATTGGGCCTCAAAAGTCTTTAAAAAATTTTCGGGCTCAAATTTGCAGCCCGCTGCAGCTTGAAATCGGAGTCCGATCTTCGATTTTTTCATGGGCAGCCTTTGATGAGGTCTCCGTTATCATGATGTTTCAGAAGAACAGGACTTTTTTCACTAAAGAACTATACGCATTCGAAAAGTGTACTTCGTTTGCGTCACTGCTATGCAACAGTAAACTAATTTAATTACACCAACCCATCATGGTTGTATTCCTTGATGAGTTGCACGCTTTGACTCAAAAGATCAGCTTGATTACTTTCCTCGAGCAAATGTTACAAAAAAATTTTTTTTTAAAGCGTCCCATGACTTTATGAGTACTCCGGTATTTTTTTGTCCGTGGGCAGCACAATGGTGCGGAACTAGGGCACCCCACGGGATTTGGCCTCAGGACGGCGTATTCCATGTTCTGGAATGAACGGCCTACCCCACGGAATTTGAAGTCCGCCCCCAAATCTCTTGGGTTTCTCCCTAGTCCCACACCATGGTGCTGCCCTGGCCCTCCCCACGGAAAAAAATACAGGAGTATACTGTTTATTGTCACCGAACATATTTTGTTGTTATTCAATAGACGAATGTACATTGTTTTCATATGAGTCCGCTTGCGAGAGAACCGAGCATAGGGAGTGGGGTCTGGCCCAGTTAAGAATCAAATTTTAGGGGTCGAGTTTTCAAGGTTGTTGATGACGATGGACATGTTCATTTTGAATCTAGAATCTATAGATGGGCGCGTGAAAACTTTTTTTTGCGCTCGCAACATTGAGAAATTTCCATTCGAATCTGCAAAAAAATCCCGCATTTCCGGGAGGGGGGGGATCGTTTTGCCAACGATCGTTTGCGCAACGGATCATAAATCGGTTGAGATTTGGCGTATGGCAACCAAAGTTGTACCATTGTATCAGTGGGAGTGTACGGTATTGGGCTACCGTAACCGTCAGGAATCGCGAACTGATTTTTTTCATTCGACCCATGACCCCGGGTTCATGGCCGAAGTCGAAAAATCCATGATCTCCCGAGGCCAAATACTAGTTGCCATATCAATATATATCAATAGTGAGCCAACTTTTATTTTTTTGGATACCGTTACCCGAACTACCGTAATCTAGCTACCGTACCCTGTTATATTATAGCGAATCCCTGTTTGATTACGGTAGTACCGGTTACGGTATCCTGAAAGATAAAAGTTGGTTCACTATTGATATAATGGCAACTAGAATTTTTCGACTTCGGCCAATTTCAACCATGAACCCGGCGTCATGGGTCGAGTGAAAAAAATCAGTGACGGTTACGGTAGCCCAAGACCGTACACTCCCACTGATAGCAATGGTAAAACTTTGGTTGCCATAAGCCAAATCCCAACCGCTTTATGATCCGTTTTTCAAACGATTGTTGGCAAAACGATCGCCCCCCCCCCGCATTTCCATGCACACAGCCTTTCCGGACCGATCTATGCAGGTCGCGTAATACACTTACCTTTGAGCGAACACCGTTTTTGAAAATGTTTCTTGAAAAAATGAATTAGACAGGTTTGCCATCAAGTTCTGCCAAGGGGAACATAGTCGCCTAATTTAGCATTGATAGATTCAAAGAAATTGAAATTGTGATTTCGACGCGACGGCGTCTGGTATCAACATACAAAATGACTATCCATCGTCATCAGCATAGTTTTAAAACACAGACCACTAAGTATCAGAAAATTAGCTCTTTTCGATTCTCTCGTAAGCGCGATTGTATTGTTATACATAAGATAAGAAGTTATAATATTGTTAGAAGTTATATATTGTTAATGATACAAAATCCATTAAATGTTTATCGTTCGTTGCATGTGCATTTTCATGTTGTAATTTATATGTAAATATTGTTTGTTCTGAGGATAAAGAAGTTAATTGATGTATAAATCATTTAAATACGTAATAAACATAAATGGAACTGGAATAAGAGTAACCAAATAAAGGGCTAAACTTTTAGTGGTCGAGCCAAATTACTGGCCAAATTATTGACCCCACTTGAAAAGTTGAGCCATTAATTGGGACTAAAGTTTAGCGAAAAGTTTAGTGGGGCCATTATTATGACCAAATTATTGGCCCCACTTGAAAAGTTGAGCCATTAATTGGGACTAAAGTTTAGCGAAAAGTTTAGTGGGGCCATTATTTTGACCAAATTAATGGCTCATCTTTTCAAGTGGGGCTTGTCTGGTAGCCAAATTCGAGAGTCAACTTTTGACAAATTAATGGCCCCACTTTGACCAAATTATTGGCCCCCCTAAATATGCGGAGATAATAACAATAATAATATTTTTTTAAATAATAATATAATAATAATATAATTTGAAACTCTCCGCTCTGGCAATGTTTTTCTTTGCCTTTTCTTTGTCTTCGTGAGAGTGTTACCATTGCGGAGAGGAAAATAAGCTCGGGGAGTGTCTTCAAAGATCTCGTGAGCAAACTGTGAAGGCAGAAATATAACAAAGTTATTTTACATAGTTTGAGCACTTGTGGTGTGCCTAAACAAATTAGAATGCGATATTTAATAGAAAGTTTTTTTTTCAGGTTCCTCGCTCCTGTCTTTGTTGTCGTTTTGATAACCCAATGTCCGAAACATAGTACGAATCAGGGCTGTGCATTTTCCGTTTTCCGATTTTCCGATTTTCCGAATTTTCCGAGAAAAATCGGGATATTTTTCCGTCGGAATATTTTCCGAATTTTTAAAAATTTTCCGAACCTTTAAAATTTTCCGAATTTTAAAGAAAAATAGAAGAAAGTCGATTTTTCTATGATTATGGTGCTTGGGAAATATTCCACTCGTGATATTTAATATACAAGTATACGGTAAGTTGCATCAATTGCTCTTCCTTGCTACGAACATTCCCATCCTTGGTTATGACTTATAATTATTTGTTGTTGTATTATGTTCTTGATCTTGTTCTTTGTTGATGTTGTGATTTTCATGAGTTGACTAAAAGAATAATTTTGTTAAACACGAAAATTTATATATTTTTAGGCAAATTTCGATTTTTCCGAAATTTTCCGTATTTTCCGAATTTTCCGAAAAATAATATCGGAAAATTTCCGTTTTCCGAAATTTTCCGAAAACAATTTTCCGCACAGCCCTGGTACGAATACAACGAATTTTTAAAAAAAATCAAACCCAATTCATGTCCTATTATCATACCCTCTTTCAACATCAATCCCTGTCGAGAGCTTTCTGTGATTTATTTAATACTGCTCTACACACATGTTTTGTTTCATAAATATATATAAATTGTTCCGATATTATTGTTTAGTTTTGAGTGCTATTTGTGATTCGATTGGTCGTATTTTCTCTGGTTATTTTTTTCCGTTCCTATCCGGATTTATATATTAAATCATTAACTAATTTTGAAATAATTAATAAAATCTATTTTTTATTCATATTTGTATTTATTTCTATTTTTTATGCTTGGTGACAATTCAATTTTTATCGACGAGATTTGTTTTCGATGCCCATAATCTTATTCGTTTGCGGCTTCTTCATAAGCGAGTTAGAACTGAAGAGCCGAAGTTGGAGCATGCGGTGGTGCACGTAAGCCTTTTCAACAGGCTCCAGGCGGTATAGCGCTGCAACACGCTCCACCACGCCTGGGGCTTTTCTCGAAGAATAAAAAGTTGAACATTATGTTTATAGTAGCGATCGCGTACCTGTTTGGGAGGCTAAAATATGCCATACTAACCAAATTTTTGGTTGTGCCTGAATTGTTTTTTCCAAAATTATCAAAATTATCACATTTTCGCGACTTAAAATCCTAAAATTATCACACTATCACATTTTCGCGAGTTACAATCCTAATCAGATTTTCATTTTTCAAAAAGCGCGTATTTGCTTGCGATAACAATCATGATTCGTTCATGAATCTAACTATCGATAAACTGATGTAGTGACTTGTCACTACTTTCAAACATCAAACTTCGTATCCTAATTTGCATATTATAATAGATGCACCCAACAACAGACTTACTGACACCAGACACTGTTGAATTAGCATATTCATATGCTAATTGAGTTGGCGCGTATAAATAGCCATCACAGCATCATAACTTCAGTTCAGTTCATTCTTTTCGAATTGTCAACTCCGGCTATCAGCCGTCTTCTTTCCCAGGCATCAGGCCTTTCATTCATTCATTAGTTCAGTTCATTCTTTTCGAATTGTCAACTCCGGCTATCAGCCGTCTTCTTTCCCAGGCATCAGGCCTTTCATTCATTGATTAGTTCATTGTCAGTTCACTTTCTTTCGAATTGTCAACTCCGGCTATCAGCCGTCTTCTTTCTCAGGCACCAAGCCTTTCATTCATTCATTCATTCATTGGTTGTGTATCACCAACCAATTCAATTCTTATCTGCCGTATCACGGCTTCAATCTCACTGCCGTATCACGGCCTCAAATCTCTTCTGTCGTCATCACGACTTCATCCCATCGGCATTCAAGCTCTCTTCGTACAACATCTACAGGCATTCTCGCCTCCTTCTCGTCGTCAACAACCATCCTTCGCCTACACTTAGTTCCCGTATTAATTGTAACTATTCCTAATAAATATTATTGATTTATATCCATCTCATCTCTTTGTCTCCACACTATCATTGTACCAAAATAAAGGGCAAGGGTAGTTTCTCCTCCGTGTTAACCATTTTCAACAACGCTTCCGTCGGAAGTCGTTATATGGTGCATTGGTCAAATTATTCAAGACCCGCGTGGCAGCAATCATTCAATTCAATATCAAATTAATTATTCAGTTCAATTCTATTCAAATTCATTCCATATTCAATTCCTTCTATCAATTCAATTCACTCTACATATTTCATCATGAGTGAACAAGACCAAACCAATCAATCACGGGTAAGCATCGTGAAGTCAATTCATGAACTAACTCAGAGTATTCCTCGTTTAGTAGTTCGAATGAACGAGATTGAGACTGACGAAGAGTTCAAACCTCTTTATACAGAAGCTAATCTAGCAATTTCCAAACTCAATCAACTACTCAATGAGTTCAATTCTGTGTCAAACATCACATATTCACCATCAAAACAGATGGAACAAGATGTGAACAGTCTTGTCAAATTATCAATTGATCAATTTCAAGACTCTATCAGAATGGGTCACGAATCAATATTGTTCGCTAAACAACTAAAATGCTCTCATCTCAATATTGACCCTGATGAAACCGTACCGTTCAGTAATAGTCAATCTTCCCTCCCTCTATTTTCTTCAATGAATATTCGTCTATTCGATGGATCAGACGAATCACAATATCAATCGTCCACCACTCTATTCAATATTACTCATGAAAAGGAGCCTGATTCAAATAATCCCTCTTTCAATTCAAATCCAAGTCAATCTCTTCCCATGAATGATGAACCAAAGTATATTATCACGAATTGTGAGCAACTTCAGTCATGTGACCTCGGAACTATCATTAGTGATTCATCTCTATCTGTGAACAACACTGATCAGTCCATCAATTCTAATATTGATACAATCACAGATCATCAAACTCATGATAATCATCAATCGTTCCGTCAAGAGGCAGAAAATCGTGTTGCATTAGTTCCAGTAGCCAATGTTGATTCCATGACAGAATCTCAATCTCGTCTACGAGACGATACAATCATAGAGAATCATTTCATGTACACCATTCAGAATACTGGTCAAGAGAACATCTGTCACATTGACCAATCTCCAACTATCAATCCTGTTATTGATATATCAGAGACTCCATCAAATCATCGCCTTATCAAGAAAGGTATGATAAGATTTGATAAGAAGAGATCAGCTACTGTCAAACTAGATAAGGCTACATATCCTCGTGAATTCAAAGATCAAACTCTAGCTCGATTACTAGAAACTCATAATAATCTCTATCATTCTGTTCTTCATATCAATGAACTCTCAAAGTCACACCAATCATTATTATATCAACATGCCCTCTCCGCTTCTGTTTCGTTCAGGCGGGAGGAAAGTCATTCTTCCTTTAATGTAAACAATTAATTTTTCATTAATCTATTCATTCAATCATTATTATCAATTCTAATTCATAATTTTGTTCATTCTCGAGTCAATATCAAATGTGATATTGCTAGTTTCAATCATTTCAACATCACCCATCGTTCATCATATCTCTCAATCATTTCGCCTTGGGCCTAGTTACCAATATTTCCCCAAGCCCCCATTTCTTCTTTCTACGCCCGGAGTGTAGTGACTTGTCACTACTTTCAAACATCAAACTTCGTATCCTAATTTGCATATTATAATAGATGCACCCAACAACAGACTTACTGACACCAGACACTGTTGAATTAGCATATTCATATGCTAATTGAGTTGGCGCGTATAAATAGCCATCACAGCATCATAACTTCAGTTCAGTTCATTCTTTTCGAATTGTCAACTCCGGCTATCAGCCGTCTTCTTTCCCAGGCATCAGGCCTTTCATTCATTCATTAGTTCAGTTCATTCTTTTCGAATTGTCAACTCCGGCTATCAGCCGTCTTCTTTCCCAGGCATCAGGCCTTTCATTCATTGATTAGTTCAGTTCACTTTCTTTCGAATTGTCAACTCCGGCTATCAGCCGTCTTCTTTCTCAGGCACCAAGCCTTTCATTCATTCATTCATTCATTGGTTGTGTATCACCAACCAATTCAATTCTTATCTGCCGTATCACGGCTTCAATCTCACTGCCGTATCACGGCCTCAAATCTCTTCTGTCGTCATCACGACTTCATCCCATCGGCATTCAAGCTCTCTTCGTACAACATCTACAGGCATTCTCGCCTCCTTCTCGTCGTCAACAACCATCCTTCGCCTACACTTAGTTCCCGTATTAATTGTAACTATTCCTAATAAATATTATTGATTTATATCCATCTCATCTCTTTGTCTCCACACTATCATTGTACCAAAATAAAGGGCAAGGGTAGTTTCTCCTCCGTGTTAACCATTTTCAACAACGCTTCCGTCGGAAGTCGTTATATGGTGCATTGGTCAAATTATTCAAGACCCGCGTGGCAGCAATCATTCAATTCAATATCAAATTAATTATTCAGTTCAATTCTATTCAAATTCATTCCATATTCAATTCCTTCTATCAATTCAATTCACTCTACATATTTCATCATGAGTGAACAAGACCAAACCAATCAATCACGGGTAAGCATCGTGAAGTCAATTCATGAACTAACTCAGAGTATTCCTCGTTTAGTAGTTCGAATGAACGAGATTGAGACTGACGAAGAGTTCAAACCTCTTTATACAGAAGCTAATCTAGCAATTTCCAAACTCAATCAACTACTCAATGAGTTCAATTCTGTGTCAAACATCACATATTCACCATCAAAACAGATGGAACAAGATGTGAACAGTCTTGTCAAATTATCAATTGATCAATTTCAAGACTCTATCAGAATGGGTCACGAATCAATATTGTTCGCTAAACAACTAAAATGCTCTCATCTCAATATTGACCCTGATGAAACCGTACCGTTCAGTAATAGTCAATCTTCCCTCCCTCTATTTTCTTCAATGAATATTCGTCTATTCGATGGATCAGACGAATCACAATATCAATCGTCCACCACTCTATTCAATATTACTCATGAAAAGGAGCCTGATTCAAATAATCCCTCTTTCAATTCAAATCCAAGTCAATCTCTTCCCATGAATGATGAACCAAAGTATATTATCACGAATTGTGAGCAACTTCAGTCATGTGACCTCGGAACTATCATTAGTGATTCATCTCTATCTGTGAACAACACTGATCAGTCCATCAATTCTAATATTGATACAATCACAGATCATCAAACTCATGATAATCATCAATCGTTCCGTCAAGAGGCAGAAAATCGTGTTGCATTAGTTCCAGTAGCCAATGTTGATTCCATGACAGAATCTCAATCTCGTCTACGAGACGATACAATCATAGAGAATCATTTCATGTACACCATTCAGAATACTGGTCAAGAGAACATCTGTCACATTGACCAATCTCCAACTATCAATCCTGTTATTGATATATCAGAGACTCCATCAAATCATCGCCTTATCAAGAAAGGTATGATAAGATTTGATAAGAAGAGATCAGCTACTGTCAAACTAGATAAGGCTACATATCCTCGTGAATTCAAAGATCAAACTCTAGCTCGATTACTAGAAACTCATAATAATCTCTATCATTCTGTTCTTCATATCAATGAACTCTCAAAGTCACACAAATCATTATTATATCAACATGCCCTCTCCGCTTCTGTTTCGTTCAGGCGGGAGGAAAGTCATTCTTCCTTTAATGTAAACAATTAATTTTTCATTAATCTATTCATTCAATCATTATTATCAATTCTAATTCATAATTTTGTTCATTCTCGAGTCAATATCAAATGTGATATTGCTAGTTTCAATCATTTCAACATCACCCATCGTTCATCATATCTCTCAATCATTTCGCCTTGGGCCTAGTTACCAATATTTCCCCAAGCCCCCATTTCTTCTTTCTACGCCCGGAGTGTAGTGACTTGTCACTACTTTCAAACATCAAACTTCGTATCCTAATTTGCATATTATAATAGATGCACCCAACAACAGACTTACTGACACCAGACACTGTTGAATTAGCATATTCATATGCTAATTGAGTTGGCGCGTATAAATAGCCATCACAGCATCATAACTTCAGTTCAGTTCATTCTTTTCGAATTGTCAACTCCGGCTATCAGCCGTCTTCTTTCCCAGGCATCAGGCCTTTCATTCATTCATTAGTTCAGTTCATTCTTTTCGAATTGTCAACTCCGGCTATCAGCCGTCTTCTTTCCCAGGCATCAGGCCTTTCATTCATTGATTAGTTCAGTTCACTTTCTTTCGAATTGTCAACTCCGGCTATCAGCCGTCTTCTTTCTCAGGCACCAAGCCTTTCATTCATTCATTCATTCATTGGTTGTGTATCACCAACCAATTCAATTCTTATCTGCCGTATCACGGCTTCAATCTCACTGCCGTATCACGGCCTCAAATCTCTTCTGTCGTCATCACGACTTCATCCCATCGGCATTCAAGCTCTCTTCGTACAACATCTACAGGCATTCTCGCCTCCTTCTCGTCGTCAACAACCATCCTTCGCCTACACTTAGTTCCCGTATTAATTGTAACTATTCCTAATAAATATTATTGATTTATATCCATCTCATCTCTTTGTCTCCACACTATCATTGTACCAAAATAAAGGGCAAGGGTAGTTTCTCCTCCGTGTTAACCATTTTCAACAGCGCTTCCGTCGGAAGTCGTTATAACTGAAGTAGAATAAAAAAATAAGTGCTCGGCATGATCACATCATCATCATCATCATCATCATCATCATGGCAGTAGCTGATTCCAAGAAGATGATCGAAGAACTATTTAAGATAGAAATACCCCTTGTATGGGACCTCAGCACGCCCCGACTATCAGTCGTTTAGTGGCAACCATTCCCTTCCCTATGGTTCTGTGCTTGATAAAGGTCGTTAAAATGTCAAAAAAAATGTCAATGTTCGGCATGTAGATTTACTTTTGCTGGCTTTCTGTCTTCACACTTAGTGTATGAATATATTTGCGTGAGTCCACTCATAGAAGAATCGGGAGTTCAAATTATAATGTTCCTCGCGAATTTCTCGAAATTTTTGAATTTATCAACAAATGAACATCAAATCTTTCTCAAACAGCACGAACATATACAACAGAAGTGATAGCGTAGTCCTCATCACGGTACATCCAGAGAACCATGGAGTTGCCTTCTGATGTGAATGTGTCCGCGTCGTGTTCGGTGCTGGGTTTAGAGCAGAATCTACAATGGATTTATCCTCAGTGAAAGGGACCGAAAACTTTGTCAAATGCCTCTTCAACGGTCTACACTCTCTCGTTGTTAGAGAACAGAGATATAGTTTGCGCAATGAAGAGGCCATTGAGAGAGGTTACGCTCCCTTGAAGAAGGGCCAAGCGTAATTTATTGTAATTCTATTTTTTTAAATAAAATAAAGATAAAAGATGTTCTACTTGAATCCGGAAGTCCGAGTGTCGTTGAAAGGAAGGACCTCAAGTCCGTTATGCGTGCACTGTTCGAATTGGTATCTGAAATACACTAGGTAAGATTTTTTTTTTGATTTTTTTTCAAAAACTAAATTTTTAATAGTTGGTTATGTTGATACATCTTTCGGATATAATTTAATTCAATTTAATTTAATTAATTCACGACTTACGGTTTGAAATTGCCGACCATGGCCTGTACGCGCTTTCCAGCAGGGGCCTACAATCGTACATATTCGTTATTTAGTTATAGTATTTAATATTCAATTAGTCAATTATAAACTTGTTTTACATGCCACTGATAAGCTTATATCGTGCAGGGATTTTAATAATAATAATAATAATTTTGAAAAATGTACCTGAAGAATAACAATCTTCTCTTCAAATCCGTTGAATGGACCGTTCAAATCAATCTGGACAACCGATGCTTGGGTTTCTATATTGACTATCCTTGCATTGTCGGGCTTCAATTGTCAATAAGTTAAAAATTTCCAAGGTCAATGTAATATAATTCAATATAACATGTTCAATACAATATGGCTGACTAGATCAGAATGGCCACGTGGGATAACCCAGCTAAATACGTTTGGCGTCGTCAATCTATCTTTGGTCACTATTGATCTTTGATCTTCTAATAGTATATGATTACTCGTTTCTCGCAATATGTTCCAGTCCATCCTCGAGGACAGAAACACTTGTTACAGTCGTTGCCATCTTGAACTCCATTGTTCTGGCATTCAATTGGTTTCGGGCATTTCTCTGGAATTGTATTAGTATCTTACGTAAAGATTAAACCAAAGGTCTCCCATAAAAAAAACGAACAACCCATATACAGGCTAACATTTACACGTTCCTAAACTATGGAAAAACTATGACTTTTGCAACTTTAGTCTCTGTATACATAGTGTAGTTGTGAAAAAAGATGGGGATCATTATATGATTTTGAAATATCAACTTACCGGTGCACTTGTACATTCTATTGATTAGTACAGTATCCCAGAAAGTGGCTCTGGGTCCACTCATCGATCCCTGGTATCTCCAGTATTGCGGGCGAGCAAAGAGTACAGGGCGTCCTGGAATTACGGCGTATCTGAAAAGAGAAAGTATTGATTAATGGTTAAAGTATTGATTAATGTGGGCCAAAGTGAAAAGACTAACTCAGTGTTGTAATAGTGCTGACTAGATCCAAATTCATATGGTATTCCATAAGTAGACATTTGGAGATCCATCTTGAAGCCACTTGCCTTTCCTTCTTGAATGTTGAGCGGATCGAGAGTTAAGTAGCTCAAATATTAAAATCATGAAAGATTGTACGATAGCCAACAACTCCATCAAAAATTATTATTCAATTATTTCTGTTTTAAGGTCGCACCCCGAGCTATCTACACTCTCTGGCCAAACTCTATTTGAAATACAGAAAACAAGAGAGTGAAGCCAGAGCAAAAAAATCAAATAAGCTCGGGTGTGTCTTTAACTGATTGATAAATAAATAACAAACGGATTCTTACTCATAACGATCCTGTCTTGACTGGACGTTATCTGCCCCAAATGCACGTCCTAGCAGTGTAGTGATGCCTGATACCTTAAAAGGACAAAATTCATCTCTAAATTCTCCCCTTGCGTTCAGTTTCAGTCTTACTATCTAACGACTCTTTTGTTAGAGAGTTTGGAGTAAGCCAACCTTTCTCTATGGTAGTCCTGTTAGACAACTTATCCCAACGAGAATTTGCCGTGAGTATAAGAACATAGTGCTGCTTACCGTCATGCACGTGTTTGGCACAAGATCAAGCGTCTGAAATCCCTGTATTCCCTTTCCACGACCGATCGGAGATCCACAAGTTTTGCTTCGGGTGTTGAAGACGATACTGTAATGATAAGTTCTACTATACACTGAAGGGAAAAAACAAATCCTAGCTAAAGTACCCCAAGAGAGTGTAGATGTGAAATAGGCCTTTTTGTGGTATTTTTTCCAAGGGAATATTCTAAGGGATAAGTATATCAGGTAAATTTTTAATGAAAAGCCGAGACTTACGTATTCTTATCATCGAGAGTGCCATAACGGAACTTGATACAAGTTCGTTCCTCCCAGAACTTCATTGAATCGAGTACCGCTTGTTTGTGTTCTTCCGCTTAAACAATATTCCATTATAAATAGAGCTAGAATTAATTGGTTGCAATTCACATCAGGGTTGCAACCAAAATTGAAAAACCAAAAAAATATCACAAAAAAGGTTTAAAAAGTTGCAGCAAGTTGCACCCCAGATTCCTATACTTATGTAAGGAAACAATTAAAATATTTAAAAAATGTAAGACTTTTGTGAAGACTCACGGAACTCGGGCATCCATGCGTAAGGAATGATTGGAGCTCCAATAGGTTGCCACAGATTTGATGCATTCGTGACAGCTTAATTTTAATAATATTTATAGAATTTCACTTAAAATCTCTGAATAAAAATAGGAAAATAAGGGTAAACCTTGTCTACGATTTCTAGGATGAGCATCGAGTGTTGCCTTCAACTGATCACTTAAAATAGACAGAATGATAAAATAGTCCAGCCAACTAGGTAAAGGCAAGAACTTACTTCAGATCTAACTACCACACTAAATAAGATAAACAAACTAATGAACTTACGGATTGATAGTGCTTTCCTCGGAGAGATCACTCTGATTTTCGTCAATTTTAGTGGGAACATCGATCAAAGATTCGTTTTCAGGATGGGAAGAAACGAATGCTTCACGTAGCTTCTTGAGCTCGTCATGTGATTCTTTTCCCGAGAATTCTGCGGGAATTTCCTGCTCGATCTTAAATTATTGATTGCAAATCGGATAATTATCACACTATGGGCTTCTGTCGGCGAAACAAATTCAAGTTTAGGCTTTATGGTAGATTTGAATGATGTTACCTTCTGCATGTCAATTTCTCTCATAGCCGAAGCAACGCATCCTGCGAACAGAACTAAGAAAACCGTTCTTGAAACCATTTTCGAGCTGAAATTTCGCAAAATATGCATAAATTTTAAAAGAAAATGGCATACCTGGAGAAGATTTCTCTCCAGTTGATGTGATATGTTCTAACTGATTTGGTGATCGCTTATATACAAAAGGCTCCACTTGTTTATCCCTTTCCTAGGCCAATATGTTCCAATGGTACAGCTGAATGGGTTTGTTCAGATGCGTCAGACGGGGAAAGTGGTTCGATGATCAACTAGATCGTTGTCTAGACCACGCAATCTGCACTGTAAACCATGAAAACATGTTCTTTTGGTATGTGAGAGGGTTGCCCCGCTCCACAGATGGTGGGATTATCATAATCCGATTTCAGTTAGTCACTTGACTCTATCGATAGAGATTTGTTTCATGACATCATCTTTTTCGAGTTTTTTCGTATTAAGACTGTTCGGATAGAATGATAGAGATTAATCGCACGAATCGAGTGATATCTGATATTGATTCCCGATATGTTTAAAGCTCACTATGCGCATTGAAAGTACAACTTTCAAGGCATGTAGAGAGTGCTCATCGAATTTGCATACTTGCTCTCTCATTTTCTCATTATCCCTTACGCCAATTACCATATAATATAAACAATAGCCAACATGCTTTTCGTGGCGGGAGTCAGTCATGCCAACTCAAGGGTCTCCTTCTTTAATGTATGTTACATGCAATTCAAGTCACGATAATTAGATGCGCATCCCTAGCTAATTCGAAACTCTCCGCTCTGGTAACGCTCTCTTGTAGACAAATAAAGCGGAGAGGTTCAAATTAGTTTTGGCCTTTAAAGTTTACTTCAAGTTAAGACAGAATTGAAGTAGACTTATCATTTGAAGCCTATTTCTATCTAAAGCCATACATAACATAATATAATATAATATAATAGAGACATGAGAGACGAACGCGTATATTCGTGAAATTCGCAACCATTTTCGATCCAACAATGAGAAACGACTTACCCAATAGTGTCACTAGGCGTCGCTTTACGGAACTTGATACACGTTCGTTCCTCCCAGTACTTCATCGCATCATGCACCACTTGTTTGTGTTCTTCCGCTTAAACAATATCGCGTCTAATAAACGATAAACATTATTATTATTGCAATAATATTAGATTGCGCAAATGCTTAAAATGTATACACAGAGAAAAAGTATAAAATGACAGTACAGCTGAAAGAACAACAGCAATAAAGTGTTAAATATAACAATCAGCCGATCATGCGCCCTGTGCATAACAGCTGGGGTGGTGGTGTTTTAACACCTTTTCTCTCTGTGTGTATGTTTCTGTTTATATAATAAAGATGGTTTTGTGAAGACTTACGAAATCCAGCAAGGAATTCATAGGGAATGATCGGAGCTCCCATTGGCTGCCACAAGTCGGCCACAGTCGTTATTCCTTGCCTACGTCTAGCCGGATCTTCAGGGTCATAATCGAGTGCTACCTTCCATTGCTCACTTAAAGAGAGCGTTACCTCTCTCATTGTACACACCAGCGTCGAAGAGACCATTGAGAGAGAGAGAGGTTAGGCTCCCTTTAATATATACGTAATGATGAAACAGTATGACAGGAGCTATAGAACTAATTTAACGAAGTCAAGTATACTAAATGTGCTAGAATAACAATTGAAACTAATGAACTTACGGAGTTAGAATAATGTCACCCTCGAAGAGATCTGTCTGATTTGCATTCAGATCAATTTCATTGGGAACATAGATCAATGTTTCGTTTTCATGATGAGAAGAAGCGTATGCTTCACGTAGCATCTGGAGTTCATCCTGAGCTTCTTTTCTTGAGAATTCTTCTTCTACTTCAGCCGACATTTCCTGCTCGATCTGAAATTGCCTTGTGCTGATCCCCAATCCAATATGACTCTCCGCTCTGGTCACACTCTCTCGCAAATAAAGAAAGTGAGACATCAAAAAGCTCCTTAAAGTCACACCCCGAGTTTATTGTGCACTCCGCACTGGCAACTCTTTCTCTCGTAGACAATGAAAGCGACAGAGAATTGCCAGAAAGGGGCTTCAAATTAGCTCGGGGCGTGCTTTTGAAGCTCCAAATGAAATTACTTTGATAATATCTACGTTCCCAAAAGACGAAGCGATACATGCCGAAAGCAGAACAAATAAAACCATCGACGAGATCATAGGTTTGCTGAAATTTTAAATATATCATAATTTTATAGAGTAAAGTCATACCCGGATAAGATTTCTCTCCAGGGGTCTGTCCAATCTGTCAAAAAAAGATGCGAACAAAGTTGCGAACAAAGTTCGCAACTTTGTTCGCATCTTTTTCTCTAAATCTCTCGAAATACACGCTCTCTAATTCTCTCTAACAAAAGATGCGAACAAAGTTGCGACCAAAAGATGCGAACAAAGTTGCGAACTTTGTTGCGAGGTCGGTTAGAGCAGACGAGAAAGTGCGCATTTGAAGAGGAGCAGAATAAGTAAACGGGCATTACTTTTTCTGCACCTCTTCAAATGCACACTCTCTCGTCTGCTCTAACCGACCTCGCAACAAAGTTCGCAACTTTGTTCGCATCTTTTGGTCGCAACTTTGTTCGCATCTTTTGTTAGAGAGAATTAGAGAGCGTGTATTTCGAGAGATTTAGAGAAAAAGATGCGAACAAAGTTGCGAACTTTGTTCGCAACTTTGTTCGCATCTTTTTTGACAGATTGGACAGACCCCAGGAGATTTGATATGTTTAAAATGGTTTGGTTATCGCTTTTATACCACGAGTTTCCGCTTGTTCATCTTTTTTTCTGAAGAACACGAACTTTTAATGTGGGTGTTGTAGATGTTAGTTCAGATGCGTTAAAGGGAGCGTTACCTCACTCAATGGTCTCTTCATTACGCTCACTATTTTCTGTTCTTTAACAACGAGAGAGCATTGCGCGTCGAAGAGACCATTGAGTGAGGTTACGCTCTCTTTAAACTATCCTGGTTGAACATCCGTAGGCGGAGGTGTTTGCAATAACTCTCCCCACACCCTTGTTGTCGGCAAACGGTTTGTACTCGTTCATGGATACGGTCACGGCGGTTGGTGGGAACTCCTTACATTAAATTGGGCTTCAAGCCTCCAGAACTCACTCCCAACGTGACATTCACACTCATTTACTTTAAATTATATTTAGAAAATATATTCATGAACGCGTTGGCATTATAATAATAATAATATATTATTATAAGGGAATGAGAATAGGTGGATTTCCGTCGCTTATAAGCGATTTCGGTTTTTGGCTCGGTGGCAGTTTTCAAAGAAACGGTTTTCAGTGACAAATTCGAGAAGCTGTAATAATGAGCTTGTGAGGGATATTTGATAACCCTACATGGAAGGTTGGAATTTGGGTCGGAAGGAAGGTCACAACAACCATCGATTACGATAAATGAAGTTGTCAATTTTAAACAACAACAAGAATCCCACTGATTCTGTGGAACTACCTCATGTCATTATTGATCCGGTGATCCACCGCACAGTTGGTCTTGATAAAGTGATAAATCTAAATGTACATGTAAATATTTTTTGCAATTGACATTGAATCAAATTTTATTAGCTTTTATTTTTATGACAAACAAGTAAAAATAGCACCCAATATGACTTAGTCCTTCAAGTTTTTTACAGTTCATTAGAGCACAATGTGCCATAATTCAGACACGAATGTTTTCATTTTCATCGTAAAAAAAGATTAAAGCTGTAAAATAAAAAAATCCAGTCTAAACGAGACAAATGGGACAAAAAAATAAAAAAATAAATAAAAAAAATCCGTCCGAAGGTTCAAAATCGGCACTATTTTCAGAATCAGACACACACAATAGTTCGTTGTCCCAACGTGTGTAAACTACTTGTCCGAAGGGAATTTGTCCCTTACATGGAGCCCTTATTATATATAAAAATGTAATGTTCCTCACGAATTTCCCGAAATGTTAGACTTTATCAACGAATAAACAACAAAAAATTCTCATTTAGTACGAACATAGACGAGAGAAGTGATATCGTAGTCCTGGTCACGGTACATCCGTAGGACCATGGAGTTGGCTTCTGATATGAATGTGTCCGCTCCTTTTGCCTTTTTGGGCTTAGCGCAAAATCTACAATGGATTTAACCTCATATTTTTATATTATGTATCTTATGGATTAATCGTTTCGTTAGGTTTTAAAACATCAAGCCTAATCCCTAACATCATAACAGCCTAACAGCGTCAGCTGAACAGCGTAGAACAATTTACTATTTTTCAAATATAGCAAATAGTATAATTATTCTACTTGAATCCGGCAGTCCTTGTGTCATTGAAGGGAAGGACCTCAAGTCCGAGAGACGTACACTGTGTAAACTCGTAACTGAAATATACTAGATTAGATTTAAATCTAGTTTATCCTACTTAGTTACTTAGTAGTTAGTAGTTTCTTAGTTAGTTTCTCTTACTTAATATAATATTATTTATGTGACATCAGGAGAGCAGGAAAGGTACAAATAGAGTGAACAGGGGAGTACACATAAAATACCATGTCACAACTGTGGCAACATAAGACAATGGATCGATCATAAATTGGAGAAATTCACTTACTCCACCTTCTCATTTTGCCTATCTTTAATACGTATTTTCTAATAATTGCTCATGTAATTGCTCATGTGTACATATTTTGAATAAAAAATAATTTAATTTAATTTAATTAATTTTTGACTGACTCTTTGAAAGCGCCGACCATTGCCTCCACGCGCTTTCCTGCAGGGGCCTATAAACGTGCATATTCGTTAATTAGTTATGGTATTGATTTCTTATTTAGTAATGCTTCACTGCCACTAATAAGCTTATTATATGGAGATATTTTGAAAATGTACCTGAAGAATAACTATCTTCTCTTCAAATCCATTGAATGGACCGTTCAGATCAATCTGGACAACCGACGCGCGCTCTTCTACATTGACAATCCTTGCATTGGCGGGCTGCAAAATTAATTTAAAAATCTCCTAGACCATTATAATATACGTAATAACGTTATCATCGAATTTCGAACTTTTAACAATAACAAGGGTTTTCGGAACGGCCACGAGGAATCATTTATTAATGATTTTTTATAACCATTCTATCCCCAATGGATTTGTGCTTACTAAGGGACATCGTATAACTCCCGCGGGGCACGCCATCGAGAGGTCAAAACTCGCGGGGTACCTCGACTAAAGGTTCTACCCAGTGCACTACACCACGGCGCACGCCACGGGATTGAGACGGTGTTCACCGCGATTAAAAAATACCGGAGTTGTCCAACTCCATAACTCTTAATCTTTCATCTATATTGATTTAATATATATGTAGATCTATCATTGGGCATTATTAATCTTTGATCTTATAACAGAATATAATTACTCGTTTCTCGCAATATGTTCCACTCCATCCTATAGGGCAGAAGCATTTGTTACAATCATTGCCATCCTGAACTCCATTGTTCTGGCAGGCGATTGGTCTCGGGCATTTCTCTGGAATTAAATAACTAACTTACGCTCCTAAGAAAACATAAAATATTCACTTGTTATGAAACCAACATACCGGTGCACTTGTACATTCTATTGATTAGTACAGTATCCCAGAAAGTGGCAATAGGTCCACTCATTGATCCGTGGTATCTCTCGTATTCCGGTCGAGCATAGATGGTAGGGCGTCCTTTGCGTTTGGCGAAGCTAAAATGAGATATGCTATCAATTAAGCCAAAGCTAACAAGCTAACTCAGCGTTGCCGTAGTGCATATTTGATCCAAACTCGTATGGAATTCCATAAGTAGACATTTGGATAGGATCCTTTTTGAAGTTATGCGCCTTTCCCGTTTCAATATTGGCAGTATCGATCAGAATGTAGCTGAAACGTAAAGTCATGAACGAATCGACGATTTCATCACCATAATTACATATTGTTCAATAAATTCTATTTTAAAGGCACACCCGAAGAAAATTGGAAAATCTCCGCTTTGGCAGTGCTCTCTCGCTTTCTTTGCGTACGAGAGAGTGTTACCAGAGCGGAGAGTGAAAATAGCTCGGGGTGTGAAAAAAAAATGAATAACGAAAGGTGTCTTACTCGTCACGATCGTGTCTCGACTGAACGTGATCGGCTCCAAATGTATGCGCTAGCTCATGAGTAATGGTTGAGACCTTTAAAGAACACCGTAAAATATTCACTATCGACTTCTTTAGAGTCTTAGTGGCAATAGGTCGAATGAGAACCGAGAATAATAACCGACTGGATGATAACCATTTGCATATGAGATAAAAGCGGTAATGAATAGACAAAGTATGCAAATGGTTATCATCCAGTCGGTTATTATTCCCGGTTCTCATTCGACCTAGTCTTATAGTTAGTGGCCAGCTCTGTCTAGGCAAAAAATACCAGCATAAAACATACTTGTATTACAAGTTCAATGATATTTATAAGCAAATAGTAACTAGTACAGACAGTTCAGTTGCAGGACGAGGTTCTTTTACAAGAACACAATATAACTCACAAACATGCACCCGTCCGGGTTGAGATCAAGGAGCTGTAGTTTCCTTGTACCTCCTGTACGCCCAATCGAAGCAGCGCATTTTGTTGTATTATGGTTGAAAACGAGACTGCAAATTAATTTCACCAATATTCAGAGAAGTTTCCATACATTTCATCAAAGGGGAATATTCCCATCGTTTTCGACCTCGTTATTGGTCAATACCATCCCGCATAATTGTTATACAAGAAATAAATGATTTGATTTGATTAGATTTGATTTAGGTATTTTAATATGTATGCTAGTGTTGTTTAGTGGAATGTATTCTGCGAATATTTTCGCTCGAATAAAATTTAGCTTTTTAGTCGACCGGTCGTTTTAGTCTGGACTTAAAATGACATTTTATTCGAGACTAAAATTTAGTCTCGACTAAATTTGCATTTGTTCAACATGTGATTTATTCCATCTAACAACACTAATGTATACTTAAAGGGACCTTCAGCGGTCTACACTCTCTCGTTGTTAGAGAACAGAGAAATAGTGTGTGCAATGAAGAGGTCATTGAGTGAGGGCACTCTCCCTTTAAAGGGAAGGAAAAATACTTACATTTTCTTGTCGTCGGGACTACCATAGCGGAACTTGATACACGTTCGATCCTCCCAGAACTTCATCGAATCAAGTACCACTTGTTTGTGTTCTTCCGCTTAAACAATATTCCATTATAGATGGACTTAGGATGAATTGGCTATCAGGGCTGTGAGTGAAAAAAAAGTTTGAAAAAAAAAGAAAAACAAATCTTGTTGTTTCGCTGACCTCCAAAAATACTACAAATATCAAAAAATATTGTAAAAGGGTCATTTTTTTATGGTGAAAAGGCCTAAAAACCGAAGATCTCAATACCAAATGTACAAGATACGGAACGAAGTAAATACTTGTTTACTTGTAACGCACTTGCTTATAGCCAATAAGGTTCCTCACGAAGCAGAACCTTACTAACTTTTGCCCTCACGAAGCAGGCAGATAAACCGAATAACTCCCCTCACGAAGCAGAGAGTTAATCGGCGGCAACTGTCCTCACGAAGCAGACAGTCACCTCAGCAGAACTATTACAACCCTCACGAAGCAGGTTGCAACAATTCAAGAAGACGGAATGTTCAACGCTCACGAAGCACGCTGATACAAACCAGAAGAAAGAAGCAAGATTGAATTGAATGAATACTAGGCAGAGACGAAGACAGATCAAGACTCCCCTCACTAATCAATGAGGATGACAAATAATGATGAAATGATTACGACCAATTCAATAAACTGTGAACACGACACGAGCGTAAGTTACACAATTATATTTATCTACAATAACAATGAAACACGAACCTAATCTAGTAAACTACTGGGAGAAACGACGAACAATTAATTAACACGAAATTAAAACAAAAACAAGAGAGAACATCGGCGTCACCAGCCGGGAAGGGAGAGGAGAACAAGACTGATGACATTTCGAAAACACCGTGGGCGGAGTCATGGGCGGAGTCATTAGCGCTGCTAAGTGATAAACATAGGATGATTACAGGATGTCATTGAGTGGCTACTTGCGTACTCAAATAATAAGTGATAGTGAAATGAATATATAATGATAATTAAGCATTTGAATATGATAATTAACGATAATCAACGACGATTACGGCTCTCTATACATGCCGCTTCCCTCACAGAATGCGTCCTCGCATTCAATCTCAACGACGAGGGGGATTACGGTAACGGCTCGACCTCTTCAGCAGCAACGAAAGTTGACGAATGAGTATGCCTTGCGCATAACGAGATAATGAATGACGACGAGACGATTGTATGCCTTGCGCATAAAGAGATAATCAACGACGACGATACGATTGTAGGTGATTGAGATGAAGATGAGAGTACGGTAGTTGATAATGGGGTAGATGATGGTAATAATATGAAAAAGTAAAGTATAATATGAACAAGTATGATACAAAACAAAATGAACAATGAATGAATATGATGAATGACGACGGGCGTCCAGCTTCCTTCTTCCTTGAACGACTTCGGCTCCCCTCTCGACAAGACCGACGATAACTCCTTATCAGGTTCTTTCAGGACCACCTTCCTTCGATCCAGTTGTTCAACCTCCACACCATCTGACAAGACCAACGACAACTTCTTATCCGGTTCCCTTGGGACCACTTTCCTTCTATCCAGTTGTTCCACCTTCATATCCTGATCCAACATAATTTCACACGATACAGCTCCTGAATCCATCTTCACCGACACTCTACCTTCACAATTCTTCATCACGATCTCCTCGCTGACCTTCTTTCCATCTCCACTAACAAATCCATCCAAATTCTCCTTTACGATCTCCTCCTTACTATCATTCTTTCCATCTCCAATAATACTATCAAGTCTATTCGTAGCAGCTATATTATCAGCAACTTCCATGACCTTCTTATCCTTCTTGACCTGCTCAACAGCAACCTCCTTCACAATATTATCCTTCTCGATGTCCTCCTCTTCAACGATATCCTCCTTCACAACATCCTTCTGCTCCATAATATCCTTTTCCTCAGCATTCTTATCTTCAATAGTATCCTTCTTCCTAACAATATCCTCTTTCTCAGCAATATCCGTTTCCTCAACATCATTGTCTTCGATAATATCTTTCATCTCCAAATCATCTTGATCGACCATATACTCTTCCTTGATAACATTCTCTTCAATATCATCTTCCTTTTTAGCAATATCCTTCTTCTTAACAGCATCCTCAACCTCTTCAACAATATCCTTATCTTCTTTAATATCTTTCTTACTAATATCATCTTCTTTAAAAATATCCTTCTCATTAACAGTAACTTCTTGCTTGACAATATACTCTTCTTTAATAATAATATCCTCCTCTTTAATAATGCTCTCCTGTTCAATAATATTCTCTTGTTCAACAATATGTGCATGTACATCTTCTCCCTTAGGTGAACTCGCTCCCACTTCACTTATACGATTCCCATTTCTTCCACTAATGACCTCATCTTTGACGCTCAAATCAATATCCATAGACTCCAAGGCACTTCGCTTCGATATAATATACGGCTTCTTCATATCCGTATCAACTACTTCTTCATTACTCCTCTTATTAACTCCTGAATACACATCCAAAACTGTGGTTCCATCGGTCTTCTCCTGATCTCCCTGAGTATCAGAGCTATCCGTGGCCACTATATCCTCAACGGCTACAACTACGACCTCCTTAGCCGTATCCTGAACCGTATTTGCCTCAACACCACTATCGAAACACATCTGCGCCTGTAATCCTCCTTTTAATTCACATTGAGCATCTTGAACTTCATTATGAGATTCTTCTCCAGCATGGGTCTCCTCAATCTTAACACATACTTTATCCACACATTGTACTTCACATATACTCATATCCTTTCCACAATCAGTAGTCGTCACTTCACTACGAGTAATATTGCATGATCTTGTCGTCTCCCCTCTCAATCCTTTAAGTCGACTACTTTCTTCTCTTTTCTTGGACTCGTATTCCAGCATATGATCCTTCATTTCTTCATATGTTGCATGTTCTTCACCATAGAGTCTCCGTAGCTCACGATATTCCTCGTGATTCTCGTGCATGATGACGAATAAACTCGCTCTTCGTCTATTCAAGCATGAAGTACCTTCGTGCAGCCTCTCAGTATGAAACTCAAACTCCAAATAAACATCTCTTAATTCACGTTCATTTCCATTCACGGTGAGTTTATTCAATATCCGCAGGCTCTCATATTCCTCACGAAAACTTGTCTTGTGATCCGCCGTCCTTGAACAGTATCCAACATCCATAGGGTCCTGTCGTGTAGGCTCCCCTCGACGACGACGACTTGTTTCTGCTACTCCTCCTCCTTGCCTCTGCTTGCTCCACTTAGTATCCATCCAATTGTCCTCTGTTCGGCCCGGCTCAGCCCCCATGTACAAGATACGGAGCTAGATCCAACTCTTAGCCGAAACGCACTTGCTTATAGCCAATAAGGTTCCTCACGAAGCAGAACCTTACTAACTTTTGCCCTCACGAAGCAGGCAGATAAACCGAATAACTCCCCTCACGAAGCAGAGAGTTAATCGGCGGCAACTGTCCTCACGAAGCAGACAGTCACCTCAGCAGAACTATTACAACCCTCACGAAGCAGGTTGCAACAATTCAAGAAGACGGAATGTTCAACGCTCACGAAGCACGCTGATACAAACCAGAAGAAAGAAGCAAGATTGAATTGAATGAATACTAGGCAGAGACGAAGACAGATCAAGACTCCCCTCACTAATCAATGAGGATGACAAATAATGATGAAATGATTACGACCAATTCAATAAACTGTGAACACGACACGAGCGTAAGTTACACAATTATATTTATCTACAATAACAATGAAACACGAACCTAATCTAGTAAACTACTGGGAGAAACGACGAACAATTAATTAACACGAAGTTAAAACAAAAACAAGAGAGAACATCGGCGTCACCAGCCGGGAAGGGAGAGGAGAACAAGACTGATGACATTTCGAAAACACCGTGGGCGGAGTCATGGGCGGAGTCATTAGCGCTGCTAAGTGATAAACATAGGATGATTACAGGATGTCATTGAGTGGCTACTTGCGTACTCAAATAATAAGTGATAGTGAAATGAATATATAATGATAATTAAGCATTTGAATATGATAATTAACGATAATCAACGACGATTACGGCTCTCTATACACAAAAACGCCTTGGTTCATATAATCACGTAAGGAATCAAGTGAAATAAGAAATACTGAAGACTTACGGAATCCGGGTATGAATGCATATGGAATGATTGGCGCTCCAAGAGGTTGCCACAGATAATTTTCATCCGTGAGAGCTTAATATTAATAATATTAATAATATTTATATTTTAATATTTATAATGTTAATAGTAATATAATATAAATATAAATATTAATAATATTAATGCTTATTGACAGTTTACGTAAAATCTCTGAAGAAAAATATTAAAATGAGAGCAAACCTTGTCTGCGTCTAGCCGGATTTTCAGGATCATAATCGAGTGCTACCTTCCATTGCTCACTTAATATAGATAATGATAAAATTGTCCGACAAAATAGGTATTGTCCAGAACTTACTACAGAACTAAGCTAACTATGTACACTAAGTAAACTACACGAGATAATCTAACTAATGAACTTACGGAGTGAGAATAATATCACCCTCGAAGAGATCACTCTGATTGGCATTGATGTCCATTTCAGTGGGAACATAGATCAAGGTTTCGTTTTGAGGATGAGAAGAATCGTATTCTTCACGGAGCTTCTTCAGTTCATCCTGTGCTTCTTTTCCTGAGAATTCTTCTTCCACTTCTGCAGAAATTTCATGCTCGATCTGAAATTGTTGTTTGGACATCGATTAACTATCATTCCATGCCTTTTTCCTCGCCGAGTTAGAGTGTGAAATCGCTAACAGAAAGGTTTAAAGTTTTTTTCTTTGTGGAAGAATGTAATGATCTTACTTTCCGAATGTCGATTTCTTTCATAGCCGAAACGAAGCATGCCGAAAGTAGAACTAAGAAAACCGTCGAGGAGACCATTTTCTTGCTGAAAATATACATAATTTAGTAAAAATTCTAAAAGAAAAAAGACTTACCCGGATAAGATTTCTCTCCAGCCGATGTGACATGTCCAAATTGGCTTGGTGTTCGCTTATATACAAGGGATTTTCATTTGTCTAGCACTTTCATAGACCAAAATGCTCAATTTTGAGACTATAATTGTTTGTTCAGATGCGCTTAACGACGGAAGTTCATTGAGAAAAGTGATTCGATGATCGACTTTTCTAGCCCACGATGTCTGTAAATCATGAAAACAAAACCATTTCAACATGTCACTGCCAAAACATCAATGGTCAAAAAAATAAAGCGATAACGCTGCAACCGACGAAAAACTCAAAAATGATCTGAAATAATCCTTGTCCGCGGTCTTCTTCTTCACAGCGGCATTTTCTCCGAAACCGAATGGCCCAGGCCCGTTGACCTGCATTACTTCAGCGAGCGGGATGTAGGCAAGAAAGACGGCTAATTGACGGCACATGATCAATACTTATGAGCTGCTAATAAGAGACTAAATCTTGACAATCTTGCAATGTCTCCCACATCGACACCTCCATCCCAACACAAAACAAAACAGCTCGCATCATCTTTAACAGCTTCGAGCAGGCGTGTGTTCTCCATCAAATCCGATATTATTCTTATCATCTTCTGACTACTTCGTGATCAACCAGGATACGACGCTTAACTCCCTCAGTCATGGGTTCCTTCTTATGACGGACCCGTCCAGTTTTGTGTTGGAGAGCTCACGAATAAACGCGGTATGAAACTGCCTGCCTGATTATTTCTTATCATTTTTTTCTTATCAACTATGACGACATAAAAACCGATGGCTATATAGGAGGCGATAGTATCTGGTGCAACACATTATCAGTTTGACCTCCTACAATTGGTGTATCGGTGTAATCGTGTTGTCTATTCGCGATAGTGATAGATAGCAAAAGTATTCTACTATTGTTTATTTTTTTCTTGCTCTCAAAGTCCAGCAAAATACGAGGATAAATTTATGTTTCATATTCGTTACTAAATTTCTATTTTTTCAAGGATGATGTTGCAATCAGTGTTGAATCAAAAGATTACCAAATTTAATATTTTCTAGTTCTAATATCTATCTGCCCACTATTTCGTATTGTCAAATGTCATTGTCATAAGAAATGACATATTTTTCAAAACATTTGTTATGCCAAAGATTTTCAGCAATGCCTCCCGCAGCCACCGCCTCCGCTAAGGTCACCGATAACGGAAATCATGCCCGCCCAAAAACACCCCCAGTAAGTTGCGTAAAAGAATCGTCATTAATATCAAATTGAACGGTATAATGCATTGTATTTCGTTGGAAGACTTTCTACAAGAATTCACTACATGATTTTTGACATGATCTTAATTCTTTATTTCCAAATGAGAGAGAGCTTATGTGTAAATGGTATATTTTAATGGAGGTCAGTCGCGTTATCTGCGAAACAGTTAGAGGCATCATTAAATATACAGAGTAACAACAACAATCACGCCGCTACCAACGTCACGTTCGAGCATCACGCCGTAGTGAGAGATCAACGAGCCGATATTCTGGGCAAACATGAGGGATTCAGGTACTGTAATTACCGTAGCGGGTTATTGATGATGTAATTACTACTGTAAAGATTACGGTATCAATTCGGCACATTCAGAGGTTGCACTATTTGGTTCACTGGATTGAGCGGAGCCGGAAAGACGACAGTATCGTTTGCAGTTGAGAACAAGCTAACACAGGTATGGCATAACAGGTGTCAACTTTCGTCTTGCTTCAGGCATAATAGTGTACACTGCAATGGAAGAATTTGAAACTCTCCGCTATGACAATGTCCTCTCGCTTTCTTTGTCTTCGAGAAAACGTTGCCAGAGCGGAGATTCAAATTAGCTCCGTGTGTGCCTTCAATAAACCATATTCTATCAACGTTCAGATTGCATTGCATAAATTACATAATACAAACTAATTTAAAGCTCGGTGTTCCCTGCTATGGCCTGGACGGAGATAACGTGCGCCATGGACTGTGCAAGAACCTCGGATTCTCCAAGGAAGACCGAACGGAGAACATTCGAAGAGTTGCTGAGGCAAGTGTGCTGTAAAATATTGAATCCCAGACAATCATTCTCAGGACAGAAAAACAGTTAACTTCGTTTAGTACAATTTCGCCAAAAGTATTTAGTCATCATTTTTCTATGGCTGCTAACATATTTTATTTAAAAAATAGAAAACGAATTCAATTCACTTCCTGAACTTCTTTCATGTCTGAATCAAACACAATAACTGTATGCATATGATTACAGGTAGCCAAGCTATTCGCGGATTCTGGCTTCGTAACCCTCGCTTCCTTCATCTCTCCATTCAGGGCTGACCGAGATGAGGCCAGACGCATCCATGAAGCAGTAAGTACATCAAGCTCATATCAAGCTGAAAGACTATTACAATATCAAATGCGAACCTTGCAATAAGCGGATATGATTTCTTGTTGTACTTATATGGACCACCTTGTCAGGACCTATTCATTGATATTTTCCAGGACGGTCTCCCCTTCTTCGAGGTTCACGTCAACACTCCACTAGAAGTTTGCGAGAGCCGCGACCCCAAGAGTGAGTGGCTAAAACATATTTAAATTGGGAAAATTCTGGAAAAAATAGAAAGCTACCATGATTTCTTCAAGTAACCATTTGCAGAATTGTACATGAAGGCGCGTGCCGGACAGGTGGCAGGAATGACAGGCGTGGGCTCAGGCTACGAGCCTCCCCTATCTGCCGATCTTATCGTCCATGGTGGATCCGCTTCGAAGGACGAGTGCGTTCGTGTGGTCCTCGAATTTCTTGCTAAGGAGGGAATTCTGCCTCAGAAGGTTAACTGACATGTCGATGATACTCTTAATTAATGACAGCATCTTCTCATGAATTAGTTGGATGGGCAGCCATGCTTTTAACATTACCATATGGGAGTTAGCTTTTCTGATAACTCCGATGACTAGATCACGCGGAAAAGCAGGTCCGAAAACGAGACTAAGCCCTACGGACAGAATTGGCCTTGAATTATCACTGGCTATCAGTGAACTTTGTGTGCCCTGCATTATGCGATTTATCATCTTTTTATATCCAGGCTCTGGATAAGCTGAACGCCCCGGTTGTCCGAGAGCTATTCGTCCCCGCTGATCAGAAAGAGACGTTGAGAAAGGAGATCAACGGACTTGATGACGATATCGAACTGGATGATGTTTCCCTTGAGTGGCTCCAGGTATGCACCAATCATTTCAATCATTCATTTAGGCCAATTTATGAAGAGTAGGCTCTGTTGGCCACTAATGACATCTCGGCGCACCATTTAGACAAAATTAAAGGGACTGAAACCAGTCAACGGTCTCTTCAACGCTTTACGCTCTCTCTTTGTTAGAGAACAAAGAAATAGTGTGAGTAATGAAGAGGCCATTGAGAGAGGTTACTCTTCCTTTAATGATCAGTAAATGAAGAATATGTGAGCTAATTGTTAGACTGACGATTTGAGGTGCTCGCAGAGGGCTGGGGCACGCCTCTCAGTGGCTTCATGCGCGAACGTCAGTACCTCCAGTCACTACATTTCGGACAGATCCTCGACTTGAAGAGAAAGTAATTATTTATATTATACTTCTTTGTTTATTTCGCATTTACAGCATCGAAAAAGTATATTGAATGAAACTTGTTGGTGTAATAGTTGCAAGCGACTGGTAAACGTTGAATCCATTTGTTTCGGGGTGAGGGTTAATTTGATTTACAAACTAACGGAAATAAACCTGTGAAGTATGATTTTTCATTTGAAGATGTCTTTTCCCTGGAGAGGTCGACCCTGATGAGGGCGCAGAGGAGGATTCGTTCCCCATGGACTCGACCATCAACCAGTCCATTCCCATAGTGCTCACTATCGATGCCGAGAAGAAGAAGACGCTCACTAAAGGTGACTAAAAGGCTACTAGGATACTAGTTGGAAGGATACTAGTGAGAAACTATTATGCTTGTACTTACACAGAACATTTACTAAATTTTTTTTTGTTTCTTTCGTTTTCATTTTTTAATAATTATAGAAATATCTGCGAAAAATTCCGATTGAAAATAAGAAATTGAAATTCTGATGTTTTGTTCTACATAAGTGGTCAATTTCTTAGAACAAAACATCTTGTAAGAGAATTTTATCAGTATCGCTCGATGCAATTACAATTATAACATGAGATGAAATTACAGATGGTCGTGTACCTACCTCCATCGCCTTGTCTTACAAGGGCAAGAGACTGGCCGTGCTACGAAGAGGAGAGATCTTCGAGCACAGAAGGTGAGACCTATCCGTCAACTTTCACAAAAACTCTATGTGTAAGAATTGGCCTTGAATTATCACTGGCATAGCAACGATCACCCGTAGGACTTCGTGTGTTTTGAATAACTGGGTGTACCTTTACCTTTTACCTATCGTTTTATAGTCTTTATAGTTCTATAGTTCACTCTTAAAAATTTGCAACACAACCCATTTTTAGTCTTTCTCTTTGACTCTTCCCTATATTTGTGTATGTGTTCCAGAAAGGAGCGCGCAGCACGCCAGTTCGGATCGGTCGACGAGCGTCATCCTGGAGTTGCGCAGATTCTCAACTCCGGCGAATTCTGCGTCGGTGGAGACATCGAGGTACCTATTCACCAAAAAGCTCTTTATCTATAAGGAAATGATTTCCTAGCAAAGTTTCTTGTTGAGGAATTTTTGACTTATAGAGAAAATAACATCGGAATTCTTGACTTATAGATAAAAACACATGAAACCTACGAAGGAAGAATTCAATAAGGGGTCATTGCTAGCTATTTTTTTCCTCTGAGCAGTGCAATCGATATCTTATTCCCATATTTGAATACATTGTTCAGGTAATCGAGCGTATCACCTTCAATGACGGTCTCGATTCGCTCCGTTTTACTCCTCTTGAACTTCGTCAGAAGCTAGCCGAGATGAACGCCGATGCCGTCTTCGTCTTCCAGGTATGCATCAGTCATATTTGAACCAGCGTGATCACGGTGGATAATCTAAATTGTTAGCCACTACATTTCATACTGTTGCACTACAATGATCGCTCACCGTCTTTGATAATTTTCTGATTATTGATTGATCTATTCATAAATTTATTTTTACAGCTACGTAACCCAATCCACAATGGGCACGCGCTCTTGATGAAGGAGACTAGAGAGATGCTGCTGCAGACCTACGATAACCCCGTGCTGCTGCTTCATCCTCTGGGAGGATGGACAAAGGTAACAAAGAAAGCGAGAGAGTATGATCAGAGCCGAAAGCTTGGGTGTCACTTTAATAAATAATGATCAGATGTTAAGTGTTGCCCTTTCTATTTACAACGTTCTATTGGGTATCTACAAAGTTCTCCACAGTCCGATATCTTTCACGTTCATTCACGAACTATGTTAACCCCAAGCTTTTTACTCACCGCATTGGTAATACACTCTCGCAAGCAAAGAAAGCGAGAGAGTATGATCAGAGCCGAAAGCTTGGGTGTCACTTTAATGCATAATGATCAGATGTAAAGTGTTAATTTGAAGGATGATGATGTACCCCTCGACGTTCGTATGCGTCAACACGAAGAAGTCATAGAGGCTGGCCTTCTGGATGCTGATTCAACTGTGAGGATTATATTCTTTTTTTTCTTAGAACATAACACACATAAACCTTGCATTGATCTGTTGAAGAGCTCATCGAATTGAATAGCACGAAATCTATAATAGATAGTTTCTACTATTGACAATGATCTCCTTAGGTCCTCTCGATCTTCCCATCTCCCATGTTGTACGGTGGACCCACTGAGGTGCAGTGGCATGCACGAGCAAGATTGGCCGCTGGAGTTCACACCTACATCGTTGGAAGGTAATAATAATTATTATTACATATAATGAATTTATGTGACCTCGGAGAGTAATTCAAGATTTAAAGTTAAATTTTTGAAAAAAAAATGAATACTCTTTTCTTAATTTGAGCGAACAATTGAACTACTGCAATGAATTGGGAACCGTTTATCCTAATCAAAATGTTCATTTGTAGAGACCCCGCAGGCATCGCTGATCCCTCCAGTCCTAGTGGAGACGCCCTCTATGAAGTCACCCACGGAGCTAAGGTATGCTACATAAAGGGACATCCAGAGCTACTTTGAAATCTGACAGCGTTCTCTGGTTCTCTTTATTTCCGAGAGTTCGTTATCAGAGATTAAAATTAATTCTGGTGTGCTTTTAAGAAGAATACTTTCTTTCGAAAAATTAACAATACTATATATGATGTCTTTTTTTAGGTTCTCTCAATGGCGCCCGGTCTGTCGCACCTGAACATCGTTCCCTTCAGAGTTGCTGCCTACGATAAGAAGGTATGACTGAACCACACTCTAAAAAAGTGTTATCCACCGACCAAAAGACTTTTGAAGTGATATATTTAACATTTTTGTTCGAAATAAACACTTCACAGGTCTTATCCTCCATGGATAACACCTTTTTCTCTGTGTGCACATTGAAACTGATAATGAACACACGATTTTCCTTGCAGGCCCAGCGCATGCAGATCTTCGACCCAAAGCGTGCTGCGGACTTTGAATTCATCTCTGGAACCAAGATGAGAGGGTTGGCGAGAGACGGAAAGACTCCTCCCGACGGTTTCATGGCGCCAAAGGCCTGGGATATTCTCTCCGGCTACTACAAAGAAAAGGCCGCTGCTGCGCAGTAAATTTGGCACTAGTCTGTTTTTGGCCCCGTTGAAAATTTGCATTGAACTCGCTATCACTCACCACTCGCCATTACTAAATTAGACTGTCATCCCTGTCCATTTCACTTGTCTAAATGACAAACGGAGAATCGGGCAACAAAAACAGAAAAAAAACGTAAATAAATCCCGAGTAGACTTTATGTTCCTAATTGTGTATATTCGATTGATACATTCGATTCCATGTATATAATGCTTGCCTGAAATTATATTTTTCTACAATTTTCTCTAGTACTATTACATTATCACTGGCGTAGCAGTGATCTCCCACAGGGCATCGTGTGCCTTAAATGACGTGATATACCTTTACCTTTGTTACCTTGTATTACATCGATAAAACATTTCCTTCAATATCAGTGATTCTAATTGTAAGGACATTCCAGATATCAGAACATCGATTACTCACAGATATTTGATCTCTTTCGTCATCATTTGATCTTTGAACTCTATGACTATAAATTGGATGTGCACATGCAATATAACATACTCAGCAGCAATGCATTCACCGAAAAATTGCTTAAAATAGCATTTTAGTTGAATTATCTATTACAAAGATCCTCCAGACGATCTTCGATCCATTTCCCTGAACGATTGGGCATCTGACCAAACATACTCTCATCGACTCTCATACTCTCATTGGGAAGATTTTGGTCTATGAAAGAGAAAAATGATGGCTCGTTAAAAATAGAGGAGAACCGAAATCGGCGACTTTCCACCCGTTAAAAAAGTACCCGGAAAGTCGAAAATGGAAACATGAAATTTGAATTCGCGCGCGTAAAGAGCTAAAGGAATTCAAATTCCGACTTTCAATCATCGATTTTTAGCAGTTTAAATGGGAATTCAACTTAGTACTCACTAAAAAATGCAATCCACGGAAATTCGGTTTTTCTTTATTTTTTAACGAGGCATGATTGGAAACCGCTTGTATAAATGCAATCACAAAACTAATTGGGACATATTGAATCGAATTGAGAGAAATCTTATTCGGGTATGCTTTAGTCTGAAAAATATGTGGATATATTTACAATTCAAGCTAAATAATGCTGTCATCAACGATTACTTTCTCTGTCGGTAAGAGAAGCTGAGCGCATGGGATGTTCCTTTATTAGTCCAGCACCCGGTAAGTTCTGTAATAGACCTTGACCCCTCATGCCCGTCTGCTGATTGTGAGATAAAAAATTACCGCAGCAAAAATAGAAGGTACTTGTTACTTATTGAATACTTGTTGTATACTTGTTGAATTTGCCTTTCTCATTCGACGTTTTCGAAATTATAATGTGACCAAATTGGTTTAGATATTATTATTATTATTTATCAACGTGCTTACGCACGAAACGAGACAAATAAAGGTGATGGAAGAAAATAATTTCAACATATATCGCTACTGAATGAGATGAAGTTGGATATGGGCTGTGGGTAGATAATATGCATGGTTTTTGGAAGGTTATCGCTTATATACTAACATTCTCCTCTTGTTCATCTTTCAGTAGAGCAAGAGCTTTTAATGGTGGAGTTGTAGCTGTTTGTTCAGACGCATCACACGACGCGAACATGGTGAAAGGATTGGGAGAAAGACTAGGTCACATTTATAGTGTATTATTCCCTCCATTACATTATTTGACTTATATTTGATGTTCTTTGGCATAACCTACTTCGCCTCTCTATCAGTGCACAAACAACTTGATTATACTGCTTTTTCTCCTGCTGGGATAGCCAGCTTAATCATAAACGTGTTAATCCACGAAGTTCTCGGTCATCTCCGACCATTATGGGTTTTTGGCGTTCTTTCCACTGTCTTCTTGGAGTGGATTGTTGTATGATATTGATCTTGAGTCGGGGAGAGAAGAATAAACGAACGAAACAAATTAAAAAAATGTTCAATGCACATAAAGATTGATGAGGTTGATGATTGGGATCACTTTAATAAATACAACTTTTCTTAATATCAGATCTCTCTGTGCTATTACACTGTAGTGAACAATGCGAGGAGTTTTATCTCAAACATTTTATCACTATCTTTACATCTAAAGATAAGTTCGGACCAAACCTAGAGCGTGACCGAAAAAATAAAAGCAAGGAAATGATTATTATTATTATTATTATTATTATTATTATTATTATTATTATTATTATTATTATTATTATTATTATTATTATTATTATTAAAGGTAGCGTTACCTCTCTCAATGGTCTCTTCACTGTGCACACTATTTCTCTATTTCTCTGTTCTCTAACAGCGAGAGAGCGCGTCGAAGAGACAATTGAGAGGGGTTACGATCCCTTTAAAAATATGAAAGATCAATCCACATCCACAATAGTGCTAGTGCGTGGGCTGGCCTATTCTTTCTTTTCCTCATCCTTCCATCATATACGATGAATTCGTGTAGTTTAACGCATCTGAACTAACATCTACAACTCCCACATTAAAAGTTCATGTTCTTCTAAACAGATGAACAAGCGGAAACTCATAGCATAAAAACGGAAACTCATAGTATAAAAACGATAACCAAACAATTTCAAACATATCAAATCGGCTGGAGAGAAATCTTATCCGGGTATGGCTTTACTTTATAAAGATATGTTGATATATGTAAAATTTCAGCAAAAGAATGATTCCTTCGATGGTTTTGTTTGTTCTGCTCTCGACATGTATCGCTTCGTCTTTCGGGAACGTAGATATTCTCAAAGTAAAGTTGTGCTTCAAAAGCATTCCCCGAGCTAATTTCAAGCCCATTTCTGGCAATTCTCTGTCGCTGGAGAGAATATTGCCAGAGCGGAGTGTGCAACTAATTTGGAATGTGCCAGTAAAGCCTAGCTTTATGCTGTCTTACTCTCTTTTTTGCGATTATGCCAAGAGTGGATTGGTGGAGAATAGCATAAGGGAATTGCAGATCGAGCAGGAAATGTCGGCTGAAGTGGAAGAAGAATTCGCAGGAAATGCAGCTCAGGATGAACTGAAGAAGCTACGTGAAGCATACGATTCTTCTCATCCTGAAAATGAAACCTTGATCTATGTTCCTACTGAAATTGATTTTAATGCAAATCAGAGTGATCTCTTCGAGGGTGACATTATTCTAACTCCGTAAGTTCATTAGTTAGTTTAGCTCTTTTACTATAGTTAACTTATTTTAATGAGTTTCTTTAGTTCCTGCCGTACTATTTCATCATTACGCCTGTATTTAGTGAGCAATGGAAGGTAGCACTCGATTATGACCCTGAAGATCCAGCTAGACGTAGACAAGGAATAACGACTGTGGCCGACTTGTGGCAGCCCATCGGAGCTCCGATCATTCCATATGAATTCCTTGCCGGATTCCGTAAGTTTCCACAAAACCCATCGTTTGTTAGTGTGTAAACTGTTCCACCTATTCATTCAGAGAAAATCCATAATGAAATATTATAACAATAATAATGGTATTTATCAATAATAATAAAATAATTTTAAGATTACTTTAAAGAAACACTAGGAATCTCTACGGACAGTGGTTTGATGTGTAAGATACGAAAGTAGAGGTTAGAATAGGACTACTTTATCATACACGGGTGAGAAAACATAAACAAGATGAGTTCCACAAAACAAGTAAAAAAGGTGAAGATAGAGCAAGGGACTCCGCCCTGTCTCTTGTTGGAGAACGTTGAAGAACTGAGGTGGCTCCGAATGAATGTGCTAGGGTGGGGATAGTGGGCGGAGTCTCCCAATGTAAAGTAAGAGAGTTTAGAAAAGGGGCAGGGAGATATGAGAGATTGTAGATAAGGGACAGGGAGATATGGAAGATGACTCACATTACAAAAAGGTCCTACAAAATGGAATGATTTTGTACAATTACAATAATAATAATACCATAATGCGTATCGGTTCTTAGACGAGATATCTTTAAGCGGAAGCACACAAACAAGTGGTGCTTGATGCAATGAAGTACTGGGAGGAACGAACGTGTATCAAGTTCCGTAAAGCTACGCCTAGTGACACTATTGGGTTAGTCGTTTCTCATTGCTAGAACGAAAATGGCTGAGAATTTCACGAATAGACGCGTTCGTCTCTCATGTATGGCTTTAGATAGAAATAGGCTTCAAATAATAAGTCTATTTCAATTCTGTCTCAACTTGAAGTAAACTTTAAAGGCCCAAAGCTAATTTGAAACTCTCCGTTTTATTTGTCTACAAGAGAACGTTACCAGGACGGAGAGCTTCAAATTAGCGCGGAGTGTGCATCTAATTAGCATGACTTGAATTACATATAACAGACATTAATAGTAACCCGTTAATCTATCATTGCAGTGTGATCTTCAACCATAAAAGCACCGGATGTTCATCTGTAGTCGGTTGTATGTCATATGACCGCCAGAATCTCAATCTGTCCCCGAACGGATGCATGACGGTAACTAGAATAATGCATTATATAGCGCATTCATTCTGTCCCTATGATAGTTAAAGGGAGAGTGACCTCTCCCAATGGTCTTCATTGTGCACACTATTTCTCTATTCTCTAACAACGAGACAGCGTAGAGCTTTGAAGAGACCGTTGACAAAGGTGTCAGCCCCGTTTAACGCCACACACCAAACTCTTTTTCCTATTCACATTGGAAAAGCTCTCGCGTTTAGAAAGAAAGCGAGATAGTGTAGCCAGAGGGAGAGTTTCAAATTAGCTCGGTATCTCCCTTTAAAGGTAACCATCGTCGCTCATGAACTATCGCACACATTCGGCACTCTTCACGTACAGTCGAGATCTGATCGCACTTTGTAAGACATACTTTTTGATCCATTCAACAATTAACAATTCAAATAATAAATTAAGAACAATCTATTCAACAACTATTATTTGGGCCATATTTCGTTCCATGATTGAACAAAATCGAAAATTAATTTATTGTAGCTACGTCACAATTGATACTGCCAACATTCAAAAGGGACATGAACACAACTTCAAAATGGAGCCCAAAGGATATTCAACCTATGGAATTCCCTACGAGTTTGGATCGATGCAGCACTACTTTCCCCATTCGTAAGTTCGTTCTATTTATATATTTTATCAACGAACGTATGCACGAAACGAGACAAATAATGGCATCGAGAGAAAAGGAAATCTAAAATATGGAAAAAAATCAAACTAGGACACAATGGTCTTAGACGATTTGCTGCAAAATTATCTTTGATCGCAATTAAGCTTCGCTATCGACAAAACACGACCTACAATCTATGCCCGTCCGAAGTTCCAGCAATACCAGGGATCTATGGATGGACCCAGAGCCACGTTCTGGGATACTGAGCTCATCAATAGAATGTACAAGTGCACCGGTAAGACGGCATTTTACAATTTATTGAAAAATATAATATATATTTCCTCGGCATTCAACGAGAATGTTAATCTTGATATAAATATCTATAATATATATATCAATAATAAATAAAAAAATTTTCTCTTGTTTTCGTGGAATTATCACTGGCATAGCAGTGATCGCCCACAGGATTTCGTCTGCCTTGAATAAAGGGATAGCTTTACCATTTACTGTTTTGAGGGATGTATAAATCAATGAGTATATACAAGACTCGTTGAATTTCAGATAAATGCGCAAAGCCAGTCGCCTGTCAAAATAACGGAGTTCAACATGCCAACGACTGTAACAAGTGTTTCTGTCCTAGAGGATGGAGTGGGACATATTGCGAGAAACGAGTAATCACATACTATTATTTGATCAAATATTGCAAATATTTTTGTATATTGATAGAGGGAGGTTGTTGGCAGAGTTCGAGCGGTTCCCAGGACAGAAACTTTTAAGGGAACACCCGAGCTAATTTTACTCTCCGGTCTGGTAACACTCTCTCACAGACAAAGAAAGTGAGAGAGTGGTGCCACAGTGGAGAGTTTCAAAATATATCCGGGTGTGCCTTTAAAGGGACCGAAGCCTTTCTCAACGGTCTCTTCAGCAGCCTAAGCTCTCTCGTTCTTAGACAACAGAGAAATAGTATGCGCGATGAAGAGACCATTGAGAGAGGTCACTGATAATTGCAGCCAGCTGAGGCTCAAATATTCAATGCTGGCGCTACAACGACTAATGTCATAATGGAACTGAAGGGTGCTTTCAGTGGATTCCAGGAGAAGCTAGTCATTGTTCAGGTATTATCGGTAATAACTTCTGTCACCGCCTTGGAACAACCAAGGCGCCCGAAAGGCGAATTGGTAGCGACTACTAGATCATGCGGTAAAGTAGGTCCGAATAAGAGATTACTCTGAACTGAATTGACCCTGAATTATCACTGAAATAGCAGTGATCTCCCGCAGGACTTTGTGTGCCTTGAATAACAGGATGACTTCACATTTTACATTAGTATTTCTTCAGTATAGATTATTATTATGGTGTATCAAGTGTATCGACAGAAATTGGCAAACAAAAAATTGAACATCTCAAAAAACATTTTAAAGTGTTTAAAAATGGGTCGGCATTTTGGCTCGCGTTCGTTAGCAAACCCAATAAACTAACAGAATTGCAGGCACCAGCTGGAAAGAGAATAAAGGCAACCGTCGCCACTTTCGGACCGTAAGTGACCATCAAATTAAACTTACTTTAATTTAACTTTACTAACATTCAAAATATGTATAAGAAAAGATAAGTAAAGGGAGCTGGCGGAGAAAAGATAGTGAGTGGGGCACTAATTTTTTGAACAAAATCTTTATTGTGCGTATAAAATGTACTTGCATAAGAAAATGACAAACGGTGATAACGAACGGAAGTCACAATCGAGAGGCGCTGCGAGATGTAGCCTTCTACATCATGCCCCGCCTATCGATTGTCTCTCCGCTGCCTCTCTCTAACCCGGCTGACCTTCGCCGCGCGCTATATGATATATAAAAGAAATCGGCATAGTTTCTTAACCATGCAAAACAAGAAAGTCTCTTCTACGAATAAAACAAGTGATTTTTATACGCTCAATATCAGATACAATTTCTCAATGTGCCGAAGTGTCGGCCTCGAGGTCATTCCCTTCAATGACACTCGCTCTTCCGGATTCAGGTAGATTAATGATAGTATTGTAGTTCAAAGATAGAGCTCTAATCAAAAGGGACAGCGCAAGCTAAGTTGAAACTCTCCGCTTTGGCAATGCTCTCTCGCTTTCTTTGCATTTGGAGAACATTGCCAGACCGGAGAGTAAAATTAGCTTGGGGTGTACCTTTAAAAACGAATGGAGCATAGAGTATGGTCAGACCGGAATGCATTTAAAGGCACGCCCTGAGCTAATTTGAAATTCTCCGCTCTGGAAATGCTTTCTACATTTCTTTGACTACGAAAGAGCGCTGCCAGAGAATATTACATCACTAATCCATACTCAATATTGTAGATTCTGCGCTAAGCCCAACACCGCTGAGAATACGTTCACATCAGAGGGCAACACCATGCTGCTATGGATGTTCCGTGATGCTAACTACGACGTCGCTTCTGCCATCTCTGTTCAGGCTGTTTGAGAAGCATGATGAACTTTGCCCTTACCCCTTTTTTTGAAAATCGTTATGAGTATTCGTTGATTTATTATTGTTCTGTTTACTGATGATAAAGTCCGGAATATATTGTACTTATACACAGACAGTTCACTATAACGGCTGTGAACAAGGATATTGTGCGTATAAAATGTACTTGCATAAGAAAATGACAAACGGTGATAACGAACGGAAGTCACAATCGAGAGGCGCTGCGAGATGTAGCCTTCTACATCATGCCCCGCCTATCGATTGTCTCTCCGCTGCCTCTCTCTAACCCGGCTGACCTTCGCCGCGCGCTATATGATATATAAAAGAAATCGGCATAGTTTCTTAACCATGCAAAACAAGAAAGTCTCTTCTACGAATAAAACAAGTGATTTTTATACGCTCAATACAAAAGCGTTTTCTAAAGAAAAATACAGAATAATTATTGTAAGTTTGTATTCACCCTTACTGACAAAATTTTTTTCTGAGGATATGAACACAAACCAAATTACTTACCAAACCTAAATCATTTATTTAATTACTGACAACCCCAAAATAACCGAAAAGTTAATATGATTGTAAAAATCTATAAAAAACGAGTATTTATAAAATTAATGAGAAACGATCTATGGAGGCGACGAAAGAAAATGACATCCGTATAATATCTGGGGGAAAAAACAAGATAAATGGGCTTCAGGAAATTTTGCTTTCATTTTTAAAATATTCAAATTATAGAAATGTATTATAACATCCCAGGAACAGTGATAGAGGTCAAAGATGTTCTAACAGTGAGGGAAAAGTTCCCTTTCTCTTCCACAATTTATACCTATCTCAATCGCTGCGCAATGGAAAATGGCCGTGGGTGTAACGGTGAAAGATTGATGGGGAGGGATATTCTCTGTCACAGCATGACCGCTCTCGCTGCGCTGTGAAAATATTCATATACTAATCAATGCTAAATAGAATGTACATATTCGTTTCAGTGTCCTCATCTTCGCTTTCTTTGCTATCCTTGCCTATATCTTTTTCCCAATATCTAGCGATTAATAAGAATAAATCAATATAATTATCAATATCTCAATAATCAATCAATACCGCTATTCAGGCCCACGCATCAGCCTGAATACTCGCTTGGAGAGGTCCCGGATACGCACAGAATAATCAAAATTTTAATAAAGTATTAGGATGATGCATGAGCTTTTCACTTTAGTTGTATGATATATTAGAAGCATGTCTTTTAACGTTCAAATATGAGCATCTAACCAAATGTTGTTGGTAATTTACAACTTCTCTGCAAACACACTGTATTCATCATCGAGCTATACAGAATAGCCGAGAAATTTCCCATAAAATTTACGAAAAATTGTTTGTTTTTTTTCAATCATTCTGAATCTCGAATGACCATCAGTTCGGTCACTTCCAGAAGATAACGGCATCAATAATGAATTTCCGTGCAATAATAAGTAGTACAATAACCATTTACGCTAGAGTTGGATTACTAATTTTCCAACCACGTTTACAACCACAAAATTAACACTACTTTTCACTTTTAGAATTTTTTTTAAACCACATAACCAATGATTTTCAGAAAATTTCATAAATCAGGTAAATCAGTCAGATAAGTAAATTTATTCCAAAATACCAAAGAACTGAATTTACGATTCAATAACAAGGATGCAAACTGAAAACGTATCGATCAATATGAGAACAGTAAAACAATGTACAATGAGTAACAATGAATATCTTCTTAACAAGAAAACGTAAAACTAGAACTGATGACATAACACATATATAATGCATAGACAAACAGAATTGTGAGTCAAAAACCAATATCTATTTGAAAAATAGAGTATCGATTGAGTAACAATAATAATCACTTTGACCGCAACGAGTCAACCTTTATATGCAAGATATCCCTCCAAACCTCTGCGGATTTCTCATTCCATATCACTGTCATATTCTGTTTATCTATCAATTCTTTCTCATGTAACTTTTCCAATGCGAACTTAGTGATGCGATCCTGAAGAAAAATATGAAAAAAAAACTAGGCACTCAGAGAATGGTAGATTTTTTAAACATAATGAACCTTTTCAAGATTCAAAAAAAGAGAAAAAATAGCGCATATTTTTCGAACGAACCCATGATATAGTAGAACATATAAACAGCATAATGTCATCCATTTGAATACTGTGTACTATTCCGTCAAATAGCATAGACATGCAATAGTCAGAATGATTATTGCCTAGTGCTTCAATTAGATCTTCTTCCCATTGACGATAGTCTCCATAAAAGTTTTCCTAAAATCGATAAAAATTAATATTCCTGAATTTCACTCAATTTCTTTTTATTTGGATACGTTCTAAAATGTAAATCGATAAATACCAAAAATTCAAGACATTTCCGCATAACGTGGTCGACTTTGAATTTACCAGCCAAGGTTAGAATACGAAAAACATCATCTTTGCGGATCTGGAATAAGGATAATTCATGCTAATTCATCAATAAATATGTTTTCGAATACCTTGTAATCCTCAGGATAAATACATTTGAGCAATAATTCAAAATCGCGAGGGCAAACATCTTCGATGAAAAGCTAAATAAATATATGATAGTGTGCAAAACCATTGACAATTATGAATATTTAGAGTAAAAAAATCACTTGTTTTATTTGTACGAGAGCGTCCGCAATGACTATTTGCAGTTTTGCATAGCACAGAAACATGAACGATTTCTTTTAAATATCAAGTCAGCGCGGCGAAGGTCGGACGGGTTAGGTAAGACGAAGTGGAGAGGTAATCGAGAGTGCAGAGAGTGGGCGCACTTTTCTCGGTATTTACATACAGTTTGTCATTTTCTTATGTCATTTTGTCATTTTATTTGGATAATAACCTCGTTCACAATTTCCAATGACTCCGGATAAATCAATGAAGATAGAACAGGAGAGTTCATTGCGATTATCGATCTACAAAATTACTTATTCTAGTCCAAAATTGAATACTTGCAAACTAACTTGTTCACATAGAAAACAGCATCTCCTACAGTAATCTTAACATCTGTTAATTTTGATGGAGAAGTGAAAGTACTTAGAATGCACGGTACCACACCTCTCTTTTCTTTCATCTGAAATATATTGACCGATTTAATTGAAAATATAAGAAGATAGTCTACCGTTACAGTAGCAATAGCAATGACTCCTTCAGAACTGTCGAGTTTTTTGATTGGATGGAATAACATGGACTTATGTCTAAATTAAATCAATATTATTAATAGATGCACAAGAATAGGGATACATGCTCATTAAATGTAAATTTTAAAATATATACGCTAGCTAATGATGTGACCTAATTGCACGAGAGACTTTTCGCGGTCGCTAAAGTCGCTGTCACACTCCTTTGAATTTTTTAGGTTCGACAAAAATCAAAAAAAATCATTTAGTAATTCAATTAAATGAATTATATTTACAAGGAGACTCATAGGCCTTAAGTCGGCGAAAAGCAACGGTTCATAGCTTATTAGAAAGCCCTTTCTCTGTAGATTAAGAAAGTGTTCTTAAAAAATCCTGAACGGCTCTGTACCTAGAGTAAAAAAAATTCAAAGTTTGGGCAATTTTTGTAACGAAATTGTCGTCTAATGACCATGCAATTGCAGTGCAATAATGTGGTAATTCTGCGAGATACCTCTCCGAGCTAGTGGTGGCGCAGTGGTAAAGATGCCGCGTACAATTTTTGTGCGGCGGGTTCGATCCCCGCCGACGCGACTTGTTTTGCACGATTTTTACACTTGAATTTTTATGTTTTAAAAATAATTTTCCAATGTGCTTACTGATATTCATGCATCCAATCTGTCCTAAAGTTTGCCAGTGTTGATAGAAAGATTCAATATATTTTAGAAATCTCTCGATAAAACAAAGAACAACACTCAAAGATTTGAATAACTAAAGAGTAAGTCAATCAATACATCTATAGTCTGATCTACTCTTCTTTCTTTCCCTCTCCAATTCATTCATTAGCTAAACACTCTTCAGAATCTTTCAAGATACTTCATTTTTTCCTCCTTTTTTTGCTAATGTTTATGCTATTTCTTATACCTAAGATTTTGATATAGGCTTCGGCATGGGCACCGACTGCAGCTCCTTCGAGCCGGCCAAAAAAAGAAAAGCAGGAGAAAATTATTTTAAAAAAAAACATAAAAATTCAAGTGTAAAAATCGTGCAAAACAAGTCGCGTCGGCGGGGATCGAACCCGCCGCACAAAAATTGTACGCGGCATCTTTACCACTGCGCCAACACTAGCTCGGAGAGGTATCTCGCAGAACTACCACATTATTGCACGGCAATTGCATGGTCATTAGACGACAATTTCGTTACAAAAATTGCCCAAACTTTGAATTTTTTTTACTCCGGGTACAGAGCCCTTCAGGATTTTTTAAGCACACCTTCTTAATCTGCAGAGACTTTCTAATAAGCTATGAACTGTCGCTTTTCGCCGACTTAAGGCCTATGAGACTCCTTGTTAGCTCTTTTTCTTAACCTAATTTTGCAGTCTGCTATTCACGGCGGCTCAATGATAGTAACTAAGAAGCTCTTGCCTAAGAAAGAAAGTATCGCAAACTGAGTGATGATGAGCAGTAAAACATCTAGGTTCTCCCAGCGCGAAAGTTGATTACGGTATATCTGGGCGCTCGCTTCTGACTAGACCTATCATCGAGTTTTACGATTTGCGAGACATGCCGAGATGGCTTAGTGGATAGAGCTTTTGTTTAGCGATCCGAACCTCGTAGGTTCGAATCCCGCCCAGTACAAATCAACTTTGCCAATTTTTCGTAATGCAAGAGCCTTCAAGCCAAAGTTAAATGTAGGGATTTCTCTTCATTGAACCGCCGTGCTATTCTAATGCTAGCCCGTTGTGGCGTAGTAAATTATGTATTCAAACATTGCATAGGTCGAAAAGTATGTTACAAAGTACCAAGCCTGACCGGATTTTGAGGCAAATTTGCCAAAAATCGAAAATCCTGACCGGATTTCAAAAACCAATAACCTAGCAGCTATTCGACCTATGTATTCAACCAATATCTCGAACGTGTCCTGATGCGTACACTCCCGCACCCGCATAATACACTATTTATTATTATTATTATTATTAATTTCTAAGCATAAAAAACATACCCAATATGTAGTGTAACAGATATGTGTCCACCATAGAAATGAACATCTTTGACCGATATCTCCTTCATTATAGCTACTTCAGCGCTGAAATTCAATTATTATACTTTTATTACTTTCTCAAGATATATTATCTAGATACAATAAAATGCATTATTCAACCATAAATATATGTCAGTCTGTCTCTACTGACACAAAGCGGTCCTCTTCCCGCTTGGGCCTCATCCACCCTAATATAGATCTATCCCATAATGATCTTTGAACACAGAAGTGACTATACACAGTGAGCTCCTTTCCTCCCTCTCCCCCCCCTCGATTCGACCCATTATAATTCACGCTATTTATTTATCACTTGCTGAACATTTATTTAGTGTAAGATAAATTAAATTAATTATATATCACATACTTGTCTTTATCAGCCTTCATCAATTGTAATTTGACATCGAATGAGCATTCGAAGAATGGAACATTTTCAGAGTTTCTGAAGATAAATTGTTTAACTATTCTTGAACAGAAAATAAAACGAGAATCAAAAGTTAACAATGATTGGAGTTAATTTTTATTAATTTTTGATAAATCTAAATGCGTTTTATTCATGACAAAACAGAATTTTTAGAAGCAATGCAAGCATGCATCGTTATCTGAGAAAACGTCCTGTTATAATATAATATAATATAATATGGTTATGTGTTATGGTTCAGCTCGTAAAAAGGAAAGATAGTATTTACAGAAAGCATGGAGCGTAATCGTCGTAGTCATCGTGAAGTAAAAGAACAGCAAATACGTCTTCGATGAATCCCTCTGCCTGCTTAGTTTTCTCTTCGTGCAAGTACAACAGGAATGGAACACCGGCAATCCTTTCGTATTGCCCATTCAGCCTATAATAATACGCATTTCATCAGCTAATTTTACAGACAAATACGATTTTTTTTACTTTTAATAACATATAGTAGATTATTACCAATGTATTGCGTTCTTTTCTCTATTTGCGTCATATTTCCTTAACTGAACTCGAATCGATTCAGTATTGATGAATTCAAATTGATGATCGTCATTGAATCGATCATCATTTTTAGCCAGTTCAATCGATGGCATTTCTTTAATAAAAAAATGTGAGCATTTAATTCGAAAAATTAACATTAGAGATATTCCAATCGAATCAATCAACGATATTCAGCAAGTCATTTTTGCAATAATAAAGGCAACGGAATTTATTAAAGTTTAGCAAAAAGAAACAGTATCTGTAAAATAACAACAATTTTTAGGAATGAAACAATCAGTGAAATCAAATCAAAGAACATCTTCTTAACAAAGAAACGTAAAACTAGAACTGACGATATAATAAATATAAACAACAAAAACAAACAAATAGAATAGTGAGTCAAAAACATATATCTATTTCAAAAATAAAGTATTTATTGAATAGCCATAATAATCACTATGACCGCAACGATTCAACCTTTATAAGCAAGACATCCCTCAAGACCTCTGCGGATTTCTTATTCCCTATCACAGTCATATTCTGCTTATCTATCAATCCTTTCTCATGCAGCTTTTCCAATGCAAACTTAGTGGTGCTATCCTGAAGAAAATATGAAAAAAGTAGGCACTCATAATCAGAGGATGGTAGGTTTTTAAAAAAGATTTTTAAAAAAAACATATTTTTAGAACGAACCGATGTTTCATTAGAACATATAAACTGCAAAATGTCATCCATTCGAATACTGTGAGTTATTCCTCCACAGAGTTTAGACATGCAATGATTACTGCCAATTGCTTTAATTGGCCCTTCTTCCCATCTACGATAGTCTCCAAAACAAAGTGTCTAAAATCGATAAGAATTAATATTCCTGAATTTCACTTAATTTCATTTTATTTTGTTATGTTCTAAAATGTAAATCGATAAATACCAAAGCTTCGAGACATTTCCGCACAACGTGGTCGACATTGAATTTTCCAGCCAAGATTAGAATAGGACAAACATCATCTTTGCGGATCTGTAGTATGGGGAACACGTATTAATTCATCAATACACCTATTTTTGAATACCTTGTAATTCTCAGGATAAATACATTTGAGCAATAATTCGAATTCGCGAGGCGAAACATCTTCGATGAAAAGCTAAATAAAAGTATGATAGCATGAAAAACCTCGTTGACAATTGTTTATAACCTCGTTCACAATTTCCAATGACTCCGGATATATCAATGAAGATAGAACAGAAGAGTTCATTGCGATTATCGATCTACAATTTTACCCATTCATGTTCAAAATTGAATATTTGAAACTGACTTGTTCACGTAGAATACGGTATCTCCTACAGTAATCTTAAGATCAGTTAATTTTGATGGAGAAGAGAAAGAACTGAGAATGCAAGGTACCACGCCTCTCTTTTCTTTCATCTGAAAAATATTGACCAATTTAATTGAAAATATAAGAAGATATCTATCTTTAACCCGTGAGCAATTCATTATCTTTAGCATTATCATCTTCGTTTATCGATTCATTTCGTTTCTTTTTCTTCTATCACACGTTTCATTGTTTATTCATCAATACGTATAAATATTATTATAATATTATTATTACCGTTACAGTAGCAATAGCATAAACTCCATCAGAACTCTCCAGCTTCTTGCTTGGATGAAAGAATGCGGACTTAGGTCTGAATTAAATTAATATTATTAATAGATGCACAAGAATAGGTATACATGCTCATTAAATGTAAATTTTAAAATATATACGCTAGCTAATGATGTGACCTAATTGCACGAGAGACTTTTCGCGGTCGCTAAAGTCGCTGTCACACTCTTTTGAATTTTTTAGGTTCGACAAAAATCAAAAAAAATCATTTAGTAATTCAATTAAATGAATTATATTTAGCTCTTTTTCTTAACCTAATTTTGCATTCTGCTATTCTAATGCTAGCCCGTTGTGGCGTAGTAAATTATGTATTCTAACATTGCATAGGTCGAAAAGTATGTTACAAAGTACCAATCCTGACCGGATTTTGAGGCAAATTTGCCAAAAATCGAAAATCCTGGCCGGATTTTAAAAACCAATAACCTAGCTATTCGACCTATGTATTCAATCAATTTCTCGAACGTGTCCTGATGCGCACACACCCGTATCCGCATAATACACTATTTATTATTATTATTATTAATTTGTAAGCATTAAGAGCCCGTTTGCGTAAGAGTCGGACACGCTCCGGTACAGCAAAAAAAAATAATTTTTGAGATAATAACATTTTTGAGTACCTCTCGATATGTTGGAATACTAGGCAAACCCTCGTGGTATGCAAATTTTTTTTAGCTCGGTATGGAGCTCCAAAGATGGCCCTTTTTCAGAGTTTTTCGACTATAGCTGGAGATCCGTTGAAGGAAACAGAAAAGTCACAAGAGCAACCCTTGCTCAATTTGTATGAGGATCATAATGATGATTAGGGTAATATAAAAAAGACGTGTTAGTCGAGATATACAAATATTATTTTAATTCAACCAAAAAAGTGCAAGTAGAGACGAATAGGGCGCGTGGATGCCGTCATGATAGACTTGCAAAAAATTTTTTGTGAGAAAAAACCTCCCGCAAAGCAAGTTATGATTTTTTTTGTGGGAGTGGATTTAAAAATTCGCGAGGTCTCCACACAACAAGTCCCGATGGGTTCGTTAACTCATCTATCAAATATCAAATCAGCCACCTGTGTAGTGTAGTGGATAAGGTGTCTGCATTCACTTTTGGCTGTCATGGGTTCGATCCCCCTTGCGGCACTTTTCTTTTGCTGATTTTGTTGCCGTAGAAAGATTGACATGTTTCACTGTGATTAGGAAATCGGTAAATAGAACACACTTTATTTTATCCGCAAGTGTGAACTTTAACAACAAAAGGAGTGCAACAAAGACGATTTTTTTGACGTCATCTCCATATTCTTATCCATCCCATGTCGCATCCGAATCCTTGCCATAGTCGTCCACTTCTACATACAACTCGTTATCCTCGTCGAAGAATATTTGATCATCTGTTGCAGCTTGAAGCTTGGAGATGATGACTTGAGTGAGCTTCCTATCTTCTTGAATGACGTGAGAAGGATCAAATGATGGAGGGTAGACTTCTGCGAGAAGGGCAACGACGATGGAAGGTGTGATTGAATAAGAAGCACAAAGGCCTTTTAACGGCATGGAAGAGAGCGCCAGCAAGGATCAAAGAGAGAATAAAGTAAATCGATAGTGATTTACACCGACAAACAAGCTTGAACGTTTGATCTTAACAACTACAAAATCAGCAAAAGAAAAGTGCCGCAAGGGGGATCGAACCCATGACAGCCAAAAGTGAATGCAGACACCTTATCCACTACACTACACAGGCCGCTGATTTGATGTTTGATAGATGAGTTAACGAACCCATCGGGATTTGTTGTGTGGAGACCTCGCGAATTTTTAAATCCACCTCCACAAAAAATAAATCATAACTTGCTTTACGGGAGGTTTTTTCTCACAATAATTTTTTTGCAAGTCTATCATGACCGCATCCACGCGCCCTATTCGTCTCCGCTTGCACTTTTTTGGTTGAATTAAAATAATATTTGTATCTCTCGACTAACACGTCTTTTTTATATTACCCTAATCATCATTATGATCCTCATACAAATTGAGCAAGGGTTGCTCTTGTGACTTTTCTGTTTCCTTCAACGGATCTCCAGCTATAGTCGAAAAACTCTGAAAAAGGACCATCTTTAGAGCTCCATAGCGAGCTCAAAAAAAATTTGCATACCACGAGGGTTTGCATAGTATTCTAGCATATCGAGAGGTACTCAAAAATGTTATTATCTCAGAAAATTTTTTTTTGCTGTACGGGATCCCGTTGCTGATTGTCCGACTCTTACGCAAACGGGCTCTTAAAAAACATACCCAACATGTAGTGTAACAGAGGTGTGTCCACCATAGAAATGAACATCTTTGACCGATAACTTCTTCATTATAGATTCTTCACTACTGAAATTCAATTATTAAACTTTTATTACTTTCTCAAGATATATTATCTAGATACAATAAAATGCATTATTCATCCATAAATATATGTCAGTCTGTCTCTACTGACACAAAGCGGTCCTCTTCCCGCTTGGGCCTCATCCACCCTAATATAGATCTATCCCATAATGATCTTTGAACCCAGAAGTGACTATACACAGTGATCTCCTTCCCTCCCTCTCCCCGCCCTCGACTCTACCCATTATAATTCACGCTATTTATTTATCACTTGCTGTCACATTTATTAAATTAATTATATATCACATACTTGTCTTTATCAGTCTTCATCAATTGTAATTTTAAATCGAATGAACATCCGAAGAATGGAATATTTTCACAGTCTCTGAAGATAAATTGTGTAATTATTCCTGATCAGAAAATAAAATGAGAATCAAAAGGTAACACTGATCGTTTTTATTTATATTCATTTATTGATAAATCTAAATGCACTCAGAAATAATAGAACACCCCTACGTCTTCACAAGAACACTCCGAGGTGTTCAACAAAAGAGTACACCTGTTCATTTTTACAACTTTTTTTTTCTGAGTGTTCGTGTTATTCATAACAAAACAGAATTTTTATAAAGAATGACAGGAGTTCTAATGCATCTGAGAAAAAGAGGTGTTATTGTTACGCACGTGAAAAAATAAGAAAGAAAGAAAGCATTTACTGGAAGGATGAATAAAAGTCTTCTTCGTCAAGTTCAAGAAAAACAGATACTTCGTCGAAGAAAATATCAATCAAGAAAAACAGGAATGGAACACCGGCAATTCTATCGATTTCTTGATTCGTCCTATAATATTGAGCATTTTAACGATTTGGTTCAGCTAATTTTACAGAAAAATACGATTTTTTTTACTTTTAATAACATATAGTAGATTATTACCAATGTATTGCGTTCTTTTCTCTATTTGCGTCATATTTCCTTAACTGAACTCGAATCGATTCAGTATTGATGAATTCAAATTGATGATCGTCATTGAATCGATCATCATGTTTTGCCAGTTCACTCTATGGCATCTCTTTGATAAAAGGATTGTGAATAATTAATACGAAAAATGAACATTAGAGATATTCCAATCGAATCAATCAACGATATTCAGCAAGTCGTTTTTGTAATAAACGGAATTTATTCAAATTTAGCAAAAATAAACAGTATTTGTAACATAAAAACCGTTTTTAGGAATGAACAAATCAGTGAAATCAAATCAAAGATCAGTTACTGGAAATATAATCGGCAATATCGAATTACAACAAGATTAACAGAAATTGGAAACAAACGCATGAAAGGAACCGAAAAATGGAATACTGATTAGTTAAAATCTGTCTTCATTCATCGATTATTTCTAATAACAATAAAGCAATCAATTAATCAATCAATCAATAATCGCAAAAATATAAATCTGAAACTCCTATAATACTGTTTTTTTTTCTTTTTCGTAGAATTTTTAGGCGTTAGTTTCATTAGAGCTTCTCCTAGAAGATATTGACCAGATAGAAGGATACCACGAGTTAGTGGCAAGTGACACGGGAATCACGAGATGATCCCTGAATTCAATCAATATTATCAATCAATAATCGAAATTCTAACCTGTAGATATCGATCGCATCTTCTCATTACATCAATTACACTCATCTATCAGTAAGCACAAGAAGACTACAGTATCCGCTGTTATCTAAGAAAAATCGATTCATATGAAAATATTGATTGGCTGGCTGATCATCATACCTGCATTCTCTAAGGATATATAGAACAAAGAAGATTTGCCATATCTTCATATTCAACATCGATCATTGGAAACTGAAACCAATCAAAATTTTATAGTTTAAACTAAAGTAATAAATAATAGCAAACATCCGAATTCTTATGCATTCTTGTTAGCATCTCACAATACAAGAGCTTTTTTTTTTGAAATTTCAAGAGTTCACATATAAAAGAGCCATAATCAATGGAAATTGATATTGAATTACTAATTGAAATTCACTTATTAACCCATAATTTCTTCCTTCACAAATTTACACTATGTACCGTAAGGTTCGCCAAAATAGGTAATAATATGAGGTTTTACATAGAATTCATATAATACCTCGAAAAAATCGATATATCGATTTAAGAAAAATGAATTACCGTAATCTTGACCTCCAGTGTATAGTTTGCAGATGAAACTGTGTTCTGTATACGTTCCATCATAGACAATGCAATACAATGATCATCATTTCCTTCACATTCAGAATGTTTAGTGAATAACTAACCCAAAACAGACTGAATATTTCAAGAAGAAATAAAAGTAATGTAAACTTACTTAGTGCACAGGGTCCTTTTCTCCTTTCTCTTCGTATTCCACATTAGGTCCTTCTACAGAATGGAAAGTGATTGATTACGACGACGTCACATCCTGTACCTGAATATGAGAATGACATATAATTGTTCAAATACCATAACAATTTACATTTTTTTGCAACTGCTGTCGCGGGGCGTAGATAAACTATTATTATGAATGGTTGCCACTAAACGACTGATTAGTCTGGGCGTGCTGAGGTCCCATACAAGGGGTACTTCTATCTTGAATAATTTTTCGTTCATCTTCTGATCAGCTATTGAAAACGTTCTTCAGAATCAAGCCCGCTAGACTTGATCCATTTCGAATAGTGAATCATGAAACAGAATTCAGAAAAATACATAGAGATATCCCACAAAGTTCTCGCTCAATACTTCGTCAATAATTCCTTGATACCATAACATTGAGCATAAATTAATCAATAAAGAAACTAACACTTTTCCTCCTAATTCGCCCACTTCCAATAGTGAAGTGTTCCTGATTCAGACAGACTGGATCGGTTCTCGGACCTTCAAAAACTTTATTGTTTCATGAAATTCAGTAGATAATGAATTAAACAGACCTCTTTCAATCGTGTTCAGCTTGGCGACAGGGTCACCAGATTCCTTCTTACTGAAAATAATAATTAAACCTTTCAAGTCGAATAATATTTCGAGAATGGAAACAATCACATAAAATAAACGATCAATGAGCAGTAGACATCAGAGGAAATAAATAAACAGGTCAATGAGAGAAGAGACTGAACGGCAAGAGAAAACCGCGCGATTACATGTTAGAGAAAGAGAGAAATGGTGAGAGAGCGAGCTGTACGAGGACTAAACAATGAGGCTTTCCCTTGGCACGGTGCCAACAACACTGTAAGACTACATTATACTATACTTCGAGAGACTTTAAACAGCAGTAAGTAGCATAATAAACGAGTAATAAAGTTAGACAAGAAGAATGTTTGCGAAATCGAAAAGGAATAAAGCTTCTTTAAAGAAGAATGGCTATTCTTCTCAGGTATTTCGATAAAAGTCGAATTCGGTAAAGTACATCACATTCACATAGCAGCGCCCCTATGTATGAAATTACAATGATAATAATACGGCATAGGTATGGGACTGGCATAATATGAAGAAACGATACATAAATTGGGACAACTTGCAGAAAAAAAAACAAGTATTTCACGCGAAATTGGAAGTGCAAGCATTGCATTGAACGGGGAAATATTTGATAAATCATAAGACCATAGTCCCAAGTGACCTTAACATGAGAATTGATTCAGAAATTGATAATTACAAAGTAAAAAATAAAGTAAATGCACAAAATCAAAATCCAAGAGTGCATTGAATCAGCTGACTTTTCTACTTACCGTAATTTCACACAATGATTTCACCACCGTTTTCAACATTGTATTGATTGAATTTTAAAAAAATAATTTTAAATATTTAGATTATTTATTATATTTTCAACATTACATTCTGAATTGAATAATAAGTGTAACGTTATACAATAGCCGGGTTCTTTAACTTGTGGTTAACGCACCAAGACTCAAGATCTAAGCTTTATCTCCAAATTCCACCACAATTAAACAATATTCGGCGGAGAGACTTACGAGGGCGGGGCGAGAGAGACGAGAGAGGCACAGGGAATACCAAATGAAAGAGGCAAACATAAGTGATTTTTATGTCGATACAGGCAATGCAGAAATTTCATATAAAAAAACGCTGCCCACGATAGTGATCTTTATTATTAAAATATGAATATAATGATATTACACAAACTGGTCAACAAAAGTATTTTAATTGGCAGCTTTTCCAGAGTATGGATATATCAATGGAAGCAATTGGAGAATTCATTGTGATTCATTGTGATTATCGATCTAAAATAAATCGATATTTAGTAAAATCAAAAATGAAGTAATTAAATCTTGTTCAGAGAGTGACAGTAATCATAAGAAATTTAGATGGAGAAGAGAAAGAGCTTTTTATACAATGTGCAATACCTTTGTTATGCTTCAGCTGAAAAATTTTTTTAAGTGACAGCCCAATCTTATTTGAAACTCTCCTCGCTTTAAAGATCAGAAACAGACGCGCGAGAGAGCATTGTATGGACCAGAATTTGAATGCTCACTTTTGTTTTTATATAGTCAAAGAAGATTGTGACATGACAATTATGATTGCTTGATCATGAACAGCGCTCCAGAGATCTTTTGATTCTTGTTCTTATCTCTGTCTTCTCTCCATAATGTACTAGGCATCGTTTAGTGCTTGATACTCTGCATCTCTAATAGTGCTATCACTTTTCCACTCAACACAATATTGATATGTACTGCAGCGGCGGAGCAGTTGACTAGATCTCAATCCTTTTAAAGACACACCTCAAGTTTATTTTGAAAAAAATTCCGCTTTGGCAACACTCTCTCGCTTTATTTGTTTGAGTGAGAGCATGACCAGAGTGTGAATAAAAATTAAATCGGTGGTGTATCTCTAACACTCTTTTATTCTCCATACTTGGTTCTTGGCTGTTCTTCATTCTCGCTTGATTTCGTTGAAAGGTCAAACGTGACAATGATGCAATCTATCTCTCAAAGCTGATCCCATTGCTCTGGTCCTTGGAAGGGTCGCTTATCAATGGGTGGAGTGTGATAGGTGGAAGACCATCTCTTACAATTCTACTGATTCTTCCTTTGTTACAACCTATAAATAGTTGTCTCTCATGAATTGGCTTTGAATTATTACTGCCCTAGTAGTGATCTAAATTCCAACCGACCGAAGAATAGAACTTGTGGATGTGATGATACCCCCTGCTTTGACCCCCTCTACATATGACATGTAGACAGGATAAATTATTATTATTATTATTATTAGTGATCTACCACAGGACTTCGTGTGACTTTAATAACGAGAAAAAATTTACCTTTACTTTACTTTTTTATACCTATCTAGTATACCTAGTGTACCTTTTTTATACCTAGTATTGATTGCATCTTTATGATTTACTAATCTAATACTATCTCAAAATCAGTTCTATATGTCCCTTGGTGAGTTTACATCCGATGACAAGCTGAGATGGCTGGTCGACTACCTGACTAACAATGGTGAGTGGCTCATTCTTTTAAAGTGACACTCCTAGCTAATTTGAAACTATCCGCTCTGGCGACACTCTCTCGCTTCCTTTGTCTGTGAGAGAATATTACCAATGGGCAGAGTAGAATTAGCTTGTGGTGTGCCTTTAAATTAACACTTCGTCTAAATTATGTTTGTATCTCTAGGCAGGGATAACGATAAAATGGAGAATTTCGCTCTGCTCAATATCTCGACATGGTTGCTGGCAGGCGGCTATCCCAAAGGTTTTACTCTCTGTTTTTCACTCAACATTTTCCTCTGCATAACCGCTCTGGAAACGCTGTGTTCATATTATTCATAAAAGCATTATAGCTGAATATAAGAATGATTTGCATAAATTAATTTAATTTGAAAGGGTCCATGAGAGTGTTTGGATATCCGTCTGAACGACCGATCTATGTCTTCTTTGTGGACATCAAGCAGAAGGAATAGTAGGTGGAATTTCAATTGAAAACTATAGATTTCATTTGTTCATCTATTTTTATTCAACAGTTAGAATGTCACTAATGCAGGGGCGTATTGGTAGTACAGCAATTCTTACATTTTCCTTATATCGATGGTAAAATCTTGATATTTTCGAAATTAAAACTCGAAAATTTTTCATTTTTTGTTTTCCGCTTTTTCCGAACCTTTTTCCCTACATGACTAATTGGTACATTTCAGTGTCCATGTACATGTTCGCGCTCCAATCGAAAATGAAAATAGGTAAATGGATTTTTTAAAATATTTTTTTCACTCAACAAAACAATTCCTATCCTATCACTGTACTTGCAATTACCCACTATGATGGCAGCCTGGAATAAAAATTTGAATCATAAAAGGTTTTTGTATTTTTTTAAATATTTTTTATTAACAGCGAATCATGCACTGCCGGCATTCGCCTAGTTCTTGAGCTTATTCGTCCAGAAATGGAACAGTTCGGAGGTCTTTCATTCGAGGGCAACATCTTCGCCACTGATATTGTCAGTTTTGAAAACGTTTAAAGGCACACCCGAGCTACTTTGATACACTCTTCTCTCGAAATGCTCTCTCATTGTCTTTGTCTGCGAGAGAGTGTTGCCAAATCGGAGAGAAAATTAACGCGCGGTGTGCCTTAATAAATTCCAAATATGAAATTTTATTTTGGTAATGCTTTCAGTTCAACAAGATCCGTGAGGAAGATGGCTTGCTTGAGGAAAAATATAGAGTAGACATGATTGGATTTTACATGAACGAACGACAGATAGGGGAACTTATTGAAGTAAGCCGCGAATTGCTATCTTCCCTTACATGATTTCACCGTAACCTCCTCGTAACGACGGAGACGTCCACGCAAACTCTGCCGAATGTAAATTTAAAACGAAATTTTGGCTTAAATGCAATGTAATAGTCCAAACGATCCATTTATGACATAATTTCATTCGATATTCGGATTCAGCAGAATTATCGTTGATGTCTCCGTCGTTACGGCGGAGGCACGAAAGGTAAACGTGGTACCGCATACGGCTTCGCGGTCCTAAACATGGACGCGTCGTGTTTTCAATCGGACACGAATAACGTGACCTTTTAGACCGAGCTTGTGGCACCAGACGGTTTTACTCTTGGTGAAATCGATGTTGACGCGGAGTTTCAACAGATCCATGAAGCGTGGCCGTTCAAAAGAAACGGCCCTGAGGTTACGAGGTAAAAAAAAAATTTTCCAACGAAACCTTCAACACTATTCTTTCCATAGAAACCAACTTCCTTTCTTGAAGATCTTTTTTTCATATTTAGATGTAATTTACATTTAGCTAAAAAGAATGATTGATTCAGAGCACGTCTCGCTGATCTACCGTGCGTGTGCGTACGTGATGTCGATGGCAATCTTGCATCATGGGAGATGGCCTACAACTGTGGACAGGTACGCTAATTTTAATTCGTATTCTAATTCTTAAACATGACATGACATGACATGTGGGGATTTATGCTAACAACAAGATATTACCCCGTATAAAACACTTGTTTATTTGGTACTAGAGTAGCCACATTGCCTTTTCTATGATATTAATTATTTTTATGCTCTATGCTTATCGTTAATGAGAGAAAGAACATTTTTCTCAAATTCTCGTTTTGAAAAAAACTTCCTTTAACCGTTTCATCTAGTATGATACACTTCAATCCATAGCCATTTCCTTCCTCTCACAGCTTTTCCATCTCTTCACATTCGATCAATATCGAGGAAAGGGTGTCGGACTACTCGCTGAACTGGCATGCGCCCAGAAGTTCGCCAAGTGAGGCGTTTATCCTCTTACAATTAGCTATTCTTATGTCAAACACTCAACCTAAATATCAAATTGAGAAATATGCCGTTTTTTTCTTTTCGTTTTTTATCAAGGTGGCATTAAATTTTTTCTCTACATTTATGCATATATTTTTCATATAATATTAGATCAATCATATTCAGACGAGGATTGGCAGTGTTCAAGTACGTGCGTGAGAACAACTCTAACGTCCTCCGAGGGACTATTAGACATCCACTGTGGACGAGATCAACCACAGAAGATGGTGCTGATAAGAAGTGGACGTACAATCTGTATTCGATGAGACAATAATAATAATAATGTGTGATATTTAAATGTATTCGAATTATGTATTTTTAAAAACACAATAGACAGGTTATTGAGTTTGATACCGATTGCTCTATAACGAGTGGACAAATCATGAAATAACAATGAAATCTTGATGATAAAACTAAAATTTATATGGTGATGATAACCAATACAATAATGAATTTCTCTGATGGTAGATTTTCATTATTATTATTTCTTACTTCTTTATTAGCAGAAGTAAGAAATAATAATAATGAAAATCTAATTTTGATCAACGAAAATTTTCAAATAAAACATTCTTGGGCATTTATTTAAAGCGACACTTTAGGATAATTTGAAGCCCTCCGCTCTGTCCACACTCTCTCACCTTCTTTTTCTACGAGAGAGTATTGCCAGAGCGGAGAGTTTCAAATTAGCGTGGGGTGTGCCTTTAAACTCTATTCATTCTCTTCTTTTGAATTCACTTCACGCATAAAATTGACTCCCATCCTTCTTCATCCTCTACGGACATTCACTCATCAACTGTTCTTCTTTAGTTCCCTCTCGCTCTACCTCTCTCTCCTTTTCCTCTCAAAAAGTTGAATTTTTAAAAGTTTTTTTTTTCAGTTTGCCAAATTTTTTTGGGTCTATCAAACAAGCACAAAAAATCGACCACGGTAGGGATCGAGCCTACAATCTTCTGCTGCGTAGATAGACGCGTTATCCATTGCTATTTATATTTCGACAGGTTTTCAGTAAGGACCAAGAGGCAACATCGGTCTGGATTATTGACAGATGCCGATCATAGTTGCACGGTGTGTTATGTTTCATCACTGTTTTATTTCATCGAATGATCACTGTAATGTCAGTTATTTCAATCATATTCTAAAAAAAAACAAAAAAAAAGAAAAGATTTCTAGTAAAGAAGTATGAAAGATTGGTTTTTTTTTAGTTTTTATATGATTATGATAGCTAATAAAATAAATAATGAATTTCTCTGAAGGAAGATTGTGATTATTATTAACTCTTATAACTTCGTTCTATTCTTATCAAAAATAAGCTCCATCTGCATGTTGATCAACCAAAAATTCTCAAATAAATCATTCTTGGGTATTCCCTGAATCTCTATTCATTCTCTTCTTTTGAATTCACTTCACTCATAAAATTGACTCCCATCCCTCTTCATCCTCTACGGACATTCACTCATCAACTGTTCTTCTTCATCTCCCTCTCCCCTTCCTCTCCATCTCCCCCTTCCTCTCCATCTCCCTCTTCCTCTCCCTCTCCCTCTCCCTCTCCCTCTCCCCTTCCTCTCCATCTCCCTCTTCCTCTCCCTCTCCCCTTCCTCTCCATCTCCCTCTTCCTCTCCCTCTCCCTCTCCCTCTCCCTCTCCCTCTCCCTCTCCCCTTCCTCTCCATCTCCCTCTTCCTCTCCCTCTCCCTCTCCCTCTCCCTCTCCCTCTCCCTCTCCCTCTCCCTCTCCCTCTCCCCTTCCTCTCCATCTCCCTCTCCCCTTCCTCTCCCTCTCCCTCTCCCTCTCCCTCTCCCTCTCCCTCTCCCTCTCCCTCTCCCTCTCCCTCTCCCTCTCCCTCTCCCTCTCCCTCTCCCTCTCCCTCTCCCTCTCCCTCTCCCTCTAACTCTCCCTCTCTCCCTCTCCCTCTCCCTCTCCCTCTCCCTCTCCCTCTCCCTCTCCCTCTCCCTCTCCTACTCTGCATCTCTAATAGTGCTATCACTTTTCCACTCAACACAATATTGATATGTACTGCAGCGGCGGAGCAGTTGACTAGATCTCAATCCTTTTAAAGACACACCTCAAGTTTATTTTGAAAAAAATTCCGCTTTGGCAACACTCTCTCGCTTTATTTGTTTGAGTGAGAGCATGACCAGAGTGTGAATAAAAATTAAATCGGTGGTGTATCTCTAACACTCTTTTATTCTCCATACTTGGTTCTTGGCTGTTCTTCATTCTCGCTTGATTTCGTTGAAAGGTCAAACGTGACAATGATGCAATCTATCTCTCAAAGCTGATCCCATTGCTCTGGTCCTTGGAAGGGTCGCTTATCAATGGGTGGAGTGTGATAGGTGGAAGACCATCTCTTACAATTCTACTGATTCTTCCTTTGTTACAACCTATAAATAGTTGTCTCTCATGAATTGGCTTTGAATTATTACTGCCCTAGTAGTGATCTACCACAGGACTTCGTGTGACTTTAATAACGAGAAAAAATTTACCTTTACTTTACTTTTTTATACCTATCTAGTATACCTAGTGTACCTTTTTTATACCTAGTATTGATTGCATCTTTATGATTTACTAATCTAATACTATCTCAAAATCAGTTCTATATGTCCCTTGGTGAGTTTACATCCGATGACAAGCTGAGATGGCTGGTCGACTACCTGACTAACAATGGTGAGTGGCTCATTCTTTTAAAGTGACACTCCTAGCTAATTTGAAACTATCCGCTCTGGCGACACTCTCTCGCTTCCTTTGTCTGTGAGAGAATATTACCAATGGGCAGAGTAGAATTAGCTTGTGGTGTGCCTTTAAATTAACACTTCGTCTAAATAATGTTTGTATCTCTAGGCAGGGATAACGATAAAATGGAGAATTTCGCTCTGCTCAATATCTCGACATGGTTGCTGGCAGGCGGCTATCCCAAAGGTTTTACTCTCTGTTTTTCACTCAACATTTTCCTCTGCATAACCGCTCTGGAAACGCTGTGTTCATATTATTCATAAAAGCATTATAGCTGAATATAAGAATGATTTGCATAAATTAATTTAATTTGAAAGGGTCCATGAGAGTGTTTGGATATCCGTCTGAACGACCGATCTATGTCTTCTTTGTGGACATCAAGCAGAAGGAATAGTAGGTGGAATTTCAATTGAAAACTATAGATTTCATTTGTTCATCTATTTTTATTCAACAGTTAGAATGTCACTAATGCAGGGGCGTATTGGTAGTACAGCAATTCTTACATTTTCCTTATATCGATGGTAAAATCTTGATATTTTCGAAATTAAAACTCGAAAATTTTTCATTTTTTGTTTTCCGCTTTTTCCGAACCTTTTTCCCTACATGACTAATTGGTACATTTCAGTGTCCATGTACATGTTCGCGCTCCAATCGAAAATGAAAATAGGTAAATGGATTTTTTTAAATATTTTTTTCACTCAACAAAACAATTCCTATCCTATCACTGTACTTGCAATTACCCACTATGATGGCAGCCTGGAATAAAAAATTGAATCATAAAAGGTTTTTGTATTTTTTTAAATATTTTTTATTAACAGCGAATCATGCACTGCCGGCATTCGCCTAGTTCTTGAGCTTATTCGTCCAGAAATGGAACAGTTCGGAGGTCTTTCATTCGAGGGCAACATCTTCGCCACTGATATTGTCAGTTTTGAAAACGTTTAAAGGCACACCCGAGCTACTTTGATACACTCTTCTCTCGAAATGCTCTCTCATTGTCTTTGTCTGCGAGAGAGTGTTGCCAAATCGGAGAGAAAATTAACGCGCGGTGTGCCTTAATAAATTCCAAATATGAAGTTTTATTTTGGTAATGCTTTCAGTTCAACAAGATCCGTGAGGAAGATGGCTTGCTTGAGGAAAAATATAGAGTAGACATGATTGGATTTTACATGAACGAACGACAGATAGGGGAACTTATTGAAGTAAGCCGCGAATTGCTATCTTCCCTTACATGATTTCACCGTAACCTCCTCGTAACGACGGAGACGTCCACGCAAACTCTGCCGAATGTAAATTTAAAACGAAATTTTGGCTTAAATGCAATGTAATAGTCCAAACGATCCATTTATGACATAATTTCATTCGATATTCGGATTCAGCAGAATTATCGTTGATGTCTCCGTCGTTACGGCGGAGGCACGAAAGGTAAACGTGGTACCGCATACGGCTTCGCGGTCCTAAACATGGACGCGTCGTGTTTTCAATCGGACACGAATAACGTGACCTTTTAGACCGAGCTTGTGGCACCAGACGGTTTTACTCTTGGTGAAATCGATGTTGACGCGGAGTTTCAACAGATCCATGAAGCGTGGCCGTTCAAAAGAAACGGCCCTGAGGTTACGAGGTAAAAAAAAAATTTTCCAACGAAACCTTCAACACTATTCTTTCCATAGAAACCAACTTCCTTTCTTGAAGATCTTTTTTTCATATTTAGATGTAATTTACATTTAGCTAAAAAGAATGATTGATTCAGAGCACGTCTCGCTGATCTACCGTGCGTGTGCGTACGTGATGTCGATGGCAATCTTGCATCATGGGAGATGGCCTACAACTGTGGACAGGTACGCTAATTTTAATTCGTATTCTAATTCTTAAACATGACATGACATGACATGTGGGGATTTATGCTAACAACAAGATATTACCCCGTATAAAACACTTGTTTATTTGGTACTAGAGTAGCCACATTGCCTTTTCTATGATATTAATTATTTTTATGCTCTATGCTTATCGTTAATGAGAGAAAGAACATTTTTCTCAAATTCTCGTTTTGAAAAAAACTTCCTTTAACCGTTTCATCTAGTATGATACACTTCAATCCATAGCCATTTCCTTCCTCTCACAGCTTTTCCATCTCTTCACATTCGATCAATATCGAGGAAAGGGTGTCGGACTACTCGCTGAACTGGCATGCGCCCAGAAGTTCGCCAAGTGAGGCGTTTATCCTCTTACAATTAGCTATTCTTATGTCAAACACTCAACCTAAATATCAAATTGAGAAATATGCCGTTTTTTTCTTTTCGTTTTTTATCAAGGTGGCATTAAATTTTTTCTCTACATTTATGCATATATTTTTCATATAATATTAAATCAATCATATTCAGACGAGGATTGGCAGTGTTCAAGTACGTGCGTGAGAACAACTCTAACGTCCTCCGAGGGACTATTAGACATCCACTGTGGACGAGATCAACCACAGAAGATGGTGCTGATAAGAAGTGGACGTACAATCTGTATTCGATGAGACAATAATAATAATAATAATGTGTGATATTTAAATGTATTCGAATTATGTATTTTTAAAAACACAATAGACAGGTTATTGAGTGTGATACCGATTGCTCTATAACGAGTGGACAAATCATGAAATAACAATGAAAAGCTTGATGATAAAACTAAAATTTATATGGTGATGATAACCAATACAATAATGAATTTCTCTGATGGTAGATTTTCATTATTATTATTTCTTACTTCTTTATTAGCAAGACTTTGTTATATTTTATATCAAAAAAAAGCTCCATCTTCATGTTTGATCAACGAAAATTTTCAAATATAACATTCTTGGGTATTTCTATAAAGCGACACTTCAGGATAATTTGAAGCCCTTCGCTCTGGCCACACTCTCTCACCTTCTTTTTCTACGAGAGAGTATTGCCAGAGCGGAGAGTTTCAAATTAGCTTGGAGTGTGCCTTTAAACTCTATTCATTCTCTTCTTTTGAATTCACTTCACTCATAAAATTGACTCCCATCCTTCTTCATCCTCTACGGACATTCACTCATCAACTGTTCTTCTTTAGTTCCCTCTCGCTCTCCCTCTCTCTTCTCTTCCTTTCAAAAAGTTGAATTTTTAAAAGTTTTTTTTTCAGTTGCCAAATTTTTTTGGGTCTATCAAACGAGCAAAAAAAAATTCGACCACGGTAGGGATCGAACCTACAATCTTCTGCTCCGTACAGACGCGTTATCCATTGCGCCGCAATATTTCGACAGGTTCTCAGTAAGGACCAAGAGGCAACATCGGTCTGGATTAGTGACAGATACCGATCATAGTTGCGCGTTTAGTTATGTTTCAGCACTGTTTTATCTCAGCGAATGATCACTGTAATATCAGTTATTTCAATCATATTCTAAAAAAAACAAAAAAAAGAAAGATTTCTAGTAAATAAGTAAGAAAGATTGCTAGTAACGAAGTAAGAAAGATTGCTAATAAATAAGTAAGAAAGATTGCTAGTAACGAAGGAAGAAAGATTGCTAGTAAAGAAAAAAATGTTTTTTTTATCACAAATAAGCTCCATCTGTATGTTTGATCAACAAAAATTCTCAAATAAAACCTTCTTGGGTATTCCCTGAAACTCTATTCATTCTCTTCTTTTTCAATTCACTTCACTCTGAAATTTACTCCCATCGCTCTTCATCTTCTACGGACATTCACTCATCAACTGTTCTTCTTTATCTCCCTCTGTCTCTCTCTCTCTCCCCCTCTCTCTCCCTCTCCCTCTCTCTCTCTCCCTCTCCCTCTCCCTCTCCATTTCACTCTCTCCACTTTCTCTCCCTCTTCTTCTGTACTTCCCTCAGGGGAATCACTTCATTCACTCGCATTTCCCGCTAGCTCCAGAACCGTTTTGCATTCCGTTTATCAATGGAGCGATAGATAGGTATAGTCATGACATTGACATTGGCCATCATGGCGCACTAAAAAATAGTGGAAAACGGAAAATGGCGACTTTCCAGGGTCTAAAAAAGCACCTGGAAAATCGAAAATTTGAATTCGCGGGCGCGAAAAAAGGTGCGGGAATTCAAATTCTGGTTTTCCAACTGCGGTTTTCTGCGGTTTAAAAAGGATGTTAAGCAGGAAATCAAGTTCCTACACTTCATAAAGGTCGAAAAATGAAATTTCGGTTTTATTTAAGTTTTATAACCGCAGAAAATCGCAGTTAGAAAGTCAGTATTTGAATTCCCGCGCCTTATTCGCGCCCGCGAATTCAAATTTCGAGTTTCCATTTTCGGTTTTCCAGTGTACTTTTTTAGACCCCGGAAAGTCGCCATTTTCCGTTTTCCACTATTTTTTAGTGCTATCAACTTTATCAGCTTGCAATGGGTGTTTCGTCGCTGGGTCGCCATGAGGTTTCTCCATTCCGAACGATTGTGCCTCACCACTTGCAAGAATTGTGGACCAGCTATAAGTACAATGTATAAGAGATTCTGTCTGTGAGGACTCTCATACAGAGAGAAGAAAGTATGAGAAGAAAAAAATATTTTTGTTTGGAATGTGGAATAGGCTACCTCAGCCGTACGTATGAGATAATTTGATTTTGTGTCTGAAGGTTACTGTAAGAGAAAATGTTCGGTAGGTCGAACAAATTATTTCGGCTCCAAGGCATCATAATAAAGCTGTTGATGACGCTTCGTTGCGTTGGCAGAGAACACGATCGGATAGTACTGCTCCTGAAGGAACAAAATTCAAAGATAAAAATTAAAGGTAAAAGGTTACAATATTCTCGCCGCTCACTAGCTGGACGGGTTGTTTCGTTATTGGCTTCAGTCTCCTTGGGATCCACAGACTGCTGCCATTCTTGCTGTAACGACCAAAGATCATAGATTAAAAGTCAAAGATCAACTGATATAATCTCCTTGTAATATGCAAACCACCGAGGGCTTTTCCACGTTGATTCATGCAAGAATCTATGACAATATTCCGCAGAAACGAATTAAATGAATCGATAGGTGCGTGTACAAGTGCCATTTATTTCAAATCAATCTGAAATATTATCTTTGCATCCTCGTTTCTCCACATATCGCCTTTTCCCTAATCTTTAATAAAATCATATAAAGGACGATGATTTTACACTGATTCGTCAGAAGAACAATGATTTTTGCTCGTATTATATCGTTATTAGTGCTATTGAGAACAGGTAAAGTATAAATTATTCTTGTTTTCCATTAAAATCGGCATCATCGATTACGTCGAAAAATGATAAAAATATAATTTTACTGTACTTTCGAAAGTATAATATTCATATTTGATTTTTTTTAAATTTTGTCTAAAAAAGTTAAATATTATTTCAGTGTCTAGTAAGTGCCCTCCTCTTGTGCAGCTACGACCAGATCAAATTACCGAGCCGTATACGTACAATGGAGAGGCCTTTGAGGTTTTTCGAGAAGAATATAACTCTACTTATGCCGGCTGCAATTCGGAGTATTCAAGGCTAGCGGTGGTACTTATTTTACGAATACAACAACGATGGCAAAGAAAAGTTGATGATTTTTGTAATGAAAAATCTTAAAAAACAAAAAAAAATGAAAGCTTCATTATACAAGATCATCAAGCAAAATTCTTCTCTTTCATATTTCAGAAACAACCTAATCAATTATTGATTCATTATCAAATGTATTGCGTGGATGATGTGTGAGGTTTTTTTTAATAATTAAAGAGATCTTTTTTAAAGTACTTTTCATGATTAAACTGAACAGACTATAGATTACATACATATCTATCATTTATATCTATCATTTGGCAGAAGATAGGCTAAAATATTTAAAAATCCGATGCAGATACTATCGCCAAGATGTTTATTTAATTTAGTTTTTTTACATTTCCTTGCATTACAATCTATTTCCTTGTTCAGATGGGTAGGGATGGCGTTAGAAGTGTTAACGGACGCTAAGGTATCGGTTATTGTTCTTTTTTATTCTTGTTTTCCGGTTTTTTCAGGTTGCATGTGTCGATGTCGCGGATCTTTATGCACCATGTTCGATATTTTTCGCGATAATCAAAGCGTTTTCGGCGAACATATTTTTTGTTTGCATTGGTTTAGAATACGGGCGTGCCCATTTGGTCGGGGATTATCTCCGAGGAGAGGCCGTATCCATGAATGGGGGCAAATGCGGTGTTACGTTTTCGAGACGGGCGCTCGCTGCCTTCCCGTAACGCGTAACACGTCAATTTTTGGAATGTATTGGGTCTCGGGTGGAAAACCCTGATGGGTCATCAAATCACTCTAAAAGGTTACGGTAGTCAGCCATTATTGATCACGGTAACTTATTACCGTATCCAAATTGATAATCAGGGTTTTCCACTTGGTGCACAAAAACTTCAAAATCAAAGTTGACGGACACGTGTCCCAATGTATTATAATACGATCTCAAATGACGGAGTGCGTCCGTTTCGCAATTGTAACACCGCAAAACTGTTTGCCGACAAACGGACGTCACGATAATATGATGGAATAAAGAATGATGTACGATAAGATAGAAAGCAATGCCATTTTGAAACCGCGCGAAAAGAAATTTTTTTTACACTTTTTTATTCAACTATTGCTTACGTTCGCATGTGCATTACATGCGAAGACTCTGGAACTTTTTTGGCACTAGGTCGAATGAGAACCGATGAATAATAACCGACTGCATGATAACCATTTGCACATGAGAGACAAGCGCTAATGGATAGACAATGTATGCAAATGGTTATCATCCAGTCGGTTATTATTCATCGGTTCTCATTCGACCTAGTGCCTTTTTTAAAATTACATTTATTGCTCGATTTCAGATTGCGAGTTTTATTACACAAGCAATATGCCACATAACAACCAAATCATAGCGGGGAATCACACGTGTCCTGATGGAGAACACGTTCGCGTTGAAAGGGACGGATTTACCTATGATGCAGATTTTGTCACTTGTAATAGTAACCAAACATTCACTATTGATGGTCAGACAATTCCAGCCGATATTGATACACAAATTACATGTCATGGTAAGCAGACTGAGAAATTTCACTTTTAGAAATGAGAAATTTCACATTTATTTTCTATTTTCACTAATGTATAGAAGAAAAAACGGGAAAAAGGGAAAAAAAGAACACTCTCACGGTCAGGGTTAAAGAGGGGTAACCTCACTCAATGGTCTCTTCGACGCGCAATGCTCTCTCGTTGTTAGAGAACAGAGAAAGAGTGTGCGCAATGAAGAAGCCATTGAGAGGGGTAACGTTCTCTTTAAAGTCACGATCTCAAGTTGACACGTTTGCGTTGCTTATTTATGACCAATTGATTTATAATAGTACTGGTCTGAAGCTTTAAATTGAAGGTTCATAAAATTCTTTTCAGGAACGCCTGAATGCCCTCCTCAGCTTTGATCATTTTTTTCAAAAAAAGGCGAAACCCTAATGTCATCATATTTCTTGTTATAGTATTACGGAATAAAGAATAATATATGATAAGATAAAATCGATGTAATTTTCAAATCGGACGAAATGTGCACTTTTACACAAATATTGCTTACGTTCAAGAGTCTGGAACTTCTTTTTATATTACAAAACTGCTCGATTTCATTTTTTGTGAGTTTGGGTGCACAATCAATGTACACGTTCTAGTTGAAAGGGACGGTTTTACTTATGATGCTGATGTTGTAATATTAACGAAACTTTCACTAATTATGGATATGAGAGCATGTCTGATAGTGAGGGAATTGTCATTCTGACCGGGGGTGCAGAAATAGAAAAAAATAAATGTCTCTGTTCGATGTGGAATATAATAGTGCACTGCCAGGCGACCTCAGCAGTACGTATGAGAAAGTTTGATTTTATGTCTGAAGGTTACTGTAAGAGAAAATGTTCAGTAAGTTGAAAAAAAATTTTCGGCTCTCAAGCATACGAGCAACTCGGGTGTTGTGCCAATTGATTCCTCGTGTGAATACAAGCAACTTTTGATTCGACCACTTTTTAATCAGTAGCGCTAGTTGAGCTCTGGAAGGAATGGGGGGATCCAGTGTTCAAATGAGGGGAAGAGGAATATTAAAGGGAGCGTAACCTCTCTCAATGGTCTCTTCGACGCGCAATGCTCTCTCGTTGTTAGAGAACAGAAAAATAGTGTGCGCAATGAAGAGACCATTGAGAGAGGTTACGCTCCCTTTAAGGACGGTAGATTGTCTTTATTGTTAGTTCGTGTTAGTTCAACCTATTTTTTATCACAAATATTATATATATATATATTATCATCGTGCGTATGCACGAAACGAGACAAATGATGGTAACGAGAGATAAAGATATCAAAAATATCAAAAATATGTCTGACTATATCGATTTACATAGGGGACTTGGTCGGATGATATGCGAGGGTTGGAAGGGACTCAAATAAGCTCCATCTGCATGTCTGATGACTTTGAAAATTCCCAAATACTATTGGGTATTCCCTGAATCTTTATTCATTCTCTTCTTCTTTGGAATTCACTTCACTCATAAAATTCGCTCCATCCCTCTTCATCCTCTACGGACATTCACTCATCAACTGTTCTTCTTTATCTCTCTCTCCCTCTCCTTCTCCCTCTCCCTTCTCTCTCTCCCTCTCCCTCTCTCTCCTTCTCTCTCCCTCTCCTTCTGTACTTCCCTCAGGGGAATCACTTCATTCACTCGCATTTCCCGCTAGCTCCACAACCGTTTTGCATTCCGTTTATCAATGGAGCGATAGATAGGTATAGTCATGACATTAACATTGAATCAACTTCAGCTTTTAAAGCGACTCCCCAAGCTAATTTGAATCTCTCCGCTCTGGCCGCACTCTCTCACTTTCTTTGTTCACGAGAGACTACTGTCAATGCGGAGAGTAAAATTAGCTTGGGTGTGCTTTTAATATGTGCTTCATAGCTGAGGTTTCTCCATTCCGAACGATTGTGCCCGCCACTTGCAAGAATTGTGGACCAGCTAGATAGGTATAATATCTAATATAATATAGTCCGGAAGAGGAAGGGAACGTTGGAAAGGGACTATATTTTATTCTCCTTTATTATCCTCACTCCAAATTCCTATCCCCTTTCCAATTCATATTCCATTCCACGTTTAGAGAAGGAAGAGGAAGAAGTGTAGAGAGGGAGAGAGAGGGAGAGGAAAGGAGAGAGATAGGGAGAGAGAGAGAGAGAGATGAGAGAGAGAGAGAGAGAGAGAGAATGAGGGAGAGAGAAGATGAAATGAATGGATGAATAGTTTGAGACAACAGAGAGAACATTAAAAGAAGGAAGATGGATGAAACGCAAACTTTGAGGGGAGACAAAAACTATTAGAGCATCAATACTCGCTCGTTTTTTTATGAAGCACCAATGGTAACACGAGGTAACGTTAACAAGTTATACAAGGCACACGAAATCCTGCGGGAGATCACTGCTAGGCCAGTGGATGAGAAACACTAACTGAAATAGTAAACTGTAAAATCATAGAAATTTACTTTATGCTATTTAGAGGAACAGTGTTTCGGCCACAAGTTCGAAGCACCGATAACTATGGTCTATAGATTCTAATGCGAGTGGAGAAGGGGTAGAGAGAAAGAGAGAGAGAAAGAGAGAGAGAAAGAGAGAGAGAAAGAGATGGAGATGGAAAGTGGAGAAGGGTAGAGGGAGGAGAGGGAGAGAGAGATTGAAAGAGAGGGAGAGAGAAGGAGAGGGAGGGGAGAGGGAAAAAAGACAGAAGAGGCGGATAATCTACTTCATCCGATGCCCCTTCTTCATCTCTTTTGTTTTGTCGTCGCCTCTTCGCTTCCTCAAGCCTTTGTTGCACATTTTTACACACGAAATCTGACTTTTCGCTTGTACAGTAATGGTCAGTTCGAAGAAAAAGGTCAATAGAATCTCTTCTTTCTTTATTTCGTTTAATCCTCTTTATTTTTGCATAGTATATTGATAAGATTAACTTGAAAGCAGTGTTTCCACTGAATCTGAAGTGTCAATCTTTTGTCGTTCTTTTGTAATACTCTAAAACTGTGATTACGTAATTTGCAGTTAATCTTTTCTTTAATGTTTTCGATCAATATATATTATGAGCTATCATCTCGTTTTTGATCCGTTTAGAGAAGATAAATATATTATTATTATCGCGGCGCAATCGGCACCTGGCGAAAGACAGTTTCGACCATTTCATATATTGTAGACAGATTGTAAGGTTCTGTTTTTTACCTCGCTGAACGTCGTTATAAATAAATAATTAAACGTAACTAATTTCTGTCCATCACGAAAAGTGCAGTCGTTATCGTGACAATACAACAACATGTCCCTAAATCTGTCACGTTCCTAGTCTCTCTCCCTCACACCTCTCCCTCCTTCTCTCTCTCTCTCTCTCCCTCTCTCTCACCCCCTAATCTCCCTCTCCCTCTCGCTCCCTCGCTCCCTCCTTCTCCTCTCTCTCTCCCTCTCTCTCTTCCTCCTCCCCCACTCCTCCCCCTCCTCTCTCTCTGTCCTCCCTCTCCCCCCTCCCTCCCTCTCTCTCTCTCTCTCTCTCTCTCTCTCTCTCTCTCTCTCTCCCTCTCTCCCTCTCTTCCTCCTCCCCCACTCCTCCCCTCCTCTCTCTCTGTCCTCCCTCTCCCTTCCCTCTCTCTCTCTCTTCCTCCTCCCCCACTCCTCCCCTCCTCTCTCTCTCTGTCCTCCCTCTCCTCTCTCTCTCTCTCTCTCTCTCTCTCTCCCTCTCTCTCTTCCTCCTCCCCCACTCCTCCCCTCCTCTCTCTCTGTCCTCCCTCTCCCCTCCCCCTCTCTCTCTCCTCTCTCTCCCTCTCCCTCCCCCCCCTCTCCCCTGTTCCCCTATCCAGATGGTCTCATTACTATCACTCCTTCTCATTCAACACTCTCACTGATCTATTCATAGGCACGAGAGGACATTCATCCTTATCCAACATCCATGTGTGAACGGTGTGTGAAAACCGTTAGAATCAATTGAAGAAAGAGAGAAATGATGAGAAACATATTAGACAAGTTTCTACTAAACCTATGTTTATGCAATAAAATAATTTTAAAAAAATATATAGATTGATGTGCAGAGCAGGGAATACTCCTTGCAGATTATGATATTGAAACATTGCTACCATCGTCGTACTCGACTGTATAATAATTCATCCAAAATTAAATTAGTAATGTAATTAGATGTACTATTA